>ML796857.1:928685-943674 GCA_009831015.1 Picea engelmannii
TGAAGTATGATTAACTCTTAATTAAGGGTTAATGAATGATTAATTGTTAAGTGAGTCATTAATTGATTAAGTATTAAATTAATGGTTAGTGATTAATTGATTATTAATTAAAGTAATTGATTAATTATGTATTAAAAAATGGGGGGAAAATAAAATAAGGTTAAATGGGGTTACGTATCCCATAAGGGATAACGTAACCCATACGTAAAAGGAACATTAAGTAAAAGATAAGACCATTAAATAGAAATAAATGTATGGATAAGGTTTTTGGTGGGGAGTGAAGGTGCGAGGGCGGTGAAGGAGGCATAAGGGAAGGATGAGGATTCATTTTTAGGGGGATTATTCATTTTGGAGGGATTGATTCATGCATTGGACGTGAGAGGAAATTTTGGGGAGCATTGGGACAGAGTTAGTTAACGGTGGAATTTACAGTGCACCGGGGCTGAGGGGTTTTGGGCTCGGAGGGCTAGGATGTCCATAGATGTCCTAGGGCCAGGCGTACTGGTCGGTAGGGTGGCTGGTTTTGGGGTGTCTTAAGGAGAAAGCTGCTGCGGATTGGTTCAAGCGAAGGGAGACAGCATCAGAACGAGGTATTTAACCTGTTATGCAAATTGTTATGCAAATTGTTATGTAAAATGTTATTTTATTTATCAAAATCTGGGAGTGAATATGCTAGAGTAAACGAATTTTTAGTAAATTTAAAAATTTCCGCTCTGTTTTAATTCATGGTAGTTTTAATGAATTCCCGGTCACTACACATGACAGGTACAACTCACCTTCTACAAAGGAACCCACAGGTAACACTTTTGCATCCTTGGCCCTCATTGCACCCATGTGCTTGGACATACCCTGACCACTTCACCCACTTACATGGCTTGGATGAGGTATTTTTCGGGAACTTTCCTTTTCTAGTGGACACTAGCCCAATAGGATGCCTTGTTATTTTCTCTAGACTTGTATTTTAGGCTTGTGTAATGTCTTTGAGCTGTTAACTGATGTGTTAGGGATTTTATGGATATGTTTAATAATATTGATGATGAGATGTGATTGACATTTCTATGATCCCTGTGACTGATGAGCCCATGGAGGACATAGCCTTTGATGTGCAGGACCATGCTCGATGGACAGGTACCATTTGGATTAGTACACATGGGGATATGATCAGTTCGAACCTCCATGGGGCTGAAGTTCCCACTAGGTGGATGTTGAGACCCCATCAAGGGGTAGATATAGGATAGAGGTTGATCAAGGGCTTTGTACCGGAGAAGAAGAGGACGTTCCACTAGAGGCACCCTGGCACTGCTTGTCCTAGGGGGATTGACCCATTTTCAGTGGGACGTTGGCTCTAGATGGCCTAGGACATCACCAGGAGGCTTATGATGTCAACATGAACATGTTGTCATATGGACAGGGTAGTTGGCACATGTGGCACCTTGGAGAAGCCCAAGGAGGGCTAACATCTTGCTTTAGGAGGCTGCATTTTCCCTAATAGGGGATAATGTCACCCTAGAAAGGGGTGATGTCTTACCTTTTGCTTGATTAGGGTTTAGATTTGACAGTTTAATGTAAAAACAGTATGATTTGATATTTTGGCCTTGTCGGCCTTTTACCTGACCTAAAAAGTAAAATTAGGTCAAGGTTTTATATAAATGAGGGATTTTGACTCTCATTTTTTCATCATCACTCATTCACTTCATAAGGATATCTGAAATTCACACCCTATATTGGGTATTTGGCTGATTAAATGAGGCGCACTTGTTGAAGGAAGACAATTTTGGCATTTTATGGTGTTTCTCTTGAAGGAAGGTGTTACAACTAGGGTTTGCATGGTTATTTCTTGATGAATTGTAAATATTTTTCTGTAAAACTTCTTAAATGAATGGTTGTAGTATTATTTTCTTGCATGTATTTATAATTTGTTGAATCAAGAACCTAGGTGACAAGCACACAAGTAGGTCCTTGTCTCATGTCCCTTGATAGAGAAACTTTCATCCATTGAAGAAGAAAAAGAGAGCCTAGTCGTAGCTACACTCCTTTTTCTCCTTCTCCTTTGTTGGTCGTACCATTTGAAATTCAAGAGGAAGAAGACATCCCAAGCCTAGGTTATCTACACTTAGGGTCATTTTTATTTTAGGGTTTGATGAAAGAGCCTTGTTGTAGCAACACTCTCCCTCATTAAACCTTCTTGTCTTGATTTTGTGCTTCATTTTAGCTAGCCATTTTTCCAAGTCAACCTAAGGAATGAGGAGAGAGAATGAGGCCTTGATTTAGCAACACCAGAGTGATCCTCTCTCCCCTAGGGTTCTGATTCTAAGGCCCTGCCATAACAACACTTAAGAACTTTTCCCTCTAGTCCTTAGCCATCCTCTTTCAACCCTTGTGTCCTTCATTTTTGACTCCATTAAACCCTAAAGGAACTGATCCAGAGTCCTCCCAAGTTGAAGTGAACTTGATTACAACATTCTCAAAACCCTTTGAAATATAAACCCTAACTACAATAATCCTAACCTTAGCTAACTACTAACCCGAGTTGTTGACGTCATCATTGGTTATTTCATCTTTAATGCAACAATGTTTTATCTTAAGAGAAATTGAATGGTGTCTTAGACATTAAATGAATAAATTGTTGATTGGTTACATTGAATGCTATATCGTTCCATTATTTATTGGTGAAGTGACATTATTTTCATTGCTATATTGATAAACTTTGACTTCGTCAATATTTATTGCCATAATTGCTTTTATATATTATCATATAGTCTTGTGAAGTACTAACCCATTGAAATAACTTGCACGTATTAGTTGTTGTTGCTTTGTTCCAGGCAGGTACACTTCTTTGGGGGTTTTACTTCATTATTGGCTATTAGCTGGGAATATCTGATTGGTGGTGACTTGTGAGGGGGGAAATCTTATCTTTGTCTTATTATCCCTTTTCCTCTTCAAAACCACAGGTCACCGAGGACGTCTCCCCTAGGCCTAACCTCCCTAAAGAGAAAGAACCATCCCATTATGGTGACATTGGGTGGGATTGGTTCCTATTACGCCATTTTGGATTTCTATCTTATATCCTTTTCTCCTAGCTACAAACTGTGTGATAACATTTTGGCACCATTGTCGGGGAACACTGAGTCAAAACCTCCTCAAGATGACAACCTTTTGGTAAGCCTTGCCTCTAGATTTTATTATCTTACAAGCTTACCTGGCGACTCCACTAGGGTGTTTTCCCTTATACTTTGATAGTTTTGGGAAAATTATCTGGCGAATACTCTAATATTTTCCAAGGTGCTACCTTACTCTCAAATCTATGATATTTCCAAGTTATGGGATCATGGCACATTGGGAACAAATGTATCCAAGTATTGATTTCATAAGTTTTCAAGGATACCCAAATTACTTTGATACAAAATGGCTAAACAAATCTCCAATATTCTTGGGCATCCCAACTCCTCCCATCGTAAATTTTTTGGAGTATTTGAGTGAGATAGAGTTGGGAGGAGAGGATAATCTTATAAAATTATTCATACTCACCCTGCCCTCCTACTTACGAGATTGGTTTAAGGGTTTTTGCAAAGACATGGGTATATCATGCTTCATACACCTCATCAGTAGGTTTGTAGACTTTACCAAACCACATTGCCAAAGGTATGAATATGTCCTTTAAAATATCATGGTAGCCTTAGATGACAAAGGATTCACCACTAAGATTGTAGAAGATCTCAGAAAATCATATCATGATCAATACCAATAATCCTCTGATATAAAGGACAAGGTTTATGAAGAAGATTGTCAACCCCTTGAAGAGGAGCAAGACATCTCCCATAATTCAATAGAATGCAGTGAAAATATGACTAGAGAAGTGAATTACGAGGATAAAGCACCAGTAACCACTCCTCCATCCGATGAAGCTCTCCAAGATCCTATTCCTCCTGCAAAAAATGAAGAGAATGAGGTAAGTTATTTTCCTTTCAAAATTTTTGAGGATACCTTATTCTATGACTCAAAGAGTAAAGAATAAATGGAGCGTTCGGAAAAACTAGAAGATGAAGAGGCAAGTCTTCCATTTGATGAAGACATTTGAGTACTTGAAGCTCCTGCACAGGAAGAAGTAAGCAAGGTGAGTTACTTCCCTTTCCAAATTTTTAATAATTCTCTATCTTATGATGTGAAAAGCGAAGAAGTTTTGGATTTTCTAAACCCTACATGTTATAATGAAAATGATGGCTTTGTTGATAATATTAATGAGTTCATACTTGTCAGGAAACATAAATGGGATGTGATTGGATATGATGGGGATCCTATTTATGACATTGAGGGTCATTTTCAAAAGTTTCATTTACCTGAAGTTAATAAGAAGTTTAGAATTTGGCAACAAGAACATGCCATGATTATTCAGACACCCAAGGATGACTTGATACTATGCTCTCCTAATAATTTTGGGTCATACCTTGAGGACTTTGATGATTGTTCTTCTGAGCACTTGGAGTTATTCTATGAAGAAAATCATCAACCATCATTATGCCCAGATCTTGATAAAAATGAGGAAGTTACTTCCCTGAAGCAGGATACTTGTGATAAGATTTTCCACCTCCCTTTGATCACTTTACCTCACTATGTCACTGAAGGTATGGTTTGGAAACATGTCCCTTATCCCAAGTCCCATGTAAGACAAAAACTCATTCTGGATTTTAGGGGAAAGTTGAGTACCTCAAGAAGAAGCTTATTATCACAATTTTCCAGCCTCCCCTTTAGGAATGGCCAGTCATCCTTTCAATTTTTTCTAATCCCTTCTCAGGCCTCAAATTGTGAAGATGTCCAAGATAGCCAACATTCAATTTCATCCAGTCAGTCTTTTGAACCTTTGACTTTTCACGATCCATTTCTCAGATGGATTGAGCACTCTCCTGAGAGCATCTTTTGGCATCACTTTTTCCATCCCACCTGCCTCCATGAGCTAGACCTTACAACTTCCATAGATACAATGAATTTTCTAACTCATGGTGTTGTTGTGCTTAATTTATCACTTTTCTGGCTTATGATGAAGCACAAAGGTAGGTATCATGGGACGTTGTTGGATTGGCTTCACTGGTTGTTTGACTACACCCAACATCCAACCAACAGGTAGGTACAAGTAAGTGTTTTTCTTTACATTCGCATTTATGATTTCTTTATTTCAGTCTATATATATATCTATGTATGTTGGGGTGGAATTACCACCCATTTTTGTTATTGATGCTTCTATTGAGTTCGAGCAAGTCGGCAGTGTGCTAGAGATGCTGAGGTTCTCATGCACTCTACAGTGAGCACATGTCCCTGAGTTGGAGCCAGATGTTATCCCCACTTTTTGGGATAACTACGAGATCATGTATTGAGGCCCACAAGTCCTAGACATGGAGTACCGAGAGAAGGATTGACTTGAGCATGGCCCTGAATGGCCCACCTTTTCTTCTTCCATCATCTTTTCAACAAAAGTAGCATCCATCACCATCGGCTTTGTACTGTATCAGAAATGGTTCTTGCTCCATGAAGTAATTGGTCCAAGTATCATGGTATGTGTCACTTTTGATCATTAAAACCTTTGAATATATGCATATGATTCCTTTTATTTGTAACAACTGCTTGAATCTTACATTTTCCCACTTGATCATGGTTGGGGGGATTGACAGGGTGCCCTAGAAAGCTTGTGTTTGTAGGTATTGGTTTTCCACTGGGGGGGTTTCTGAAAAGCCTTCATCTGCTCCCATCATAGCATCACTGTTTCATCTTATTTCCCACTCACTTATCCCATTTCCCTTGTCTGGGCATTGGGTTGACCTATTTTTAGGATTGCACCTCATCTCATGGGAAGAAGGGGCTAAATGCCTAGAAGGTAAAAGAAAGCTGGTAAAAGATAAAATCCTAAGAATAAAACCTCGAGATGCTTCACCCAGGGATCCCTGAGAAATAAATAAAAGGCTTCTCAGCAAGAAACAAGAGGGACCCGTAAAAATAACAAACCAAAACCTAATCAGTGAATAGGGGGTCTCATCATGAGCTAGCCTATTAGGTCCATGGGTACCTAGTAGTATGACATTACCACCAGTTGTTTACCATGCAAGGGTAGTGGCCCTTGGTTGCATGGCCAAGGGAAAGGGGGTCTCATCACGAACCAGCCTTCTCATTTATGTGAAAGTACTTATGGGTAACATTATCACCATTGGTCACCATGCCAAGGCAGTGTCCCCTGATTAGCCTCTTGAAGAAAAAAACAATAAAAAGAATAAAAGAATAAAAAGGAATAAGATTAAAAGGTAAGAATGGGCTTGGAAAGAATGCATCCATGACAGGTACAACTTGCCTTATACAAAGGCACCCACAAGTAACACTTTTGCATCCTTGGCCCTCACTGCACCCATGTGCTTGGACATCCCCTGACCACTTCACCCACTTACATGGCTTGGATGAGGTCTTTTCCAGGAACTTTCCTTTTCCAGTGGACACTAGCCCAATAGGATGCCTTGTTATTTTCTCCAGAATTGTATTGTAGGCTTGTGTAACATCTTTGAGATGTTAACTGATGTGTTAGGGATTTTATGCATATGTTTAAAAATATTGATGATGAGATGTGATTGACATTGCTATGATCCCTGTGACTGGTGAGCCCATGGAGGACATAGCCTTTGATGTGCAGGACCATGCTCGATGGACAAGTATCATTTGGATCGATACACATGGGGAGATGATCAGTCTGAACCTCCATGGGGCTAAAGAGCCCACCAGGTGGATGGTGAGACCCCATAAAGGAGTAGAGATAAGAAAGAGGTTGATCAGGGGCTTTGTACTGGAGAAGAAGAGGACGTTCCACCAAAGGCACCCTGACACTTCTTGACCTAGGGAGATTGACCCATTTTCAGCGGGACGTTGGCTCTAGATAGCCTAGGACGTCACCAGGAGGCTTATGACATCATCATGAGCATGTTGGTAGATGGACAGGGCAGTTGGCACATGTGGAATCTTGGAGAAGCCTAAGGAGGGCTAACATCTTGCTTCAGGAGGTTTCATTTGCCCTAATATGGGCTAATGTCACCCTAGAAAGGGGTGATGTCTTACCTTTTGCTTGATTAGGGATTAGATTTGACAGTTTAATATAAAAACATTATGATTTGATATTTTGGCCTTGTCGGGATTTTACCTGACCTAAAAAGTAAAATTAGGTCAAGGTTTTGTATAAATGAGGGATTTTGACTCTCATTTTTTCATCATCACTCATTCACTCCATAAGGAGGTCTGAAATCCTCTCCCTATATTGGGTATTTGGCTGATTAAGTGAGGTGCACTTGTTGAAGGAAGACATTTTTGGCATTTTATGGTGTTTCTCTTGAATGAAGGTGTTACAACTAGGGTTTGCATGGTTATTTCTTGATGAATTGTAAGTATTTTTTTGCAAAACTTCTTAAATGAATGGTTGTAGTCTTATTTTCTTGCATGTACTTATAATTTGCTTAATCAAAACCCTAGGTGACAAGAACACAAGTAGGTCCTTGTCTCATGTCCCCTGATAGAGAAACTTTCATCCATTGAAGAAGAATAAGAGAGCTCGTCTGTAGCTACACTCCTTTTTCTCCTTCTCCTTTGTTGGTCGTACCATTTGGAATTCAAGAGGAAGAAGACGTCCCAGGCCTAGGTTATCTACACTTAGGGCCATTTTTCTTTTAGGGTTTGATGAAAGAGCCTTACTGTAGAAACACTCTCCTTAATTAAGCCTTCTTGTCTTGATTTTGTGCTTCATTTGAGCTAGGCATTTTGCCAAGTCAACTTAAGGAAGGAGGAGATAGCACGAGGCCTTTCTTTATCAACACTAGAGTGAGCCTCTCTCCCCTAGGGTTATGATTCTGAGGCCCTGCCATAGCAGCACTTCAGAACTTTTCCCTCTAGTCCTTAGTTGTCCTCCTTCAACCCTTGTGTCCTTCATTTTTGACTCCATTAAACCCTAAAGGCACTGATCTAGATTCCTCTCGAGTTGAAGTGAACTTGATTACAACATTCTCAAAACCCTTTGAATTATAAACCCTAACTACACTAATCCTAACCTTAGCTAACTACTAACCCTATTTGTTGACATCATCATTGGTTATTTCATCTTTAATGTAGCAACGTTTTGTATTAAGAGCAACTGAATGGTGTCTTAGGCATTAAATGAATAAATTGTTGATTGGTTACATTGAATGCTATATTGTTCCATTATTTATTGGTGAAGTGACATTATTTTCATTACTATATTGATAAACTTTGACTTCGTCAATATTTATTGCCATAATTGCTTTTATATATTATCAGATAGTCTTGTGAAGTACTAACCCATTGAAATAGCTTGCACGTATCAGTTTTTTGTTTCTTTGTTCCAGGCAAGTACACTTCTTTGGGGGTTTTACTTCATTATTGTCTGTTAGCTGGGAATTTCTGATTGGTGGTGGCTTGTGAGGGGGGAAGTATTATCTTTGTCTTATTATACCTTTGCCTCTTCAAAACCCTAGGTCATCAGGGACGTCTCCCCTAGGCCTAACCTCCCTAAAGAGAAAGAACCATCCCATTGTGGTGAAATTCAGTGGGATTGGTTCATGTTATGCTAGTTTGGATTTCTATCTTATAGCCTTTTCTCCTAGCTACAAACTGTGCATTAACAGAGATGAAGGATATGAGTATGATGCACCACTTCTTGGGACAAGAAGTATGACAAAGGACCGATGATATTTTCCTAAGTAAAGGAAAACATACAATTGGAATATTAAAGAAGTTCAGTATGACATAATGTAAAACCACCATGATGGTTTTGAAGAAAACAAATGATGATTATTCAAATGAGATTGATCCACAATTGATTAGATCATTGATGTATCTGGTTAACACCAGGCCTGATTCATGCTATGCAGTGAATGTGCTTAGTCAATCCATGAGTCAGCCGAAATAGACTCATTGGATAATAGTAAAGCATGTATTGAGATATATATGAGGCATAGTTGGATATGGCCTGAGATATGTCACCAGTGTGAACTTGAGTTTGCAAGATATGTCAATACAGATTGAGCAAAGAGTACAGTGGATCAGAAGAGAACATCTAGTTGTTGTCTTACCGTGAAGTTTTCCATGGTTTCCTAATGCAGTAAGAAACTAAAACTCCGTGGCCTTGAATACCACAGAGGTAGAGTATATAGCAGTGAGAGTGTGAATCAATGTGGCTTCACAAGCTTCTGACAAATTTACTTGCCCATGATATGGATCCTATGATGATAACCAAGAGTCATGTGTAAATCTCCTTGAGAACCCAATGTTTCCTAATGGATCAAAACATGATGAGATGAAATATCCTTATATCAGAGATATGATGCAAAGGGAAATCATACACATGCAGTACCTTCCTAGACATGAGAAAATTACAAATATCTGCACCATATTAACTTGGTGAAAAATGTCGTCCTAGTTGAGAGGGAGTATTAATGACTCCAGCCAAAAACAAAATTCTGAGAACATTCGTGTGAGACTTGGCATGATGAAGAATGCCTCCCTAGCTAAGAGGGAGTGTTGATGAATGCAACTATGTGATACATTCTCCAACTTACAAACATGTGAGATGTGGATCATTGCAACTATGTGAGTCTTTCTCTCAGCTTAAAAACCTAAGAGAAATCCCCTAAGAAGGGTACGTGGTTCTTGCCTGAGACAAATCTAGTAACGTAGAGATGACCTCCTCCATTCAGAGAGTTGATAAGAACTCCAAATGATTATTCAATGGGAAAGGCGATCTGTTGAGTTAGACATGCCTGTGGCTGAGCACAAGGTGAACTTGTGAAATCCCAAAGTTCTAGGTGCATCGTCATGTGAAAATAAATGAAGATGATGTATTAGCCTCCTCTCAGTAGCAGAGTTGATGAGAAAACTCCAGATGATTCTCCTATGTGAGGCAGTGGGAAAGAAGATATCTAGAGTGAACGTGCCTGTGGACGAGCACATGTGAACGTGTGTAGATCTGGTTCTTCTGTGTAATGCAGTGAGCCAGAGATATGACATCCCTATGAATGTGCCCCTAGTGGATGAGCACTAGTGGGTGTATCATATCCTTTTCTCTATGTTGTTCAAGATTCAGACCTGCCTATAACCCTAATTGTTATGTAAAGGGTACAGGTTGGCCCCGCCTTAATGTAATTAATAATAAATGTAAAAGATAATTAATCTGGTTAATATTAATTATAATAATTATAATTATAATTATAATTTGAGTTAGTGAGGTCAACCCTATTGTGCCAATAGACACATCATTTGATGTGACAAGTCCTATATAAATAAAGGTGAATCCCCATTGAGGAAACACACTTCTTATTGTGTCATCTCATGATTTCAGATGTTGAGGTCTGAAATTATGAAAATTGCAGCATCCTCTTGTGTGCTAGTTTTGGTGATGGTGTGGGAGGTCTTTCTCTTGAGAAATATAGCAAAGGATTGGCTAGGTTTTCTTCCCTTGTTGAGAAGGGTTTCCTAGGATACTTCTTGTGTACTTGTGCATGGATCTTCTTCTTGTGATCTTGGTTTGTTTCAGTAGTTATGGTTGAAGTAATTGTTGACAGAAAATTTAAAAGGATTACATGAGCCATAGATCACTAAAATGTAACACTATTAACTATATATGTAACCTCAACAGTAGTTGACCGTACACTGCCAGTTATCTTGGCTAGTTGTACAATCATTTCTTGATGTTCTTGATTTGCTTGAGCCTATTTAGCTTAGCTCTTTTCCCTTTTCTACATACTCAATAATATACTCAATACTATTGCACTCTGCTCATTTTCTGTTTCCCAATTCTGTCTTCTTTGTTTCTAATTTTTTCATGGTATCAGAGCCTCAAATGTAAGCCTCTTCACATAGTCTGGAGAGAAGCCCGATCCTAAGAAGCTCAGAGCTTACACTGTCTACGAGAGCACAGGATGCAAGATTCTTCACAGATATTGGAGAACAATACGCAATCCATAATACGCTCAAAAGATCATTGGAGATAGCAAAAGCATGAGGAAGCAGAGCTGCAAAAGGATGTAGTGCTTAAAGACTAGTGAGTATTTAAAGAATTCGTGAAATTCTTTCACATTCTAAAGAATTCGTGAAATTATTTCTTCAGGAGAAAATTTTGCAGAAGTAGCAAAGGACAAGCTAAAGAAGCCATAAGATCGACCTTGCAAACTGATCTGAGCCATTAATCAATCTTAGAAAGGATGAAGAGCGCATAGAAGAAGAGAACATGTTTCATCCATCAGATCGAGGCGAGAGCAATAACAACCATCAGATTAAGAAAAAATGTGTAGGATTTAACCACTGAAATTCTTCGAAACTTTGTGTATTCGACGATTTCTTACAAAGGTCGCAAAGGAGACAAAGTCTTCTGAAGTTTCGAAGTCTGAAACAAATCTTGTCCATCAATCCAAGAAGGAGACATGCGTCATATGATCAATGCTTCGCTGGTTCGTTATTCGGGAGAAGTAGGAAAATAATGCGATCAAAGTCCCGAAGGCACAAGGCGTGAAGCAGATCTGGACCATTGAAACCAGAAGGGACACACATCATGCGATCCCACACTTTGGAGCTAGAGCACTTCGGAGGAAAGTTGGAAAAATAAAGCAGGAATTCCCGAAGCCTGACATTTTGAAGCTAATCTTAGCTGTCAAATCAAAAGGCCATGTGGAGGAAGAGCCCGCACTTCGGATATTCACACTCCAGAGGTCAGTGCATATAAGTAGTAAGAAAATCCTGAATGTCAGAGTTCCAAAGAAGATCTTGGTCATTCATTTGTAGAGGCCTAAGGATCGTTGGATCTACACCTCTTAGCACTTTGCGAGTTTTGCGATTAAGAGTGGTGAGGGATACTGAAGCCCAAACTCCCGAAATAATTTTGAGACGTAGATCTCAATGGGTAATTAAGACCGTCGATCTCTTCCCCCTGTTCAAAAGTTCACGAGTTCGGAATATTGTGAGGTAAGAAAGGAATATCACCTAGATCCTTGAAGGCTCGAAGACACAAAGTCTCGAAGTAATTGTGGACTATTTGATCTCAAATCAACAAGGATCATTGATGTTTGCAACACATCTTTTATTCATCAATTCATATATTCGGAGAAATTGAGACCTTCACGTGTCTTAATACCCGAAGCCTGAAAACTCGAAGCACCTGGTTCTTAGCCCCCGGTCACATGAGAAGCTGAATTGTAAATTTTCTTTTGGCTCTCGAGTAAACTTAGATAGCCCAATTCTTCCACTAGAGGAGCTAGAGTTTCTAAAGAACAGAGCTCATAGCTTTGAATCTATAGATCTCACGCTCGGATAGTTAGATCCATCCAGATCAAAACTAAAGAAGTGGTCTAGCCCACGTTTTTTGGTTTGAAGTCACTGAGAAAACTTTGCAGACCTAGTTTTACGCGCAGGAAACAGGTAAGCACACAAATATTTAAACATTTATTTGTTGTTTAATTTTCCTTCTTCAAAGATGGCCACCTCTAGCAATTTAGGACCAACACAAGGACCGATTCTTCTTGGAAATAATTATGAGTTTTGGTCTCTTTGAATGAGATCCTTCTTGCAAGAACAAGAGTGCTAGGATCCAGTGGATCTTGGATATGTGGAACCAGATCTAGCAAACCTTGTTGCCATGACCAATCAACAGAGAACTGCTCAGGCAACACAAAGGAGCAGAGAAAATAAGGAAAAATTATGGATTCAAAACTCAGTGGATGACTTGATTTTCTCAAAAATCATAGGCATTGTTACTTAAAATAGGTCTGGGATATCCTTAAATCCACCTACCAAGGAAATGACAGGGTCAATATAGTTAAACTACAGACCTTGAGGACGCATTTTGAGACTTTAAAAATGACAGAGTCTGAAAAATTTGATCAGTTTATGACCAGAGTCATGGGAATTGTAAACCAGATCAGATTGACTGGTGAAGCCATCCCCAATCAACGCATTTTTGAGAAAGTCCTCAGAAGTTTACCAAATAAATTTGAAATGGTTGTTACAGCTATCCTTGAATCCAAGGATCTATCAAATTTTTCAACAGATGAATTAAGGGGTTCTTTTTTGACACATGAGACCAGACTACATCTCGAAGATGAGTCGACAACCAATGCCTTCAAGACTCAATTCTCCTTCAGCAAAGGGAGAGGCAGAGGAAGAGGTATAGGTCACCGAGGAAGAGGGATCAGTCCATGTAACCATCACTCAAGTGAAGGTCATAGACAATAGAACCTGAATCATAATTTCCAAGGTCATAGACAACAGAACCATAATCAGAATTTCCAGCCTAAAAGATGCAAAGGGAGAAGATCAAATGAAAAATCAAGCATACAATGTTATTACTGCAAAACGTTTGGGCACTATGAATCTGAATGTCAGAAGAAGAAAGAAGATCAGCTCTCAGGCAGAGCACATGTCTCAAATCATGAAGGAGAAACTTCATAAGGTATGTTTCTCTCATGCCACAAGACTGAAGAAAAACACACAGATCTTTGTTTGTTGGACAGTGGTTGCAACAATCACATGATAGCTAACAAAGATTTACTCTCATGCATTGATTCTTCAATTTCATCTAATATTACTCTTGGAAATGATTCCTTAGTTAAAGTTCAAGGAAAAGGAACTGTACCTATTCTTACTAAACAAAATGTAAAGAAAGACATACACAATGTCTATCATGTTCCAGATCTGACACATAATCTGTTAAGTGTAGGATAACTAATTGAACATGGCTATAAGGTACATTTTGAAGGAGCATCATGTAGGATATATGATAAAACACCCAACAGAAAATTGATTTCTGAAATCCACATGACTAGGGATAGAATGTTTCCCTTGACCCTCAGAACTACAAATCTGATCCAATCATATGCACAAAGTGCATCCACACCCAATGAATCTATGGGTTGGCATGCAATATTTGGACATCTACCCTTTCAAATTCTAATTATTCTACAGAAGCAATCCATGGTCAAAGGTCTCCCTATCTTCAAAGAGAAAAATCTCCCATGTGAATCTTTCATTCTTGGAAAACATAAGAGAACTATTTTTCCACAGTCCTCCACTCAAGCCAAACAACACTTAGAGCTGGTTCACACTGACCTATGTGGACCAATGGAAACAAAGTCAATAGGTGGTATCTTTTATTTTCTAACGTTTATTGATGACTTTAGCAGGAAAATTTGGATCTATTTTCTCAGACACAAGTCTGAAAATTTTGCAAAGTTCAAAGAATTCAAAGCAGAAGATGAAAAATAGAGTGGAAAACATGTAAAAGCACTCAGGTCAGGTGGAGGAGGAGAATACAGCTCTAGAGAATTTGCAAATTTCTGCAAATCACAAGGCATCATCATGAAAATTATAGCCAGGTATACTCCACAACAAAATGGAGTGGCTGAAAGGAAAAATCAGACAATAATGAACATGGAAAGAAGCCCATTCAAAGAGAAATGCCTATCAAATACATTTTGGGTTGAAGCAGTAGCATGCTTAGTTTATCTTCTGAATAGATCTCCAACCACCAGTCTAAATGTGAAGGTCCCTCAAGAAGCATGGAGTGGGAAAAATCTAAATGTTTCACATCTCAGGACATTTGGATGCATAGCATATGCTCACATACCTTTCGAATTAAGGAAGAAATAGGATGATAGAAGTGAGAAATGCATCTTTACTGGCTACAATGAAACATCAAAAGAATATAGGCTCTACAACCCAATCTCAATGATCCGGATTATTTTCGGCACAAAATGAGAGCGGAGATGTAATAAAGAAATGCACAGAGATATCGCGTATATCCAGTAATATAACAGAAATATATCAGATATGCAACCATAAACACAGAGATACAGTAATACACGATTTCTATTAATGAAAGAAATGTACAGAGATTGTAAAAATACAGAGTGAAAGACTCGCTAGAATGGTGGCAGCTTATCTCTGAGAAGAGATGTGACGGCTACTC
>ML796857.1:954595-972054 GCA_009831015.1 Picea engelmannii
GAGCTGGTGCTCTTGTAGAGTTGTACTCTATTCATTTGTTGCTGATAAACCCCAAGGATTGTAGTCCATAATAAAAAGAAAATTGTACATACATCTTGTGTTCTTTGTGTTCATTGTGGTGATGACTTGTTGATGATATATTGATGATATATGTTGCTAATATGTGCTCACATCTAAATGGTTATATATGAAAACAATGGGTAATGAATAAATGTTGAATGTTAATTGATGAGTTTTTGTGCAAGAGGGAAGTTTTGAGAAAAAGAACCCCACACTCATTCACCCCCCCTCTAAGTGTGGTAGGTGTGTCCAACAACTAGCCAGTGGTCATATCTCATGGTCACATCGTCGAGAGATGGAGAGTAGAGCTACAGCTGCCAAGCTCCATTTAGGAGTTTGTGACATGGAGAGTCGAGATGACTCTTCACAGAATCCCTGAAACGCGAAATGCGAAATGCATTTTCAGACTTGGCCCTGGGTCGCCTCCCGTGGTCGCGTGAGTGAAATAAGCTAGCATATCTAGGCTCCATTTTGGGTACCATAAGTTGGAGGAGTCAAGGGACTCATAGGAGAATCCCCGAAATGTGAAATTGTGAAATGCAGTTTCGAGTTAAGTTGTGGTCACCGCCGGTGGTCACGTTGGAGGAAGGAGCTAGAGCAACCAAGCTCCATTTCAGGCTTCACAATATGAGGATTCAAGGAGAATCATGGGAGAAAACCCGAATGTGAAATCGCAAAATTCCTTTTTGAATAGGGTTGTGGTCACAGCCATTGGTCACATCATTGAAGGCTTAAGGGAGGAGCTAGCATGCAGCTAAGCTCCATTTCATAGATCGCGACTTGGAGAGTCGAGATGCCTCCCCAGATCCCCTAAACATGAGTCATGAAAGAACCTTATGAATAGGCGTTTGGTCACCACCAGAGCTCACCTGAAAGGAAGGGGCTTAGCTAGAAGAGCTAGCGCCCACTGTGAAGTTTTCCTCAGGAAGAGAGAAGGTGCCAAAACTCATGAACGCACAGAGTATCTCATAGTAACTGCCAAAATGAAGTGATTACATCTACCAAAGAATTTGAGGAGTTGTAGTGTGGCTTCTAGAGGGGCCAAAGAGCCTTGGTGTAACTGCTAGAGACCACTGATGGTTTGAACTCAAAGAGTCTTCAGGGTGATTGACAGAAAAGATGAAGAGTCTCGAGGCAACTGTTAGTGGAGTGTAAATTCATCATAGAGTCAACTTATAGATGGAAAATGGTTGAAGACTGTTATAGTCAGTAAAGCCAAAATATCTCAAGAGAAGGCCCAGTGATGATGAATGTAGTGGGATAGCGCATGCAACATGCACAAGGTGCAAAGAGACTATAAAAATGTAGAACAAAGAAGAGATTGTTGTTGCAATTTTTAAGAGTGTGTTATGCAAGTTGTTGTTGAGAGTCATTCATGCGTGTAGAAGGAGGCAGGGTGCAGTAGATGAAATTCAAAGAAGAGGAATGGTTCATAGAAGGGACATGGCGCACAAAGCATAAAAGGAAGAAGAACAGAAAGAGCAAGGAATGCGTGCAGGAAGACACTGATGCAGGCAGGGCAGAGAAGTGTAGCAGAACAATCATGAGACTGATAAGCTATTGATAAATATTGTATCACTGTGATAAATTTACTGATAGAAAAATTTATATCTCAGGGTGGTAGGGAGGTGCTAAGGAGGACTATTTTCCTTTGAGTTTCAAGTCAGTGCTTGAACACAGGGAGTTGTAGCTTCCATCTGGTTGCAGCCAGAGAAACCATTGTGGCAAGGTGGTGGAAGGGAGAACTATTTTTCTCTGTTATACAGGTTTGTGCCTGTGTGATTGGAAGTTGGTGCTTCCATCTAGTTGGTGATAGAACACATAGGGATTTGTTTCTTCCTTCTAGTCGGTGTTAGAGAAACCAGGGAGTTGGTGCTTCCTTCTAGTGGGTGCTAGAGAAACCAGAGAGTTGGTGCTCTCAGCAAGTAGCAGCTTGCAAAAAAGAGGTGGTAGCCTCATTATGAGTCGGTGCTCATAAGAATGATAATGTACATAAAATAATTATCATATAAATAAAAAGAGGTTTTCACCCTTTATGGGTTTCCTTAGGAATATCTGTCTCTGCATTATACATGTGTGTGATTGATGTTGAATACTCTATTTCTTGTTTATTGTGATCATCATTGAGTATTATGTAATGAGTTTAAAAATGGATATAATTGTTTAAGCATAGTAACAACTGATTCACCCCCCCTCTCAGTTGTCCAACAATTGGTATCAGAGCAGGCCCCTTTTATCTAAGGGTAGATCTTAGATCTTAAACATGTCAATTCATGAAGGAACTTCAACCAATAAGGCACCTATGTTCAATGGAACAAACTTTGCCTTCTGGAAAGTTAGAATGAGAACCTACATAATGGATTTAGGTGTAGATGTATGGGATGTGGTAGATACTGGTTATGTAAAGCCATTTGTACTAGATAATAAGGATGACAAGCTAGAATTCAGCTTCAACGCTAAGGCTATGAATGCTATCTTGAGTGGGCTTGCAGAAGCAAAATTTGTAAAATTTATGCACCTAGAAACTGGCAAAGAAATGTGGGACAAACTCATTAGTAGTTATGAAGGTAATGAGAAGGTAAAGGACGCCAAGATTCAAACCTACAGAGTACAGTTTGAACAGCTGAAGATGAAAGAGGATGAAACTGTTGGAAAGTACTTTATGAGAGTTGAAGAACTGGTAAATTCAATGAAATCACTTGGTGAAAAAATTGAGTAACCTTCTTTAGTTCAGAAAATTTTGAGATCTCTACCAGATATGTTCAACCCAAAGGTATTTACTATAGAATAACTTAATGATCTAAAATCCTTGGAGTTTGATCAAATTCTAGGAACATTGACTGCATATGAAATGAGAATAGTTAAAGATAAACCCACCTCCAGAGAAGCATCATTTAAGGCAGACAAGAATGAGGATTCTGAGCCTGATGAAATTGAAGAAACATTTGTGAGAAGACTAAAGAAGGGATCAGGAAAATACGAAGGTAAACTGCCTTTCAAATGTTTCAACTATGGTAATATAGTTCATTTTGCAAATAAATGTCCTCACAAAAGAAAGGATCAGACATATGATGATGAGGAGAAGCAAAAACACATAAATTTCTTTAAAGTGAATAATTTTAAGAAGAAAAGTCTTTGTGTAAACAATGATGATGATCCTTCAGATGATGAAGACAATGAATCCTCTATTGAAGATATACTAAATGGCTTCATACTTATGACCAAATAGTATTATGATAATAAAATCATAGGAAGTGATGCTAATGAAGAAGAAGTTGTGGTTGACCTGGAAGGAGAACTTATCAGCGCGCTAGAAGAGCTTGACAGACTCAGAATTAAGACAAGAAAGAAAAAACAATTGTTGATACAGTTCAAGAAAGGAAGTAAACAACCTGACGAATACTTTGCCCTACTAAAAGTGGAATTAGAAGAGGCAAAGAAAATCAAAGACATTCTAAAACAACAGTTATCAGAAAAGAAGGCAAGATGTGAAGCTCTGGAAGAAGAAGTAGTGAAAACTAGGAAAGAGATGGAGAAGTTTCAAGCTTTGTATCATCAGAATTTGTTAAGTATCAAAGCCTCAGAAGAATTGGCCACCATTCTGAATCAGCAAAGAAACCCAAACCTGTGATATGAAGAGGGATCAAGTAGTGATCAGCCAAGCAACAAAGATCCCATAAAGTTTGTCAAATCTACCATCTATGACAACAAAAAACCTACAGAAACAAAAGAAGATAATCAACGGCCCTGGAGGAGTAATGAAAGAGGTACTAGAACTAAAACTATAGATCAAAGAAATAATGTACTCTATGTTCAAAGAAATCATCAACATGGAAGAAATCGACCTTCTCAAAGAAGACAACCATTTTCCAGGTACCAAGGTTTTTTCTATGGATATTGTTTTTTCTGTTCTAAATTTGGTCATAAAGCTATAAACTGTTCTTTAAAATTGAGAAATGAGCAATCAATACATTTAAGGTATAGATATCTTCGACAACAAAGAATAAGATAGCCAAGTAACAAACCATCACAGACTGCAAATCACTTGATGAATGGGAAAAGGACATAGGTTAAGCATAACAATCATTATGATTCCTTATTCAACGAACCATAATGTTACATCTATCATAATTATGGACATAAAGCTTCTGACTGTCACTTAAAGAAATATGAACCAAATTTGAATCCCTCTGCTAAAAATGTCAAGGGTTGGAAGAAGAAAGAAAGTGACAAGTGTGGATTAGTGTTGTCATCTCAAAGACAAAATAACCCTTGGTATATAGATAGTGGATGCTCCAAACATATGACGGGAGACAAAGGTAAGTTTCTATCTCTAAGTGAAAGTAAATTAGGAAACGTAACCTTTGGAAATGATGCTCCAGGTAAAATCAAGGGTAAAGGGATGGTGAGTTTAATTAATGGAAAAGGAAAAGCACAAGATGTTCTGCTTGTAGATGAGTTGAAACACAATCTGCTCAGTTTAAGTCAAATGTGTGACAGAGGATGTGAAGTGATGTTCACTTCCAAGGACTGCAAGATAAAGTCTGTAAACTCAGGACAAGTGGTGGCTAAAGGCACAAGGACAAAAAATAATGTATATGTGTTGAAAGAAGATAGAGAAGAGTGTCATCTAAGAAAACATGATGAGAGTTGGTTATGGCATAGGAGACTTGGACATCTAAACTTTCATCATTTAATCAAACTCAAAAATCTTGAGGCAGTAAAAGATCTTCCAAGAATATCAAAGCCACAAGATTCTGTGTGTAAACCATGCCAAGTAGGAAAGCTAACCAGGACACAGTTTAAATCCAAGAGCTCTACTTCAATAGAGAAACCACTCCAATTAGTTCATATGTATTTATGTGGACCATCAAGGCAAGAAGGAATAGGGAAGGAAAACTACTTCATGCTAATCATTGATGATTACTCCAGACTTACTTGGGTTGCCTTTCTCAAGGAAAAAGATGAAGCATTTGAGAACTTTAAAATATTTAAGGATTTAACTGAGAATCAAATAGGAAAGAGGTTAAAGGTGGTAAGAGTAGACATAGGAGGTGAATTTATGTCAAGTGAGTTCAAGGAATTATGTGATAAACATGGGATCAAGAGAGAATACACAATCCCAAGAACTCCACAACAAAATGGAGTAGTTGAGAGGAAAAACAAAACAGTGCAGCAAATGGCCAGGTCAATGATGAATGAGAAGAACATTGGTCAAACCTACTGGGTAGAAGCAATACACACAACAGTCCATGTTCTTAACAAATTTCACCTCAAACCACACACCGACAAGACACCCTATGAATTGTGGTATGGGAGACATGCTTCAATCAAACACTTCAAAGTCTTTGGAAGTAAGTGTTGCATAAAGAATAATGATGAGAACCTTGGCAAGTATGATGACAGGGCTGATGAAGGCATCTTCTTAGGGTATGCTACAAACAATAAAGAATATAGATGTTATAATAAGAGGCTGCATAGATTGGTTGACTGTATTGACACAAAAGTTGATGAAGGAATCCCAGTAAGAGAAATAAACAATACTGAATCAACAACAAAGGATATAGATGAAGTTGAAGCTGAAAAGGTCCAAGAATCAGAACAAGAAGACTCTGAGTCAGATGAATATGCAAATATTCAGACAGACTCAAATCAGCAACAACATCAAATTCCTCCTCCAGAATCACTCAAAAGAATCATCCTGCAAGTCAGATAATTGGTGAAAAAGACAAAGGTGTACAAACCAGGAGAAGGATAATCAAAAACACTGAGCAATCCCATATAACCTTCATGTCAATGATGGAACCCAATAACTTTAATGAAGCCAGTAAAGATGACCATTGGGTTAAAGCCATGAATGATGAACTTGACTAGATTGAGAAAAACAATACTTGGGAGATGGTTCCTAGACTTGACGGTAAAAATGTCATAGGCTCCAAATGGATATTTAAGAATAAATTGAATGAGCAGGGACAAATTGTCAGGAACAAAGAAAGATTGGTCTATAAGGTCTACGCTCATATAGAAGAACTAGATTTTGATGAAACATTTGCACCCACAGAAAGATTAGAAGCTATCAGAATATTTCTTGCCTATGCTTTTCATAAAAGGTTTAAAGTCTATGAAATGGATGTCAAGTCAACTTTTCTAAATGGATATTTAAAAGAGGAAGTCTATATGGAACAACTAGAGGGTTTCAAACTTTTAGATAACCCTGAATTTGTATGCAAGTTGAAGAAATATTTATATGGGTTGAAACAAGCCCCTCATGCCTAGTATCACAAACTGGATACATATCTCCAAGACAAAGGGTTCAAGAGAGTAACATTTGAAAAAAATCTATATATCAAAACATAGGGTAATGATTTTCTCATTGTGTTGGTCTATGTAGATGACATCATCTTCGAATGTAATAAGGATTCATTGGTACAATGGTTTTCTTCTACAATGGAGTCTGAGTTTGAAATGTCTATGATAGGTGAACTGTCGTTTTTTCTTGGTCTGCAAATTACACAGAGGTATGAAGGAATGTTCATTTCTCAAGAAAAATATCTAAGAGAAATGTTGAAAATGGAAGATTCTAAACTTGTGGGCACACCTATGGTTACTGGATGCAAATTAAGCAAGGATAATGACTCACCTGATGTTGATCAAAGTTCATATAGGTCAATGATAGGCATTTTGTTGTACATCACAACATCTCATCCAGACATAATGCATGTTGTTGGAATGGTGGGAAGATATCAGTCTGCACCTAAACAGAGTCATTTGCTAGCTATCAAAAGGATATTCAGATATTTGAAAGAAACAATGAACTATGGCCTATGGTATCCTAAGAATCATAATTTTCAATTATAAGTATACTTAGATGTTGATTGGGATAACTCCATGGATGAAAGGAAAAGAACGAGTGGAGGTGCATTCTTCTTAGGAGATTCTTTAGTAGCATGGTTGAGCAAAAAGAAAGGTTCTATTTCTTTATCAACTACAGAGGTAGAATACATTACTGCTGCTACTTTTTGCACTCAAGTATTATGGATCATATAGACACTTGCAGACTTGGAGGTAAAATATACTACATCGATCCCAATTCATTGTGATAACAAAAGTGCCATAAGTGTGTCAAAGAATCATCTATTCCACTCCAAGACCAAGCATATTCCCATAAAATACCATTTTCTGAGAGAGTAGGTCACCAATCAAATTGTTTAGGTTCATTACATTCCAACCACTGAACAAATTGCAAACACCTTTACTAAACCCATAGCCAAGACACCTTTTGAATATCTTCGTCAGAAGTTGGGTGTCATCCCGTCTCACATCTAAAGAGAATCCATCCTGTTAGGGGCAGTTGTGTTGATTGAATATCTGATACCTCCGAAAAATTACTGCAACAGCTCAGGGGGAGCGTGTTTTTTCTTTGACATTGATGTCAAAGGGGGAAAAGAAAAACATGAATGGATGATACGGTTGGAGATCGACGTCTAAGAAGAATAGTGCAACCTTTCAAGGTTTCCATCAATGCCAAAGGAGGATATTGTTGGCATGTTCACAAGAGCAATGCACTTGTCATTGATGGCAAGAACACAGGGGAAGGAGAAGCTCGGGAGGAGAAGTCACAGTGATCGTTGGATCACCCATTATGAATTCTTGATGGACGTCAGATCTGAATTCAGATAGGAGGAGCACACAGATGTAGGACAAATATCAAGTATTAGATCTGAGCATGGGGACTTACAAAGTCCTAAAAATAGGAGGACCATCCATCATTGGGCAGAACACGTGGCTACAGTTCATCATTTTACTGACTGGAAAGTCAAAGGAAGGAAACTCTCTAACCTTCCAACTCATGATATGCAAAATCACGATAAGATCTGGGCCATCAGATCTAGAGTAATTACGAAGGACCAACAACCATTAGATCCGGTGAAGCTGCAAGGTGGATAAGACCAAGAGTCATCCAAATCTCCAAAATTGTGAAGGAATCTTGGCCATCCATCGAGGACAATCGTGGGTCATTAGATCCAAAGGACAAATGATGAAAGATCGTCATTTCACTGACTGGAAAGTCAAAGGCACGAGGTGCTCTATTCCTCCAACTTGTGAAACACAAAATGGTGAAATGATCTGAGCCATTGGATCCAAGAGAAATATGGTCCATCGATCCAAGAAGGACATGTGGTGAAATATCATCTCTTCATTGAATGGAAAGTCAAAGGAACGAGGTGTTCTAACCTCTCGAAATCGCGATATGGAAAATCACGAAATAATCTTAGCCATTGGATCAAGGATGAATCTAGGCCTTTAGATTCAGGAGGTAGTTCATGACAGACCACGTCAGAAAGGACAAGTGGCAGTATATGTCAGTAAGGACACGTGGTGCAATCATACAAGGACAAGTGTCAAGTTTACTCGACATTTCAGACCACTGGAAATCACAATTATGAGTGACACATGGTAGCCACTCGACTTATGACACGCCCTTGAGTGACGTAAGAATGATGTCACTCCTGGAGTTTAGTTTCATGAGTTTTAGCATCAATACTCCCCCAAAGTCTCGAAAGTTGAAGTTCTAGGATGAAGGATAGACATCCGATCACCACGGATCGTGGACTATTGATCTGAAGAGTGTAGCGCTCAAATGACTAGCCAGTGGTCATATCTCGTGGTCAAATCGTAAAAAGCTGGAGAGAAGAGATAGAGATTCCAAGATCCATTTCGAAGTTTGTGACATGGAGAGTCGATATGAATCTTCACAGAATCCCCAAAATGTGAAATGCGAAATGCGTTTTTGGACTTGGCTCCTGGTCACCACCCGTGGTCACGTGAGTTGAAGGAACTAGCATAGCTAGTCTCCATTTTGGGTACCAAAAGTTGGAGGAGTCAAGGGACTCAAAGGAGAATCCCTGAAACACGAAATTGTGAAATGCAGTTTAAAGTTAAGCTATGGTCAGCGCCGGTGGTCATGTTGGAGGAAGGAGCTAGAGTAGCCAAGCTCCATTTTGGGGTTCACAATATGAGGAGTCAAGGAGACTCGTGGAGAAAACCTGAAATGCAAAATCGTGAAATTCGTTTTTGAATAGGGATGTGGTCACCACCATTGGTCACATCATCGAAGGTTTAAGGGAGGAGCTAGCATGCAACTAAGCTCCATTTCGGAGATCGTGACTTGGAGAGTTGACATGCCTCATCCCCAGATCCACAAAACATGAGTCATGAAATCACCTTATGAATAGGTGTCTGGTCACCGTAAAAGGTCACCTGGAAGGAAGGGGCTTAGCCAGAAGAGCTAGCGCCCACTATGAAGTTTTCTTAAGGAAGAGAGAAGGCGCCAAAATGCATGAATGCGCGGAGTATCTCACAGTAACTTCCAAAACGAAGTGATTGCATCTACCAGAGAATTTGAGGAGTTGTAGTTTGGCTGCCAGAGGCGCCAAAGAGCCTCGGTGTAACTGTTAGAAACCACTGATGGTTTCTGCCAGAGAACTCAAAGAGTCTTCAGGGTGATTAACGGAGAAGACAAAGAGTCTCGAGGCAACTGCCAGTGGAGTGTAAATTCATCATAGAGTCGACTGACAGATGGAAAATGGTTGAAGACTGTTACAGTCAGTAAATCCAAAAGATCTCAAGAGAAGGCCCAGTGATGATGAATGCAGTGGGATAGCGCATGTAGCATGCACAAGGTGCAAAGAGACTATAAAAATGTAGAACAAAGAAGAGATTGTTGCTGTGATTTTTAAGAGTGTGTTATGAAGGTTGTTGTTGAGAGTCATTCATGCGTGTAGAAGGAGGTAGGGTGCAGTAGCTGAAATGCACATAAGAAGAATGGTGCATAGAAGGGACATGGTGTACAAAGCATAAAAGGCAAAAGAACAGAAAGGGCAAGGAATGTGTGCAAGAAGACATTGATGCAGGCAGAGCAGAGAAGTGTAGCAGAACAGTGATGAGACAGATAAGCCATTGATAAATATTGTATCACTGTGATAAATTTACTGATAGCAAACTTTATATCTCAGGGTGGTAGGGAGGTTCTAGGGAGGACTGTTTTCCTCTGAGTTTCAAGTTGGTGCTTGAACACAGGGAGTTGTAGCTTCCATCTAGTTGCAGCCAGAGAAACCAGGGTGGCAGGGTGGTGCAAGGGAGAACTATTGTTCTCTTTTATACAGGTTGGTGCCTGTGTGACTGGAAGTTGGTGCTTCCATCTAGTTGGTGCTGGAACACATAGGGAGTTGTTGCTTCCTTCTAGTGGGTGCTAGAGAAACCAGGGAGTTGGTGCTTCCTTCTAGTGGGTGCTCGAGAAACTAGAGAGTTGATTCTCTCAGCAAGTAGCAACTTGCAAAATAGAGGTGGTAGCCTCATTATGAGTTGGTGCTCATAAGAATGATAATGTACAGAAAATAATTATCATATAAAGAAAAAGAAGTTTTCACCCTTTATGGGTTTCCTCAGGAATATTTGTCTCTGCATTATACATGTGTGTGATTGATGTTGAATACTCTATTGCTTGTTTATTGTGATCATCATTGAGTGTTCTGTAATGAGTTAAAAAATGGATATAATTGTTTAAGCACAGTAACAACTGATTCACCCCCGCTCTTAGTTGTCCAACAGAATATACTCAAGAAATATATTCTTGATATGTTTTTGAGGTCGATTGTTATGATTGGTATATGGATAGTTGTCATTTCTGGGAATTACAACCACTTCCATCTTTTGTTTGATGACTCTACTCCACCTTCTATAGAGCACATCAATGTGACACATCAGGAGCTAGTTATGATTACCAATGTCCAACATGCATATTCTACAATGGTATTACTCCTTCCAGATTCAGCTTTGACCCTTTCCCACTATGTGGATGGATATTTTTATTTGGATCCACATGATAGGTGTTAGTATTGGGAGCATCATTTTTAGTTGGTTATTGGGTGCCGATATCTTCTGTGTGGAGTTCACATGAGCAATTTGACATGGGACCCTACTTTACAATGGCAGTTGGACTACTTTAGCATGGTGGTTTCCATTTCTCAATGGGACCCTGATTCTCTAGTTGAATTCAACACTATGGTCCACACTTATCAATGGGACCCTGGTATATGGTTGTACATCAAGCATTGAGGACAATGCTTTCATAAGGGGGATGGAATATTAGGTAGCTAGAGAGGTAGTTGGGGGGGGCGGGGGGGGGAAGAGGGTCCATAGTGATAATAGTGGAGGCCATTCAATTTAAGGTGGACTAGGTCCACTATATTATTAAATAAGTCCCACTATGGTAGTTAGATATAATAAATGGGTAGTTAGATATAATAAATGTAATAGGTCTTCTTAGAAGGTTCTACTTCTAAAAGATTCCTCCTCTAGAATGTTCTTAGGTGATGGTAGCACTATATAAAGGGGTTCAAGCAATGTAATGGGATATGAAGAGAAGTATTGTATTTGGAGTAGTATATCAATAGGAGGAATCCCCCTCGAAGATACAAGTGAACAGGAGAGGATCCTTTCCATAATAGGATCCATTGTATGGTGTTGCCCTACCTCAAGGGTTTTGATATAATAAAGTGGTGGTTTTCTATATTGCTCCATATATCTTGTGTGGTGATTGTATTCAAATATATTTGGTACTATATTGGTATTTTGTATTCAGGTCTTTGGTTCATAACAATTGGTATCAGATCACTTTCCTTGGCCAAAGAAGGGAATAAATTTTTGTTCTTTTTTACAGAATTTGTCTAGGGAAGAAAAAAAGGGCGACCCACTTCATGTTCATATATGAAGATTTATGAGATGAATTTGGAAAAACAAATTGGGCATTTGAATTCCTCTCGAAAAAATACCCAATTGCAAAAAAACAATCAGCCAAAACGGAGTCCGAGAAGTAAATCTATGAGCATTTTAAATTCAACATTTTTTCAAGGTTTTTCGTAAAAAGCCGCAATTTTCTGTAGTAATTTATTTTTCTATTTTTTGGGTTTTTTCATGACAGCAGTGGGACTGCATAGTTCATAAATTTTCATAGGGTTCTCGGATGACTATTTCCTCTCAAACCCTCAAAGAAATTCTACAAATTACTGAAGCATTCAAATCCCAATTGTATGACACATTGTGTGGCACATCACATGACATTGCATATGGCCCCAATGATAGTTTTCGTAGTATTCAAGATTCATTAGATAACATGCAGGAGAGATTTCTTATGGCAGACATCGGGGATGAATATACTCAAGAAATATATTCTTGGTATGATTTTGAGGTCAATTGTGATGATTGGTATATGGATAGTTGTCATTTCTGGGATGACAACCACTTCCATCTTTTATTTGATGACTCTACTCCACCTTCTGTAGAGCACATCAATGTGACACATCAGGAGCTAGTTATGATTACCAGTGTCCAACATGCATATTCTACAATGGTATTATTCCTTCAAGATTCAACTTTGACCCTTTCCCACTATGTGGATGGACATTTTTATTTGGATCCACATGATAGGTGTCAGTATTGGGAGCATCATTTTCAGTTGGTTATTGGGTGTTGATATCTTCCGTGTAGAGTTCACATGAGAAATTGGACATGGGACCCTGGTTTACAATGGCGGTTGGACTACTTCAGCATGGTTGCTTCCATTTCTCAATCAGACCCTAGTTCTCTAGTCTACTTCAGCACTATGGTTCACACTTATCAATGAGACCCTGGTATATGGTTGTACATCAAGCATCGAGGACAAAGCTTTCATAAGTAGGATGGAATGTTAAGTAGCTAGAGAAGTAGTGGGGGGGCCCAGAGGACCCATAATGATAATAGCGGAGGCCATTCAATGTAAGGTGGAATAGGTCCACTATATTATTAAATAAGGCCCACTATGGTAGTTAGATATAATAAATGTAAGAGTACTTCTTAGAAGGTTCTACTTCTAGAAGATTCCTCCTCTAGAATGTTCTTAGGTGATGGTAGCACTATATAAAGGAGTTTGCGAGATACCAGATATATAAAATATACAGAACATAAATAAAATTCTAGAAATGGCAGAATAACAGTAAAATATCCAGCGTAATCTTCACAATACACAGAAATGATACTCAAAATAGCAATAGAAAAGCACTTTGATTCAGAAAGCAATGTTCACAGGCCTCTTCGAGGGGGAAACCTCTAGTCGAGCAACACTCTATTACAATAATCTCCAAGATAGGGTTCTCATACCCTCACCTCTTATTTATACTAAATATGTCTATTAAGAGAAGCATCTAGAGGAAGATCCTTCTAGAAGCGGAAGCTTCTATTGGGTCTCCTTACATACGCCTTATTCTATTTTATTGAAAGGCCTTATTAATATTGACCTTTATTACATCCAAATACATTGATCTACCTATGTGCAGGTTAGGACCTTAACATGTCCGCCCCCTTAAAAACAACCTTTTCCTCAAGGCTTGAGATGTGGAAACTGCTACAGAATGGTAGCTGGTTCCCAAGTGGCATCTGCTGGAGTCATGTCTTTCCACTGTACTAGCACTTCCTTGATGGTTCTCTGATGCAGGCGACGCTCACGCTGGTCCAAAACTGCTTTTGGATGTAGCCAAATGGAGCCTTCTTCAGCTAACTCTGGAAGGTTGGTTTGAATTTGGCACCTGGTTCTAATCACCTTTTTTAAGCATGAAACATGAAAAACAAGATGTAGCTTCGACTGACTGGGTAGAGCTAACTGATATGCGACTTGTCCCACACGCTTGAGAACTGTGTAAGGGCCATAGAATTTGGGTGCTAGCTTCTGACAATGCTCAGCCTTGAGGGAATTTTTCTTATATGGTTGCAGTCTCAGAAACACCTGATCCCCTTCTGCAAATTGGCATTCAGAGTGACCTTGATCTGCTTGCTTCTTGTGCCATGACCAAGTTCTCTTTAAGGGTATGAAGGATGTCCTCTCAAACTGTAAGTGTTTGGTCAACCGCCTGGAACTTCGAGGTACCCGGTAAGTATGAGAGAACTGAAGGTGGCTTCTTTCCATATACTACTTCAAAGGGAGTCATGCGAGTCGCTGTATGGTATGTGGTGTTGTACCACCATTCGGCGAGGGCTAACCATTGAGCCCACTGGTGTTGTTTTTTAGAGGCAAAGCACCTCAGATATGTTTCCAAACACTTGTTGACAACTTCCGTTTGACCATCTGTTTGGGGATGATAAGCTGAGCTGAGATGCAATTGTGTGCCTTGTAGCTTAAACAATTCTTGCCAAAAATTGCTTGTGAAAGTTGGGTCTCGATAAAAAACAATAGAGTGTGGCATGCCATGCAACTTGAAGACCTGGTCCATGAAAATTTGAGCTACCATGGATGCAGTAAATGGGTGGGAAAGAGTGCAAAAATGAGCATACTTGGAGAGGCGGTCCACCACCACCATTATGACTGATTTATTCCCCAATTTGGGTAAGCCTGTAATAAATTCCATAGATATATCCTTCCAAATAGCAGGGGGAATTGAAAGAAGTTGGAGGCTGCCTGGAGATTTGACTGTTTCTCCCTTGTTGCGTTGAAACACCTCACATTCAGCGACAAACTTATGGATGTCCTGTTTCATACCATCCCAGAAAAAAGAGCGTTTGACTCGGTCATATGTTTTGGTGAACCCTGAGTGCCTCGCTGTGGGTGTAGCATGAAGCTCAGAAAGCATCGTGGATTTGAGCTTGGATTGTTTACTTAAATACAAGCAACCTTTGTATCGAAGCTCATCTTGGAGCCAGGAGTATCCTAGGGGAGCTGGAGCCTTGTTTTGCAGTTGCTGGATCAGATGTGAGCTTTTGGGATCTTGAAGCCATTCTTGGAGCACAACTTGGAGCCAATCAGGTACAATGAAGGAAAGAGAAAAAAGAGATCCCGCGTCTTCATATTTTCAGGACAGTGCATCCGCCACGACATTGTCTTTTCCCTTCTTGTAAATGATCTCATAATCATATCCAAAGAGCTTAGTCACCCATTTTTATTGTTCTTGGGAGGAAATGTGTTGTTCCAGAAAGTACTTGAGGCTTTGATGGTCTATCTTAATTTGGAAGCGTTGCCCCAAGAGATACGGACACCACAACTCAACGACATGCAGAATCGCCAACATTTCTTTTTCATAAATGGGTTTGCCCAAATTCTTTTCAGACAGTTGCTTGATAGTGAAGGCCAAAGGTCGACCCTCTTGCATAAGGACAGCACCAATTCCTTTCCCTGAGGCATCACATTCCAACACAAAAGTCTTTGTGAAGTCAGGAAGGGCTAGAACTGGAGTGGTGCACATGGCCATCTTCAAGGTTTGAAAATCTTGAGCAGCTGCTGGAGTCCAAGTGAAGGAGTTCTTTTTGAGGAGAGTCATGACAAGTGTTGCAATCTTTCCATAGTTCTTAACGAACTTGCGATAATACCCTGTGAGGCCCAAAAATCCATGCAATATTTTGAGAGTCTTTGGGTGCGGTCAGTCTTGCATAACTTCAATCTTTCTCGGGTCCACCCTGACGCCATCCTTTCCCACCAGATGACCCAAGTATTCTACTTCGAAGGCACTAAAAGAACATTTGGACCGTTTCAGGAAAAGCTGGTGTTGAGAGAGTAGGTAGAGAACTTGATCCACATGATTAAGATGGTCTGTCTAGGTTTTGCTATATATGAGGATATCATCAAAGAAAACTAAGACAAAATGATGGAGAAAAGGGTGGAAGACATGGTTCATGAGGCTCTGGAAGGTGGAGGGGGCATTACACAAGCCAAAGGGCATGAAAAAAAACTCATAGTGGCCCTCATGAGTGCGAAAGGATGTCTTGGGAATGTTGGCCTCTTTCATGCGTATCTGGTGATAGCTCGAGCGAAGATCAAGTTTGGTAAAGAATTGGGTGCCACTCAATTCATCCAGAAGGTCATCAATGACAGGAATGGGAAATTTGTCTTTGATGATTAGTTTGTTGAGAGCACGGAAGTCAGGACACATTCTCCAAGAACCTTCTTTCTTTAGTACCATGACGACCAGAGAGGAGTAAGGGCTCGTACTAGGATGGATGACTCCGGTAGTAAGGAGTTCCTGGACCATTTTTTCAATTTCATTTTTTGTGCAAAGGGGTGGTGATATGGACGTATATTGGGGGGAAGGCTTCCTGGGACAAGGGGAATGGAATGATCATGGACACCACGGGAAGGGGGAAGTCCTTGGGGAGTGGAAAATACTATTTGATGTTTAGAAAGGAGAGCTTGGAGGTCTTGGGGAACTGGTGGTGTCTCTGTGGCTTGTATGGCATGGAGTTGGGCAATGACACCCGAATGACCTTTTTTGAGCAGTTTTTCCATGCGATGAGAACTGATGATCTCAAGTGAACCAACAGTGATGCCTTGAAATTTATATTGGTGGCCTCCTTGGTCGAATTTCATGGTTAAGTTATGAAAATCCATGAGAATGGGACCCAAAGTCCTTAGCCAGTCTGCGCCCAACACAATGTCGCAACCTCCCATGTCAATAGAAAAGATATGGGATTTGAGGTGGTAGTCACCTATTTGGAGATGCACATTTTCACAGCTCCCACCACATTTCATAGAACCACCATTGGCAATCATGATTTGGAAATTGTTGACAGCATGGATGTAGCAATGGGTTTCTTGGGCAATGCGGCAATGAATAAAATTGTGGGTGTTGCCACTATCAACCAAAATAATGACCTTTCGTTGCTTGATGTAACCGATTAACTTGAGGGTTTGGGGGGCAGAGAAGCTAGTGAGAGCATTGAGGGAAATAATCGGTTCCACTTCAGGAGGGTCAGAGGGAGGGATTATGTCAAAGATTTCTAGTGACTCAGGCACAGGGGGAGTGTCAACATCTTCTTCTTGAATATCCTCAGAGATGGCCATAAAGAGATTTTGTTCCTTACATTTGTGGCCTGGGAAATATTTTTCATCACAATTATAACAAAGGCCTTTGAGTTGGCATTCAACCATTTCAGCCCTAGTCAATTTTTGGATTTTTAATGGGGTGGAGGGAGTAGTGGGGTTTATTGGTTTAGGGCGTGGGATAAAGGAAGGCTTACGATTTTGAGAGGAAAAAATTTGTTGTGCTTCTTTATCTTTTTTGGTAGCCTCCACCCAAGTCGTAGGTCGAGCCATGAGGACATGGGCCCTAATCTCCTCCTTGAGGCCACTGATAAAACACTCTCGAAAGAAAGCATCACTCATGCCCTCTGTTCGAAAAGCCAGACGCTCAAATGCAGCTATGAAGTCTTCGACTGTGCCTGATTGCTTCAATTTTTTCAAATGGCCCAAATGGTTGGTGTTAGTGTCAAAGCGTTCATAAAGCTCAGCAACAAATTGGGTCCAAGCAATATATCCTTGACGGGAAGTTTTTCTCCATTGCCACCATTGCCAACGTTCTTGATCTAGATGGAGAACACCA
>ML796857.1:972567-1002837 GCA_009831015.1 Picea engelmannii
TTGGTCTGAAGAATGCTGCAGTGCTGAAATCCCCAAATTCTGAACCAGAGAGTATTTACTTAGTAATGCGAACACAGATGCACATCAATAGATCTTGCTGGTTTAATTTGTTTATGTTGTTGTTTATGTCCCCCAAGGGTTAGGTATTCAAGGGTTCTACAGACAAGGTTTTTCCCTGTGCTATAGCTCTCTAATATACGTGCGGGGTCCAACAGTAGTACTCAGCCCAATATCTCAGGTCACTAACTAAGGAGGATAGACCGTACCCTTAGCCGTACTACCCGACTACCCAAGTACTAGAGAGTATCTTCCCGAGTGCTGTTCTCGATGACACTATAGTAGTCTGGCGGCCAATAGGTTTATCTAAAGAGGGATTCAGGAAATCTAGGTCGATCTGTACATAGGTGCTGTCTGATGCACTACCACTCGAAGGGGTACCAACAGGGGTTACAAGGGTGGCCAATAGACATGCGCTTAAGAACCACTTGTATTTCCTACGTGTATGAATCCCTCAACCGCAGGTTTATGCGCGTAACGACAGATCTCTGTGGCTTAAAGACATCGAAATACGTCTCTACCATTTGCAAGATACCAGATATATAAAATATACAGAATAGAAATAAAATGCTAGAAATGGCATAATAACAGTAAAATATCCAGCATAATCTTCACAATACACAAAAATGATACTCGAAATAGCAATAGAAAATCACTTTGATTCAGAAAGCAATGTTCACAGGCCTCTTCGAGGGGGGCAACCTCCAGTCGAGCAGCGCTCTGTTACAATAATCTCCAAGATAGGGTTCTCATACCCTCGCCTCTTATTTATACTAAATATGTCTATTAAGAGAAGCATCTAGAGGAAGATCCTTCTAGAAGCGGAAGCTTCTATTAGGTCTTCTTACATCTGCCTTATTCTATTTTATTGAAAGGCCTTATTAATATTGACCTTTATTACATCTGAATACATTGATCTACCTATGTTCGGGTTAGGACCTTAATAGAGTTCAAACAATGTAATGGTATATGAAGAGAAGTATTATATTTGGAGCAGTAGCTCAATAGGAGGAAGCCCCCTCGAAGAGGCAAGTGAATAGGAGAGGATCTCTTCCATAATAGGATCCATTGTATGGTGTTTCCCTACCTCAAGGGTTTTGATATAATAAATTGGTGGTTTTCTATATTGTTCCATATATCTTGTGTGGTGATTGTATTAAGATATGTTTGGTACTATTGTGGTATTTTGTATTCAGGTCTTTGGTTCATAACAATTTCACAAACATTTTTTCCCCTGGAAACCCAAATTGGGAAAACCAACATATCCTATATTCATTCATCACATACATTTTTTACAATAAAATATACATATATTAGCTAGCAACATCCAAAAACCTAATCCAATGACCTAGATTAGTCAACAACTCTAATTCCTTAACCATAAAAAGAAAAACATTAGCGAAAAACCATGTGCCGAAAAGCCACCCAAAAATGGACACAAAAATCGAGGACTGCCCAGAAATGGACACAAAAACCAAGGAATTTTTTTTGGGGGGAGCACTTCCCCCAACCCCCCAAAGGGGGCCCTAGAGGCTCCCCCTATTACCTCCCTTCACGCTCGGCACAACGTAAACATTAGTTCTAGTCGTGCAAAGAATGTAACACAAACATCTTCAAATATTAAATTGTAATGTTAAAAATTAAGTAAAAACAAATATCAATTTTTATTTTAAAATTTTAATATTACAAGTTAATTATAAGAAAAAAGAAGTATTATAAGTGTACCTACGAGTAAATTTTATGCACTACAAGTAATGTTCTTGGAAAAATTCATTATTTGTACAAAAGAAACATTAAAAATAATTTTAATGACCTATGTAATAATTTGCATTAAAATAGATCTTAAAAAAGGTCTTTTGGCTTAAAGGTCACATGTATGTCTTGGAATCAAAAACTATATTATGAATATGTTTCATTTATATATAAATCTTGCTTTGTTTATGGGTTCCTAAGTTATTCATGTTCAGTAAAGAAAAATATAAAACTCTTACCCAAAATCCTACCTAGTGGCAAGGAGTTAATGAGAACCACTAACTAATATGCCCCATTTCCAAAAAGGAGGATTATCCTCCTCATTTGAAAGCCCTAGAAAGGAAAACTAGATTAGAAACTGGAGACACTTTGAGTGAAAACTCCCCTGAGCAAGAAGTGGAAGTTATGACCCTAGAAAAATTAGCTCCTCTTGAGGGATCATTATCCAAGGTGGATGAAGATGATGTCTCTCCCAATAAAGGGAAAGGATGTCTATTAGATTGATCATATACACCCAAATTGGATCATGATTTAGGGGAACAAGAATGAATAGAGATAAAAAAAATGGACAAACAAAATGTTCAACAAATCTAGTAAATTGGCTCTTCGTTCTAGAAGAGAAAACAATTAACATTATTTTTGAAAAGTGATATTAGATTATTGGACATATCTGTTTTTTGAATTTTTGATATAATTAATTAAACTGTATATTTTTGGCTTATCATGGAGGATGTATGTCCCTGGGTTTTGAGACCCATTATGTGAAAGATATGAGAGTAGTTTTCTACAAGATTTTTTTCTTTAATACCATGCCACAATATATTATGCAATACCAAAGGCATCTATAAAATGTATATTCTTTTATTTTAAGAAATAGAATATATGATTTTTCCAAAGAAAAAAAGAAATCAATGCACTATATCAAATTTGAGGATAAAACTAAGGCACTGCATTGATTTTTTTCCGAAGTCGACATATAATACTTTTTGGTTTCTATGTTTAACTTGTAATATTAAATTCTTAAAGTTGGAGAAACCTATAGATCTAAGGGTGCTCAAATCTAGGTTTGTCTACACTAGCTCAAGGAGGGAAACAGGCTTACTAAGACTTTCTTCAAAGTCCTAACCTCTAAGGAGGTGATTGCCTATATCAAATCTCTTAAGACTAGGGAAGGTATGATCACATATCATGGTGGCATTGAAAAATGATCTATGAGTCATTACAAAATGTTCTTCTGCAATATTCCAAATATAATATAATATGTCGAATAGAAATATTGAGCAAGAAATAATGAAACAACAATGATATATCCCAAACAATATCAAAATAATACCATAATAACACCAGAAAGAGCACCTTTATTAATGATAGCAATGTTCACTTGCCTCTTCAAGGGGGCAACCTTTAGCAGAGTAGAGATCTATTACAATAATATCCAATACAAACTTCACCCATGCCTCCTACAATTATTTATACTAATTCTACCTTCTAAGGAAACATCTAGAGGAATATCTTTCTAGAAGAAAAAGCTTCTATTAGGTCTTCTTACATTGACTTATTCTCATTTATTTCTTAGGCCTTATTAACTGATTTCGGGCTTTATTACATAGAAAAAATATACTGGTAATTAATGACCCATGGAAAGGGGTTAGGATCAGATCCTAACATTCCCTTTCCCTTGAAAAGAATCCTTGTCCTCAAGGTTGCAAGTGTGGAAACTACTGAAGTATGGTTGTTGGTTCCCAGGTCGCATCATCTGGTGATGTGTCCTTCCATTTTATCAAAACTTCCTTGATGGTTCAACCACGCAGCTAACATTCCCGATTGTTGAGGATTTATTTAGGTTGGAGCCACATGGAGCCCTCTTCATATAATTCTGGAAAGATGGTTTGAAATTGGAAATTATGTCCCACCACTTTCTTCAGATAGGAAACATGAAACACTAGATGGATTTTGGAAGTAACCAAAAGAGCCAATTTGTAAGCTACTGAGCCAATATGCTTGATGATCTGGTAGGGCCCATAAAACTTGGGCTCCAAGTTATGATGTCCATGAGCTTTGAGAGTTGTTTTCTTGTATGTTTGGAGCCAGAGAAACACTTGATCCCCTTCATGAAAAACCCTTTTGGAACGATTCTGGTCATCCTGTTGCTTCATGCAATTTTGGGCCATGTGGAGGTTATCCTTCAGAGCTACGATGGTGGTTTTGAAACCTTGCAACATGGTATCAATATATTGAACATTAGATGTGGTTGGAAGATAGGTAGTGATTGTCAGAGGCCATTGGACATACACTGCTTCATATGGGGTTATTTTAGTGGTCGTGCGATAGGAATTATTGTACCACCATTCTTCCAAGGGAAGCCATTGTACCCACTGGTGTTGTTTGTCTGAAGCAAAACACTGTAAGTAGGTTTCCAAACATTTGTTGACCACTTCTTTTTGGCCATAAAACTAGGCGTGATAGGTTGTGCTCATGTTTAGTTGGGTTCCCTACAATTTAAATAGCTCTTTCCAAAAAGTGCTAGTGAAATTGGGGTCATGATCAGATACAATAGAGGTTGGCATGCCATGTAGCTTGAAAATGTGATCAAGGAAAACTTGTGCAATGAGTGTAGTTGTGAAAGGGTGAGGTAAAGCACAAAAATGAGCATATTTGGATAGGGGATCAACCACCACCATGATGACCAATTTATTCCCAGCTTTATGAAGGCCCACTATATAATCCATGGATATATCTGTCCACATTGAAGATGGAATGGGTAGGGGTTGTATATTTTATGGCAACTTGAAAATTTCACCTTTATTACGTTGGAACACCTCACATTCAGTGATAAATTAAAGTATATCCTTCTTCATTCATGTCCAGAAAAAGGAATGATGGGCAAAGGCATATGTCTTTTGGAAGCCTGAGTGACTAACAATGGTTGATGAGTGCAAATTTGTTAAGAGTCACGGCTTGAGTGTTGAAGAGGGTGATGTAAACAAGAAATCCTTATATTAGAGAGTATTTTCCTACCAAGTGTAGCCATTGGGAGGATTAGGATCCTCTTGAAGACGTCAAATTAGCCTCGAGAGAGTCGGGTGCGTGAGCCATTCCTGGCGTACATCTTCAATCCAATCAGGGACTGGTAAGGATAAGGAAAAAATGGCACCATCCTCCTCATTCTGTCACGACAAAGAATCAAACACTATATTGTCAAGTTTCCTTTTTTATATATGATTTCATAGTCATAACCCAACATTTTAGTCAACCACTTATTTTGTTCGGGGTTTTAGCGATCCAAAATAACTTGCTAATGATTCCCAAATCACATGATAAGAGGATAATTAGGTACAAGAGTTATTTTTAAATATTAAATTTTTAGAGGTTTTGAGAAAGGCTCAAATTCACATCAATTCAATAAAATGAGGATTTCACCTCTAAAAATAGGCCAAAAGTTAATTTCATTTTTCAGCAACTAAATGTGAAATTTACAGTGTAAAAAGCTTTGACTTTTGGCAGATAAAAGGAAAAATACTCGGCTAATAAGCCGTTGAAAGCTCTGAAGAGTCTAGATCGGTCTTGTTTATGCCCAGATTGCATTTTTCCATTTCCAGAATCTGTAGGAATGATCTCAAATTAAAAATAATAATTATCAGAAGCTAGATCATCCTCTTCATCAAGTTTTGAAGGAATATGGTAAGGGAATGAAGCCAAATGGCATGTTTATTATTGACAGAAATCGCCCAGCCATCAAAGACAGATTTCAAAATCTATGATTTTCACCAGCAAGATGCCAAATAATTCTCCAGGTTGTCAAATTCGACTTATGATGATAAGATTGGATCTTTTATGCTAAAAGTTTAAATTGATTATGTTTATTTTTGGTATTTCAGATCCATTAAATTGGGATCTTGAAACCTTGATGTAAAGGCTATAAAAGCCTAAGAATTCTAAGAAACAAGGGGGGAGGGGGGAACAGTCTGAGGACTTTGGTTCTATTCTTGAAGACTTGTACATTTTATCCCTTGGAGATGTCCATGAATATATCTTGACATCGAGCTTCTTTCACTTTGTTTGTTCAGTTTTCATCTCCTTTATTTCCAAGTTTATGTATACTCAATGGTAGAAGGTTGTCATCCCATCTCTTCATTGGTATATTAGACATATATACATTGATTCTTATGTTTGTCTTAGTGCCAGATAGTTGTCATCCTTTCAGTGCACTCATAAGCTTAGGTTGCAAGTATTTACTTATTATGTCTGTCCATCTACTATATACAAATCTTATATATGTTTCTGCCGGTATGAAAAAGTATCTTACCTATCATTACTGACCATTCACATATGCTTTTGTGTAGGTATTTATTGCTAGCATAATGAATCTTCTCCATGTTTTCACACATTGATTAAAACATTTTGAGCAGCATAGTTGAAAGCCTTGGTATTTCAAGTGACCCATGTCTTTCTAAATGGATGTGAGTTTATAATGTCATCCGATTTTATCCTTTTTCCTCCACAATTTATTGATCTATTTAAGTTACCAAGCTTACACCCTTCTACAGTCAGGGAGTGATTTCTTGGAGTGATAACAAAATGGCACCGTTGTCGGGGAATGAAAGTGAAAGCAAAGTTTCCTTGGGAGAAGGACATAGATATGTTTCTTGATGGAAGACAAGAGCTAGACATAAAATTTGACTGTAATCATTTGCCTGGTGACTCCACATTAAAGACTCCATTGGGGAGGATCTGGTTGATAAAAGATGAAGAGATTGAATTCAAAATCCAGGTATCAGTTCATTAGTTTGCTTCATGAACTGTTGTTTTTCTTTATTAGCTCCTTCATATATTTCCCTTCACATGTTAAAAGAATTATCCTATGTTTTGTATATTCTGATGATTATCAACCTTCTTTTATATATCCATCTTTAGAAGAAGATTTGCAACCTACTTGCATTGTAGATGTTGATTCGGCCTTTTTGCCTCAGCCTCTTCATAAACATGACCACTGTATTTCATTTCCTTTAGAATATGATCAACCATGTGATCTTGAAGAAATTAAAATTGTTTCAAAACCCTGTAAGATTTCAACTCCTCTTGCCATAACTTCTGAACCTTGTCAACAACTTGCTATCTCTCATGATAAACCCACATCCTTTCAAATCAAAATTAGGATGAAGATGTTTAAGCCTTTAAAATTTCCTTCTCTTCTTCATCCTTATCCTCTTGACTATTATGAATATCTCCCTTGGTTTTTCGGAGAGAATCAAGATTCAGCTGAAAGACACTTGGAATCCTTTTTGGATTTTGTTGATCGTTTTCAGATTGTTCATGAAGATGTGATCATGAGATATTTTTCAAAATCATTGATCAAAGATGTTTCTCTATGGTTTAAGGGTCTAAGATTTGATTCTATTGGTTCTTGGATTGAGTTCTCAAATTTTTTATGAAGTATTGGGGTGAAAACAAATTAGCAGATTCATACCTTGCTGATTTCTATGCCTTGAAGAAACAACAAAATGAAACCTTGCTTGTTTTCAATCGAAGATTTTGCATCATTTACTATGGTATTCCTTTGGAGATCCGGCCTACAGAGAAAACTGCCATGATTTATTATGTTATGGGGTTGCATTCAAAACTTTCTCTTTTTCTGCTAGAAAGAAAGTCTTCATCCTTAAAGATCTTGTTTGAATATGCTCTAGAGATCGAGGAGAACATCATTGTTTCTAGGAGGATTCGAGAGCAGGTTGAATTTGAAAATATGCATCTACTTGAGCCAGCAGAATGTCAGTATAATTCATATTTTGAGTAGGAAGGTAATGACTATGAGGCAGTTTTAGAACAATGGCAAGCAACTGAAACTACTTCAGATTGTGAATCAAATTCATCAACTTTTGCAGAGTATTCCAGAAATAAGTATTCATGTAAAATTTATGATCAGTTTACAAAGCGTGTTGAACCTATGATAACTAATGATTGTATAAACAATTACATTTTTAAAACTAATCATGATCTCTGTCATTCAAACACTGCTCTATCATCATTCTCTAAAAACTTTTATGAAGAGATGGTCATAGTGTTTGATGATCACAATGTAATCACAAAGGAACAAGAAGTTAATCAATCTTCTAATAGAAGAATAGTCATGCCTAAGAAAGAGTTTTCCATAGATATACAGTTGTTTCTCGAAGATCATCATGTTTTGGATCTATGTTTTAAAGACCCAGTGGAAGCCTTCATAGAATCATACATTTCAGAGAAATTGAAAGTTTCAAACTTCTTTAGATCGCACATGTTTTCTGGTGAGTTTGGTTTTGTGAATGGATTCTTATCATTCTTGTTACACTTCAAACATCATCTATTGATCAGTGTGAATGATGAGATTATTTCAGTGTTAAAATTGCTTGGATGACTGCTATGGAAATCAACATTCACTTAACCAATTGAAGAACTGGTTAGAGTAGAGTAGGGTAGGAAATAAGATCGTTGCCCGAGCATTTATTTTCTCCAGTTTGCAGCAAATGTATTAGTCACCTTGTGTGAATAAAGGCAGGTCTTGAAGATGTTATTTCCCAAAAACAACTTGCAAATTGTTGAGACATCACATACAAGATGGCCATTAGAGAGAATATTTATTAGAGTCTTTTAGAAGATCTTTAGAATTATATTTTATTAAATTTCTCGAGTCATCACTTCATTGATAAATAATCTCAAAAGATATTTTTCGATGGCTAAGGGGTATGTTTCAAAGTGTTGTAAGCTACCAAAAGTACTAACTTCTGTAAGCTACCAAAAGTACTAACTTTCGGCAGCTAAAACTGAAATTGCAGAGCATGCCAAACAATTAGCACGTCAAAACAGGGTTTTCAATCGCCAAAGTACAGGTGTCATCTTGATCAGTTAACCATTGAAATGAATGTTAGGAAATATCATTGAGGTTTGGTCGATCAATTTCTGCCATAATCATAATTTTATTTGATTTAGCTAACCCTAGATTTATCAAATCTCTTATTTTTTCCATGATGTTTGGATTTGATCTTCATTCAAAGTTCTCCTATATGATTAACTCGACCATTCCTCATCACGTGACCTATCCTTAATATTCCTAGTCGAATGTGACTCACAGAAAAGATTTGAAACCCCTTGTGTCTCTTAAGATTCCTAAAATTCAAGCCTATACTCAAGAACATTCCTCATATCTCGCCTTTATCTTTTCTGAGCCCTAGACTCCTTCTACTGGTGTTGAGTTTGTTTCCCCCAAACCTGATTCCATTATATTACAGATATTGACATTATTTTTGCAGATAAAGAAGGGAAACACTCTGCTAAAGAAAGAGCTCAATGATATAGCATATCTAAAATCTCAGCCTGAGATTTTCCAGATGTTCAGAGATGCTACATGCTATAGGTATTGTGAAAAACTCCAAGGATCCTTGAAGCATAAAAAAGAAACAGAAAGTGAAGGTGTATACAAAGGTAAAGGTTTTGTAGTTGCGCCTCATGGAAAGAAAGTGGTCACTCTAGTGATGAATAGAAACAAAGGTACAAGGAATTTCATATGGAATTAGATTAACATGCCATTTCACTAGGTTTTCTTCCACTGTAATAGCAGAATGACATACATATTGTAATGTGTATGAAGCATAACAGAGGCTGAGATAAATACAAACATATTATATATCAGTATAGAAGATATACAGAGATCATCTATACAAGTGATGAAAGGTTTTCAGAAAGAGGTGAATGGCTGACTCCATGCCCAATGGAATACTAATTCCATGTCCAATGGAACACTAGACATTAAGTTCAAATTTTATTTTTCTGGAAAGGCATTAGATCTGTGGTTCTTGGAAACCTCGCAGGGAGGTCTCCATCCCAGTTGGAGCCAAATGTTAGCGATCAAAAATAACTTTCTAATGATTCCCAAATCACATGATAAGAGGATCATTAGGTAGAAGAGTTATTTTGGGATCTTAAAGTTTTAGAGGTTTTGAGAAAGGGTCAAATTCACATCAATTCAATAAAATGAGGATTTCACCTCTAAAAATAGGCCAAAAGTTAATTTCAACTTTCGGTGGATAAATGTGAAATTTTTAGTGTAATGAGCCATCGAAATGCTATGACTTTCGGTGGCTAAAAGAAAAAATAATCGACTAATAATCCACTGAAATCTCTGAAGAGTCCATATGGGTATTCTTTCTGCCTAGATCACATTTTTACATTTCTAGAATCTGTAGGAATGATCTCAAATTAAAAATAATAATTATCAGAAGCTAGATCATCCTCTTCATCAAGTTTTGAAGGCATATGGTAAGGGAATGAAGCCAAATGGCATGTTTATTCTTGACAGAAATCTTGCCTAAAATTCGGGCCTATACTCAAGCACATTCCTCATATCTTGCCTTTATATTTTTTGAGCCCTAGACTCCTTCTACTGGTGTTGAGTTTGTTTCCCCCAAACCTGATTCCATTATATTGCAGATATTGACATTATTTTTGCAGATAAAGAAGGGAAACACTCTACTCAAGAAAGAGCTCAATGATATAGCATATCTAAAATCTCAGCCTGAGATTTTCCAGATGTTCAGAGATGCTACATGCTGCAGGTATTGTGAAAAACTCCAAGGATCCTTGAAGCATCAACAAGAAACAGAAAGTAAAGGTGTATACAAAGGTAAAGGTTTTGTAGTTATGCCTCATGGAAAGAAAGTGGTCACTCTGGTGATGAATAGAAACAAAGGTACAAGGAATTTCATATGGAATTAGATTAACATGCCATTTCACTAGGTTTTCTTCCATTGCAATAGCAGAATGACATACATACTGTAATGTGTATGAAGCATAACAGAGGCTGAGATAAATACAAACATATTATATATCATTCTAGAAGATATATAGAGATCATCTATACAAGTGATGAAAGGTTTTCGGAAAGAGGTGAATGGCTGACTCCATGCCCAATGGAATATTGACTCCATGTCCAATGGAACACTAGACATTAAGTTCAAATTTTATTTTTCTGGAAAGGCATTAGATCTGTGGTTCTTGGAAACCTCGCAGGGAGGTCTCCATCCCAGTTGGATCCAGATGTTAGTGATCAAAAATAACTTTCTAATGATTCCAAAATCACATGATAAGAGGATCATTAGGTAGAAGAGTTATTTTAAAATCTTAAAGTTTTAGAGGTTTTGATAAAGGCTCAAATTCACATCAATTCAATAAAATGAGGATTTCACCTCTAAAAATAGGCCAAAAGTTAATTTCAACTTTCGGTGGCTAAATGTGAAATTTTTAGTGTTATGAGTCGTCTAAAAGCTATGACTTTCGATGGCTAAAAGGAAAAATAATCGAATAATAATCCGTTGAAATCTCTAAAGAGTCCATATGGGTATACTTTCTGCCCAGATCGCATTTTTCCATTTCCATAATCTATAGGAATGATCTCAAATTAAAAATAATAATTATAAGAAGCTAGATCATCCTCTTCATCAAGTTTTGAATGAATATGGTAAGGGAATGAAGCCAAATGGCATGTTTATTCTTGACAGAAATCTCCCAGCCAAAGACATATTTCGAAATCTGTGATTTTCACTAGCAAGCTGCCAAATAATTCTCCAGGTTGTCAAATTCGACTTATGATGATAAGATTGGATCTTTTGTGATAAAAGATCAAATTGATTATGTTTATTTTTGGTATTTTAGATCCATTAAATTAGGATCTTGAAACCTTGATGTAAAGGCTATAAAAGCCTAAGAATTATAAGAAACATGGGGGGGGGAGGGGAACAGTCTCAGGACTGTGGTTCTATTCTTGAAGACTTGTACATTTCATCCTTTGGAGATGTCCATGAATATATCTTGACATCAAGCTTCTTTCACTTTGTTTGTTTAGTTTTCATATCCTTTCTTTCCAAGTTTGTGTATACTCAATGGCAGAAGCCTGTCATCCCATCTCTTCGTTGGTATATTAGACATATATACATTTGTTCTTATGTGTGTCTTAGTGCCAGATAGCTATCATCCTATCAGTGCACTCATACGCTTACGCTGCAAGTATTTACTTATTATGTCTGGCCATCTACTATATATAAATCTTATATATGTTTCTGCTAGTATGAAGAAGTATCTTACCTATCATTACTGAACATTCACATATGCTTTTGTGTAGGTATTTCTTGATATCATAATGAGTCTTATCCATGTTGTCACACATTGATTAAAACTAAGAAGCATAGTTGAAATCCTTGGTCTTTAAAGTGACCCATGTCTTTCTAAATGGATGTGAGTTTATAATGTCATCCGATTTGATCCTTTTTCCTCCATAGTTTATTGATCTATTTAAGTTACCAAGCTTACACCCTTCTACAGTTAGGGAGTGATTTCTTGGAGTGATAACATGAGGGAGGATAACCTCTACTCTAAAAAATAATTTAGACTATGGTGATCTGTTTTGATCTGAAAATGGCATCCCAAAAGGTAGGGCCTCCATGTGTGCACCGCATGTGGAATTGCCAACATTTATTTTTCATAAGTGGATCTACCCAAGTTGTGACCACTCAACACTTTGCTAGTAAAGGCTATAGGTTGACCCTCTTGGGTGAAGACTGCGCCTATACCAGTGCCCAAAGCATCTGATTCCACCACAAAAGTTTTGTTGAAGTCAGGAATTGCTAAGACAGGAGTAGTGCACATGGCTCTCTTTAACTCAATGAAGTCTTGCTCCGATCAGTTGTCCAATGAAATGAATTATTCTTAAGAATGTTGGTCAAGGGCTTAGCAATTTTTCCATAATGGTGGAAAAAAATTTGGTAATAAACTGTGAGACCGAGAAAACCTCGTAGGTGATTTAAGTGTTGGAGCATATCCCTAACTTACATTAGTTTATACCTAGCCTAGACTCCTAGATCTTGGTTAATACATGCATTTACACTTTATTTCACCTAATTTGGCCACATAGAGAAGAAGGGCACCTCATCCCTAGATGTTAGGGAAAACTGCTAATTTTAGATCAAGACTCAACTCTCGGTTCTTGATTTTCTTGATTTATTCTTGATTTTCTTGATTTATTCTTGATTTTCTTGATTTATTCATGATTTATTCCAACTCCCCCATGCAAAAACTCATCTATTATTATGGAATGTGCACCTCCTCTTTGAGTGAGATATTTATTCCTTAATTAATGATTTTTTCCTTTACTATTATTAGTAACTGTTATTTTGGGTCAGTAAACTGAATTAGAACTGCTTCTCTTGTCAGTTAAGTGAGCTTAAGTGAGCTAATGCACATCGATTAACTCTTGTGGACATTAATGAGTGTGTGACATGTATATTTAGTGTTCTAGGTCAAACTATGTGGTCTCCCTTAGCTTATGACACCTATTTTAGCTATTTCTAGCTTTTTTTTACTAGAATTTCTATGTTGGAAATTCTATATATTCACCTCCTCTCTTATTTTTTAGGACGGTTGCTCATGTATATTCATTTTTTATTAATATAATTCTCTTATTTATGGAGAAAAAACTTTCTCTCCTCTCTTGAATATCAGCAAATTGTTTGTGTTCAATTTAACTAGAATTCTAGATCTATCGGGGTTTCTGCAGGAATTATACATGGTATCAGAGCTAGATTGAATCTAGTGGATTGTACAAGGTTTTATTTGTAGGTATAGATCATCAAGAGGTGCAGAAAGAAGAAATGGATCATCTCTCTCAGCGCAGAAAACTAATTCTAAATCCTTTCAATTACTTCGATGGAAGACAGAGATCTCTCTACTCCTCTGAAGCAAAGGGCTTTATCAGGTAACGATGGGAACGGAGAAAGAACCAACTGCTGCAACGGAGAAGATAAAGTATTTAAATAAATTAGATGAATCAATTTGGCTGATATGCCTATAAATTTCTAGAGATATCCTCTTTCATGTCAGTGGAGCCACTACTCCCGATGTGGTCTGGACCACATTGGAAGGACTATTCGGCAAGCAAGATGCAATGATAGTGCATCAACTGGAGAATGAACTCATATCCCTAAGTCCAATTCATTTCAGCAACCTGAAATAATTTTTCACCAAGTTCAAATCCATACTCATTGAACTTAATGCATGTGGAGTCACAAAATGGGAAGAACAACTCATCCTTTCAATTCTCTCGAAACTAGGCCCTGAATATTCCGTATTTGTGTCATCTTTTCAAGCATCTAAATTGACTCAGGAAAAATGGAAAATGCCTCCATTGAATGATTTCATTGCAGCATTGACTCAAGAGAAAGATAATTTGTTCCAAATGGGTGCCATCAAGTGTTCCCATAACTAAGAACTTGCGGCTACTGATGCTCCAAAGAGCAGTGGAAAAGACAAGGAAAAAGGAATGGGTAAATTTCCTTAATCGAAGAAGGAGAGATTCACACAATCTTCAGAGAACTCTTCTGAGCCTAAGGGTAAGAAGAAGAAGAAGGAAAGAACACTTTTCAGCTATTGTTCCAAATTTTTTCATCTTGAATAAAATTTCATGAGGAAGACTATCGATGAGATGGCTAAGCAATTGTAGCAACACAATATCATGGTGCCCAAAAATGCAAAGAAGAAAGATGATAATAGAACGGGAAGGAGAGCACGAGATGGTCATGCTTTAATGGCTGTCACATCCACTCCATCAGCTTGGATCATTGATTCATGTGCATTGAACCATATGGCTGCATCAAAGGATGATTTTTTCTCCATCAAAGAAAGCACCAGATCCCCAATTTACTTGGGAGATGCCACACCCGCAAAGGTGTGCAGAGAAGGAATTGTTGATCTTGAAGGGGGATGCTTAAAAAATGTGCTTCATGTACCCTCACTGTCTACAAATATTCTCTCGATATATCATATCACTCATTCTATCTCTGGAAGGAAGGTGGAGTTCACTCCAGACTCTACAGTGATTACCGACATTTCCACAGGCTCACAACTTGCACATGGAATTGTAGATCACGGTTCTCGTTTGTATTTCTTCTCCCACTTTGTTCCTAAATCTATTAGCACTGTATTTCTGTCACAATCTAATGATATCATCAGGTTATGGAATGAAATATTTGGCCATATAAACTATAAGTACTTGCATCAACTCATCAAGGAAAACATGGTAGAAGGATTGTCAGCTATTAAATTCACAAGCAGTGTATGCCAAGGATGCATTCTTGGCAAGCATCCAGAGAAAAAGTTGACAAAGGGAAGGCACATAGAGCTTCTTCACCTCTTGGGATGATTCACAGTGACATTACGGGCCCATTTCCACATCCTTCAATCAGTATACAACTACAACACACAGTGTCATATACACCACAACAAAACAGTGTTGCAGAGAGGAAAAAACGGTCCTTAAAAGAGATGGCAAATTGTATCCTACAGTCGAAATCATTAGCTCCCAATATAAGGGCTCAAGATATTAATTGTGTAGCATACATTCAAAACCAATTTCCTCACAAATCACTCAAAGGCACCACTCCTTTTGAATGTTGGACCGGCAAGAAACCAAAAGTGTCGCACTTTCGTATTTTTGGTTCACGAACATGGGCTCACATTCTGACAGATAAGAGGAAGTCTTTAGAGCATCAAAGTGTTGAATGCATATTTGTTGGATATCCTAAAGGTGTCAAAGGATATATATTTTTGGACTCTCACACTGAAAAGTTCATTCTATCTCGAAGTGTGAAGTTTAAAGAAGAATCACTACATGATTTTTCAGAAGACCCTACCGAGGAACCGCTTGTTGTTAGTGATGAGGAGGAGTCAGAAACTTCTTCGAGCACTTTAGAACAGACATCAGAGAATCCTCTCAGTTATGATATATAGGATGAGGATCAGGTCATGGCTTCTCCAACTCGGTTGCCAACTTGGGCAGAGAAGACCCTGCAAGATGCGGGTGAACTAGTCGGTGATCCTGCGGATACAAGAAGGACTAGATCACAGTTTTTTGGGGCTCCTCAAGCCATGGCTGCCACAAAAACTTTGTTGCCCATACATTTCTATATGTCACTTGGTTCATATCCAAATTCACACTCTGAGGTTGCAGACATCTTCACCAAGTCCTTCACTGAAAAGAAATTTTCAGAACTGAGAGCTATGCTTGGAGTGGTGGAGACAACTGAGTAGGTCACTTTTGGCCTCTCAGAATTTTTTTTCCTCTTTTTGTGGGGGGCGGAGTTTCCCATGAGGTTTTCCCTCTTTCCTCCTTTCATGTGGAACTCTTTTATGTAATGAGTACCTAAAATGGCCAAGTTGTCGGGACTCAAATTTTTTGTCATTACAGTTAGGCTTAAGGGGGGGTGTTGGAGCATATCCCTAACTTAAATTAGTTTATACCTAGCCTAGACTCCTATATATTGGTTAATACATTAATTTACACTTTATTTCACCTAATTTGGACACATAGAGAAGAAGGGCACCTCATCCCTATATTTTAGGGAAAACTGCTAATTTTAGATCAAGACTCAACTCACGGTTCTTGATTTTCTTGATTTTTCTTGATTTTCTCGATTTATTCTTGATTTTCTCAAGATTTATTCCAACTCCCCCATGAAAAAAATCATCTATTATTAGGGAATGTGAACCTCCTTTTTGAGTGAGAGATTTATTCCTTAATTAATGATTTTTGCCTTTACTATTATTAGTAACTGTTATTTTGGGTCAGTTAACTGAGTTGGAACTGCTTCTCTTGTCAGTTAAGTGAGATTAAGTGAGATAATGCACATCACTTAAATATTGTGGAAATTAATGAGTGTGTGCCATGTATCTTTAGTGGTCTAGGTCGAACTATGTGGTCTCCCTTAGCTTATGACACATATTTTAGCTATTTCTAGCTTTTTTTTACTAGAATTTCTATGTTGGAAATTCTATATATACACCTCCTCTCTTCTTTTTGAGGACGGTTGCTCATGTATATTCATTTTTTATTAATATAATTATCTGATTTATGGAGAAAAAACTTTCTCTCATCTCTTTAATATCAGCAAATTGTTTGTGTTCAATTTAACTAAAATTCTAGATCTATCGGGGTTTCTGAAGAAATTCTACATTAAGGTCATGGGTTGCAGCCACTCCTGCATAGCTTGTAGTTTTTTGGGGTCCACTTTTATGTCGTCGTGACCCAAAATGTGTCCCAAGTACTCCACTTCACTAGCTCCAAAGGAAAATTTAGTCTTTTTTACAAACAATTGGTTGTCCTGTAGCAAGTGATGAAATTTTTCCACATGAATAAGGTGGCTATCCCAAGTGCAACTGTAAATGAGTATGTCATCAAAGAAAACCAGGACAAACTACCAAAGGTAAGGTTTCAACAATTTATTCATAAGAATTTGGAAGGTGGATGGATCATTTCATAGGCTAAAAGTCATGACCAAGAATTCATAATGTCCTTCACTAATTTTGAAAGAAGTCTTCGGGATATCTGCCTCTTGTTGATGATTGCAGCTATGTGAGACATTATCCATCTTACAAACCTATGAGATGTGGATCATTGAAGCTATGTGAGTCTTTCTCTCATATTACAAACCTGAGAGAAAATACCTAAGAAGTGTATGTGGTTTCTACCTGAGATAGGGCTAGGAATGTAGAGATGACCTCCTCCATTTAGAGAGTTGAGAAGAACTCCAGATGATTATCCAGTGGGAAAGGTGATCTGTTGAGTTAGACGTGCATGTGGCTGACCACAAGTTGAATGTGTGAAATCCCAAAGTGTTGGGTGCATCGTCATGTGAACATAAATGAAGATGATGTATTACCCTCCTCTGAGAAGAATATTTGACGAGAAGACTCCAGATGATTCTCATGTGTGAGGTAGTGGGAAAGAAGATCTGTAGAGTTCATGTGCATGTGGACGAGCACAGGTGAACGTGTGAAGATTTGGTTCTTCTATGCAATGCAGTGAACCAGAGATATGACATCCCTATGGATGTACCCCTAGTGGATGAGCACTAGTGGGTGTATCAGATCCTTTTCTATATATTGTTCAAGAGTCAGACCTGGCTGTAACCCTAATTGATATGTAAAGGGTACAGGTCGGTCCACCTTAATGTGATTAATAATAAATGTAAAAGATAATTAATCTGGTTAATATTAATTATAATATAATAATAATAATTATAATGAGACTTAGAGAGGTCAGCCCTGTTGAGCCAATAGACACCTCTATCGATAGGTTTAGGTTAGTACAAGTAAAGGTAAAATCCCCATTATGGAAACATATCTTTCATGTGAGTTTGGAAATTTCAGCAAGTACATATACTTGGGAAAATTGTGCACATCTCTTGGGCGCTAGTCTTCTAGGGTTTGAGAAACCTCTTGTGTGCTAGGTCTTGTTGGTGGAGAAGGTCTTTCTCTTGAATAATATAGAAAAATATTTGGCTTGGTTTTCTTCCCTTGTTGAGAAGGGTTTCCCAGGATACTTCTTGTGTTCTTGTGCATGGTGTTTCTTCTTGTGATCTTGGTTGCTGCAACATTCTTGTTTATGGTTAAGACATGATAAAATGAAATGAACTACATGCTTAACCTAGCTTATTGAAAAATTAACATGGTATCATAGAATAGGTCTTGAAATAACCCATTGCACAAGCATATACCAAGTCTCCTCTCTTTCTTCTGCAAAACTGTACGACCCTCCTAGGGTTTCCAGAAATTCCATACAGCCTATTGCTTTGAGGAGTTTCAACACTTGTCACTTGGATGTTGGGGATAAAAAGTGCATAGGAGTGTATGGACGCCTTCAGTGCACCTCCAACAAGATTTAGATTGCATTTCTGAGCATTTGGACCTTTTTTCCCTAGGGTTTCTAGGGTTTCACTAATTTCTGCAGAAATTTCAAAATTAAGGTTTCTGAAATTCATTGAAGGAGATCTTCATCTCACCAGTGTTCTCCTATATTTCAAAAGGCTTATTGTTGCCAGTCATAAGTCCAACCAAACATAAAATTTATAGCCTATCCTAGCCATTAGTTTTACTAGCCAAGTTGACAAGAGTTTGTGAAGAATACAAAAATGAGCAAAATCTATGATGGAAGATAAGCTTGATGGATCAAGCAACTTCAAGTTCCTAGAAGACAAGACTTCAAAGGAAGAATTATTGTGGGTGATAGAAAAAGGTGTCACTGTGACATACCTTCTTCATGAAGATGTCAGAGGACAGAGATGAGCCATGTGCCATTGGAGAAATCATATCAGCACCCTCAAGTATGCACTTGTATATATATTATGTGTATCATTGTCATAAGGGTAATTGTAGGATGAAGGAACCTTTTGCTGAAGTATTGCATCCAGAGGGATCTCAGTGCATTTAGAGGAACAAACTGGAAGTGAAGACTCAAGGTTTGATTGTTGACATTGTCATTCCTCTAACCTATATTTCTAAAGTTTGCTACATTACAAGTAGGTGTTGTAAATGGGACAACAATACTTAAAATTATTTTGATTTTAGAGATGTACTCATTATTCTCCTTTAGGAGATATTCTTGTTTTGGTTCCTCTTGTTTTCTTGTTCCATGCAGGTTAAGAATAAAGGAAGATGCTTATCCTTCAAAGGGATTCACTTGACTTAAAGGGAGTAAAAAACTATTTGAGAAAGAGGAAGAATAGAACCATCATTGAGACAACCAATGCAATAATGCATGATAAAAATAATTCTAGGATTTCATGGGCATAAGCATGCATGACACAGTATATGTTCAGAACAAGATTCTTCACCAGACTTTGAAAAAAATAATTTCTGAATAAGTATTCATCAGAATGAAGCCCGAGATTGAACACTTTAGGTTATTTGGGTGCCGAGTGTATTTTCATATACCTAAAGAGAAGAAGTACAATCTATATCCTTTAGAAATAAAGGACACAATGAATCTTCAAAGACATTCCAAATCGACATTCCTAGTCAGAGACAAATTGAGACAAACAAAGACGTTGTCTTTGAAGAAAATATAATCTTTTAAAGATCCAGAGAATATTAGATAAAGATTGATAGTAAGACAATACCTTCTCACCCTTCAGTAGTTCAAAGGGAGACAAACACTGTTCCAGATGATATGTTCAAAGATATTGCAATAGGGAATAAAAGGAATACCTAGACTCACTCTGCAAGAGGCAAAGAAACATACAAGCCTCTCAAGGCACGTCCTAATAAAGAAAAAGATATTTTCGAGCTATCCTTCAGTCATGAGCCACTTCACTGATGTTGAGCCTCCTTGTCTTAGAGAAGAAGCAAGAGAACATGTATGGAAAGATTCCATAATAGAAGAATACCAGTATATCTTAAAGAATGATGTATAAGATATTATTCAGGGACTAGAAGGGAAGTTTGTGGTAACTTCCGAGTGGATCTATAAGATCAAAAATGCAGCTGATGGAAGTGTAGAGAAATAAAAAATGAGATCTATAGCCAGAGGTTTCTCACAAACAAAGGGAGTCATCTATGATAATACACTTGATCTATTAAAACCGATACACTTCCATCCGTACTACCATCCATGAGTTAGAAACTATATTAGAGACATGGATTCTTGATGAGTTTGGATTTTAGCAAGAATGTTTTTGATCCAAACCTATTATTGGTTTTATATTCCTTTCTCTAGTCATCTATGTTATTGACCCAGGGTTCATGATGTTCGGGTTTCCAACAAAGCCTCTAAAACTATCGGCCCTCCTCATAAACCAGAAGGCAATGTAGTACACAGGATGCACTACACAGTCTCACCCGAGATAGCTTTAAATGGGTGACTGTAAGACTCGGGTCTTTACAGCCTAGGATGGAGTAGGAGATAGGGGTTTCTTGATCAAAGCCATGTATCATGGGCTATTAGTGTACTCTGTTGATTCCTCAAGGTTGCATATGTATGTTTCACAAGTTATTTCCCAACCATCATAAATAGATTCATAACAATGTATTAACTCATTCATCAAGCCTAACCATTAATTGCTAAAAGAAAGTAAAGACATGCATGCATTCATCACATTACACAAATATTACCGTGGTTCACCCCCTCCTAGGCTACGTCCAGAAAGATTTGTCTCTTGGCTCTTTTATTATTGGTAGTTCTGCATTCCCAACGCCGCGTGCTTACAATTTCCCTCTTATGGGTAAGATCTATATGAGGTGAACTAGATCGCACCAGGCTCTACAGCCTGCAGTCTAATCCTTAGATCTACCTTCCCTCTTCTCTTCTTTGCTCAATAGCTTACAAAATTGGTTCACATAGTCAAAAGCATTACATATCGTATTCGCTCATGCATACTAAAATAACAACAATTAACAACAACTAACAACCAAAAACAACTCAGAACAACTCTCGACCACTCGTTATATGATACCTTCGTATCTATATTTATACATTTCGGGATCTTCAATGATTTACAATGTATTAAAAAAACCCTAACCCTATTGACGTTAGGTCTTCCTCCCATGTGTGTGTTGTTATTCCTCCAGCTGTCGCTTTCCTTGTGCACACTTTCTTGCATGTGCACATGTTGTTCTTTCGCCAGCTGTTACTTCGGTTTCTGCATGCTTTCTTGCCCACAATCATCCTTCTTTTCCCTTCAGCCTGGTGACAATAGGCCCCCAACACCGACATGTGACTCATCCCGAGTCACATAATCTTTCTGAGCTTCCTCGATCTTCTCAGTGATCATATGGAATTTTTCCCTCAGCTCCGCTACTTTTGTTAGTGCATGCGCGGTCTTCCCCTTAATGGTATCCACTACATGAAATGCCACTTCATCTCTCATCAATCCTATGCATTTTACCTGGGTATGTGTTATCTGTATTCTAGCTCCTTCTTCCTATGCGAGTACTTCTGCTACCCATTCCTGTAGTAATTCTATTTGAGCCTAACTCTCCTGTTTCTGTGTTTGCACAGTGATAAGTTCTGCTTGCATCTTCTTCAGATTTTGTGTTCCCTTGACTCGTTCAGGAATTGGTATGGTATTTTTTTACTGCTTGAGTTCTTGGATAATTACATTGATCCTCTCCTCTTCCCTGTCCCAGTGTTGTACCTGGGGATCCTCTTCCAGTATTTTCCAAAGTTGGGTTGCTTTATCAAATAAGTCAACTATCGTGCTAACCTATTTCTCTATCTCCTGTAATTGTGTTGTTGCTTCCTACTTCCTTTGCTCCTTCACTGTTGGTAGAGTTGTGGGTATAATATTCTCTCGGAGATTCTTGATGTCCCTCTGATATCTATCGATTTCCTGTGCAATCTGGTCGATCTTTTTTGCAGATGGGAGTTCATTTCCTTGCACAATGCTTGGAAGTTTCCCAAAAATGTCTCCCACTCTGCGTTCCAATCTGTTCCTGTGTTCCGTCTCCTTCTAAGTTTCGGATTTGGCCTGCTCATACTCTTTTTCTAGCGCTTCCCACTGCTTTGTTTATTTCTATATCTCGACTAAGTTTTTATGTGCTCGAGACTACATCTTGTGGTCGACGCTAACCTACAATTTGTATAATGCCCTTGATGGCATCTGTGTCAAGACTAGTTGGATGTGGTCCAAATCCTTCAGTGGTGTCTGTCCCACAATTTCATCCATCCGCAGCATGTTAGGTTTTATGTAGATAGTTGAATTTGCATATGGCATTGGAAGAACCAGGTCTTGTTCTTCTAGCTCCACTCTTTCTTTGGTATATGTTGTCGATGGCTCTATGCCTCTACTACTACTTGTGCTCTGGGCTTCCCCAAGTTTCTTGAGAAGTTGTCCCATTTTTTCTAGTTCCTTCTGTAGTTTATCCCTATGGTGCACTGTATGATCAAAATCTTCTGCTAGGCAGTCCTGGACCATTCTAGTGATCATCTCTCCATCATCCTTCGTGATCGTATAGTCTGGTGGTGCTCGTTGTGCCTTCATTTTCTTGCGCACGCCTGCTTCCTATACAGCTGGTCTCTTAGTTCCCCCTGGTTCTTGTGTGATGGGGTTTGGGGTGGTTTTCTATGCTCCCCCGACCTGTTTTTATTGTCCATTGGTCAGTTGTATGGTCTATGTCTTCCCTTTCTAGGTTCCTAGCTGCTTGGACCCATCATCTGCTTGGGTCGACTTGATTTGGCCCGTTCTTCATTTCTTCAGTACTAGGATTTGTGGAGGCTGTGTTTGCGCCTGTGTAGCCCCTCCTTCTGTTGTTTGTCTCGGTACTTCTCTGGGTATGGCTGGGATCCTCCATTCATCAAGCCATTCGTTGATGATCATATCGATATCACCCTCGGTGATGCAGTAGAGCATCTATAGCCAATGTTTATCTGGATCCTGCCTTGGTTGTATCCATATGGCTTGTCGTCTAGCCCAGAAATTGGCGATGTCCCCATATCGTGCGATAGCCTCTGGTGTTATTCTCCATGCTCAGCTGATGGCTTCCTGTATGTCCCATAGGTATGCTTCGAATATGATTCCATTCTCCCTCTTATTCTCTGCCTATGGCACAACTCTCAATAGGCGATATCTTGCTCCCACTGACTATGGTCTGGTATAAAATATTACGTGTTCTGATTCTTTCCATCCCATGAAGGATATGAGGGTGATCATCCATGAGTAATGAAATTACGTACCTATGTTCTGCGCATCTTTATAGTCCACTTGGAACAAGTTTGATAGGTATGGTGCCCAGCTCATGGAGGTGCCTTCTGCGCACTGAGCTGAAACATCGATGACTCGTATCGGTACTTCGTCTTTGTGGCATTTTATTAGGATTTTGCAAGCTAAAATATTTGCTCCCAATTGTGTAGCTACATTGTTGATCCATTTGATTATGATGCCTCTTGTTCCCCTGTCACTACCATATTTCTTCTTCATTTCTTCTGCCAACGTTTTTTCCTTGGATTTATCGTCTAGAATCAGTGCGTGATCCATACCCCAAGTGGGTAGTCCTATTATCTGCGTGATAAGCTCAACAGTTATAGGGATGGGTTTGTACAACCATATATCCCCTCCATGCGTAACTGATAATAGCTACTTGACGCATGTCTTCGCGTATTGGCCTCTACCAGAGTGTGGTAGCTTCAACAATCCTAAAATTCCTATTCTGTTCAGTCTCGCTGCCCACTGATGTGGCTAAGTGATCATTTCTCAAGTTGGTTTACGACTATTTTCTGCATAAATACTTATGACGAAAGTTCTAGGTACTTGGTTTCATCTGATACGTCATGGTAGGAATACTTGAGCTTCCCGCTGTGACCCAATAACTGCGGGTCTACCTGTACTCCGTCTAGTATATGCGGTAGCACAATTTCTGCTGTCGGTTTCTTGCGAGGTAAGATCGATATCTGAACTATGTCCTCCTACTATGGTTGCTAGTTCAAAGTTCCAGCAACTCTTGGTTGTTGCTCTATCAGCCACTCTGGCCAAGCTTAGGTAGTTCCAGTGATCTCCTCTACTGGTTGACCTAAGTCGAGTTCTTGCATCTCGTCTGGTTGCTCCTCTGCTCCCAGATGTTGTGTCATTCTATTCACTTCCATGGCTACTTCAATGTCTTTTGATTATATTTCCTATTGGGTTTCTGCTTCCTTATTCTTAGGTTCTTGTGTCGCTACTGGTGTATCCTGTTCCATGGCCTCTACTTGTGGCTGATGAATCTCTTCTAGTATTGGTGTAGAGTCTACTAGTATCTCCTTCGGCGATGGGATTTCATCAATATTGATGATCTCTAGTTGTTGCTACTCATTTTCTTCCAGTGGTCCTCGTGACCTAGTTTGAACACTGGTCGATCTTGTATCTGGCCTAGTTCTTCTAGCTTCGGTGGTGCCATAACGGTGACTTTCGAATGTTTTCTAAGTTCGAATGGCTTCAGTGAGCTCTGTGGTCTCTCTCTATTCATTCTTATTGTTGTTTCTCTCTCTATGTTCTTCTTTCACAAATAAACCAGTTTCTTCCATGCTCATGTGTTGTATGGAATTGTCTTGAATCTTGTCAAAGATGCTTCCTCCATTGTGTGATTAATGCACCATAATTGTGGGTTCAATGCATCCACGGTGGTTTTGTACTTTCCATTACACCTACTTTGCCATCTCCAGTTGGAGCATTTAATGTGATGTCTCATCGATCCTTGCTGTGCTTTAATTATGCTTTGTGCTGTCCTGTTAGCCTGCTTTCTTCGACTTTCCTTTTCCCGCTTATTTCCCTTTTTTAATATGACTATTTTCCTTGCCCTTGTGGACTTCATGTTTTGTATTGCATGCAACATGTGCATCTCTGGTGTGTTGCGCCCTATTTTAGTCCTGTTTTTTTTTTTTTTTTACTACATGGTGGGTGGTCGACTGTCCTTGTACAGCTTCAGTCAGCTCCCATTGATCATCCCTCTGAGGTATGTGCCAGCTAAATCTCTTAACTGTACCACTCCTCCATCCATGAAAATTTTTACCTCGCATGGTCCTAACCAATGCATTCTTAGCTTTCCTGAGTGCTGCAACGATTTACTATCGTAGAGCAATACTAGATCGCCTTCCTTGAACATTTTGCTCTTGATATGTCGATCGTGCCAAGCTTTGTCTCTTTCTTTCTGCACCTGTTGGTGGAATACTACCAAGATTCAGTCTTCCTCCATCGATAGTAACTAATTCAGTCTTTCTTGTACTATGCCTCGTTTTTTCATTTGTGTGATCACTACTACACGTAGATTGGGTATTAGGAATTGTAACGACATGACTGCTTCTTGGCCATAGAGTAGTTTGAATGGTGTGTGCCCTGTCAACGTTTTGCATGTGTTCCTATACGCCCATAATACTACTGGTACCTTGAGGTCCCAATCTTCTTTGTTGACGTTACAGATCTTTGTCAAAGCATTCTCTAGAATTTTGTTGAAGGCTTCTACTGTGCCATTTGTCTGTGGGTGGTACAATGTGATTTTCTGGTGATGAACTTCAAACTCTTCAAGCATCGCGTGGATGGTGTTGTTTATGAAGTGTGTGCCTTGGTTTCTCATCAAAACTCTTGGGCACCCAAATCTAGCAATTACTTGTTCAAATAACAAGTGTGCAGTAGTCTCTGCACTACAGCCTTTTACTAGTGTGGCTTTCGCCCACATTGTTAGGTATTCTGTCGTGGTGATGATGTATCTTGCTCCTATTCTTTTGGCTGGTGGGTTAATTGGTCCCACAAAGTCTATTGCCCATTTGTCAAATGCCTGTAATGTCACTTGCATTCATAGCAACATCTCGTCCCTTCTGTTGGGTTTGCCCACCCATTGACAGACATCACATCCTTGATAGTACTCTTTCGAGTCTTTGTGAATGGTTGGCCACCATAATCCTACGCGAAGTACCTTCTGCACGATCTCTTTTCCTGCATAGTGTCCTCCTATCGATCCCTCATGGGCTTTGGCTAAAATTCTTGGCCATTTGTTCTCTAAAATGTACCTTCGTAAGATGTTGTCTGTGCCCATATTATATATATGTCCTGCGATCAGTTGATAGTCAGTTGTGCAAGCTACCAGGTTCTTCTCCTGCATGGTGGTATAATCTTGTGGTGCGGTACCTGTGCTCAAGTACTGGATGATCTCTGTGAATTAATCATCAACAATATGTACTGAGAATAATTATTCATCCGAAAAGTTGTCTTCTAAGCTCATGGGTTATTCTCCATTTGTGACCCATGATAGGTGGTCAGGTCCTGCATTTAGTTTTCCTGGTTTGACTATTACTTCAAAGTCAAATTTCTGAAATAGTAGTAACCATCGACAGATTCTCCCCCCCAACACTGGATTGTTGACTAGGTATTTCAGGGCTGAGTGGTCTGTAAACATATTAAAGTGTTTTCCCAATAGGTAATGTCTGAACTTCTGTAGTGCATAGACCATAGCTAGGCCTTATCTTTCTGTCGTGTTATAAATTTTTTCTGAGTATGATAATTTTCTTCTTGCGAACGCTATTGGGTGATACAAGTCCCCCACTTCTGGTTTTTCTAGGATAGCTCCATGTGCTATCGTTGATGCATCTACATGTACATAAGATGTCTTCTCCTAATATGGAAATACTAATATTGGTGTGGTGACCATATTTTCCTTTAGGGTATCCAGACCGTGTTGACACTCGTCATTCCATTGTTACTTTGTATCGTTCCTTAACAATTTTTCCAATGGTGCTTTAATCTGTGCATAACCTTTGATGAATTTCCTATAGTATCTTGTGTGTCCTAACATTTCTCTTAGCTGTCGGACTATTTTTGGTGCTGGTAGGTTAACGATGACTACGATTTTTTACGGGTCCACTAGCAATCCTTGTTTGCACACTATGTGTCCCAATAATATCCAAAACGATGTTCCAAATATGCATTTCTTGATATTCAGTGATATCTGGCACTGTCTGCATCGTTCTAGCATCAATTGTAAAACTGCCACATGGTTTTTCAATAGACTATAAATTGTCCAGTCATCCAGGTATACTTCAAGAAACTGATGGATGAATTCTTTAAATGCTTCGATAACCACTCTGGAGAATATTGTCGGTGCATTCTTCAGTCCAAATGGAATGATTGTATATTGGTAAGAGCCCCATTCCATCATGAATGTGGTCTTGTGTCTGTCCTCTTGTGCTATCTTAATCTGATGGTATCCTGAGAATCCATCAGTGAATGAGTAAGCTTCATGTCCCCCCACATTCCCTAGAACTTCATCTGTGAATGATGTAGGTAATGGGTTGTGTAGGCATGCATCATTCAGTTTCCTCAAGTCGACACATATCCTAATCCCCCTCCCTTGTTTCTTGTCCTGTACGACCATCAAGCTTATCCATTTTGATTCCTCGACTGGTTCGATGATGTCGGCTTCTAGCATCTGGTCGATCTCCTCTTTAACTTTATCTTTATATATGGGGTTCAGTCTATATGGTCACTGTCTAATCGGTCTCGCTTCAGGTATGAGAGGTATCTTCATCTCTCTCAGTTCTCCTTCTATTCCCTTCATCTTTGTAAATGTTGTAGGAAATAAGTCGATGTACTCGCGCAACAACTTTGTAATGATTTCTATTATTGGCTCATCCCAGTAGTCTCCAATGTTGGCCATATTGGGATGTTCAACTATTCCGATGTTAACTTTCTTTACCTTGATTGGCATGGAAATAAATTCAAATTCTATGGTTGGTCCCTTCACATCTCTTTCACCTTCTACTTCTTCAATCTAAATGTAATGCGGGTTATGTTCCTCTAGTGTTTCTTCCTATACCTGGTAACATGACAATAATTCCTTGACTGTCTGCTTATTTCGCTACTGCTCTTCGGTAATAAATTCTATTTCTGGTTCTTCAATGAATATGACTCCTCTGATCTATTTGAGGGCTACATCTATGTTTGGGTTCTCATGCTCAAATGATAAAGTGACAGTAAAGTTTTGTTGCAATGTCGTCCATGTCTTGGTTTCTTTGCGCAATTCCTAGTCTGTATACCAGTTCGCTGGTATGCCTTCTAAAGTATGAATGAAGTGATGAGGCCATTCCTCTGGTGGCATCATTTTCCACATTGTTTTACACGCCTCCAAGTGTTTCGATGGTGTCCCTAGTACTTCATATTTCTATTTTTTCTACCTGTCCTTTCTGCACCGAACCGTATGCACAGTAATCGCTTACATTGATACCAGTCTGTGATAGTCTCCTTGTGTGTGCCCCACCATGTTGCGGGTGTGGCCTTTAGTGCTAAATTCAGTGCTAGTAATCTCTGGTTTTCTAACACTTCATCTTCATATTGTGTCAAGAAAGTTTCCAAATCATTTAGTCTATGAAAACTAGGTGGTTCTCTGATTTCTATGCCTATCCACCTTACTACACGGTTTATTCTTGCACATCTTCTCATGGATACTTCGTGTAGTCTCTGCTACCAGTTTTCTAACCCAGTGTCTGAGTCTGTTGCACATGAAGTAATGCTCTGCCAACTGAGTACCCCATCTGCAGTTGGGTTTACATAGTCCTCCTCGCGCGCAGTTGTTCTATACAACTGGTCGATTTATTCTAAGTCCAGACAAGTGGGTTATACCAACCTCTCCCCTTATGATGTCTAGTGGTGTATGACCCTGTAGTCTCCTGATTCAAATGTCATTTTTTTGGTTTTCAAGTTAATTATGGTCTTCTTGTCGAACACCCAATCCAGATCGAGTAGTGTCAGGTAGGGTGTTGTGTCATCTACTATTTCGATGACTTCAAAGTTTTCCTTAATGCACACTCCATCTAGATCTACTGTCACTCCTTTTAGTATACCTATTGGTAGAACTCTATGTTAGTTTGCTAGTTTTAATTGGACATTCCAATATCCCAATGTTGGCTCTCCCATACATTGCCATATTTTCTTGGGTAGCACATTCACTTTGGATCCTAGGTCCAATATGATATCTCCCATATTGAAATCCCCAATGTTGGCATTCAATCTAAATTCCCTACTTGTTCTTCTTCTTGTGTGTAGATGATTGAAAATTTTCAATTCTAGCTTTTGTTCTGTCTCGCTGCTACATTTCTCTAAGATGTTTTGGAATATTTTGACAGATGAAGGATCGCATAACACTTTGATGCGTGATTGTAAAAATTCTTTGATAGTACTTACTTGTCCCTTGGGTTGCATTCTGTTGGTATGGTCTAGTGATGGCAACATCTCTGTTAGAAAAATAGGACCGCGGAGAAATAAAATAAAACAAATGCAGAAACAAAACATAGAAGACACACAATACAAGAGAGACACAAATTTACGTGGTTCACCCAGTGTGGGCTACGTCCACCAGAGAAATTGCCAGGTCCTTCCTTTATTATTATCCAGCAAATGAAGGGATACAACCTATAGAGAAACCTGTTGTAACTTCCTCTTCTTTCTCTCACAGTATCCTCTCTTAGAATACAATATTCACCATCAACCATAGCCGTAATACATTTCCCTCATAAAAGAGGGTTGCCTTCTAGGGCAAAAAACCCTAACATAATCTCTACCGTTAGATCTGTGACCTTATAATGAACGATCCAGATTTACAATGAAATTACAATATACTTTTATAAGGCATTTTTTTCTTCAGGGGCTTCGCCCCCAAACCCTTGCCTTCCCCCAGACCCCCCAGCCGGGGGGATAGACCCCCCGGACCCTGCAGAGGGGGTACCCCCCCTCTACACTCCCCCGCATGGAAGAGTGTACATACTTCTGGGGTGTAAATACTTCATGGGGTATTAACATGGCTGAAAGTAAAAGACCTATAAATCAGGAAGATAATCAGGCTCCACAACCAACAATCTCCCACTTGGAGACTGATCTCAACAACTCCATTGTTGTTGTATATGCTGGACTCTGGACCTTCTTGGACCTGGCAAATTTCTCATCTTCATTTTCATTCTTGAAGACCAACTAAAACTGAGAAAGAACTCAGTTTCTCCCTAGTTACTCCCTTTGTTAACATGTCTGCAGGATTCTGGCTAGTGTGTATCTTTTCCATCTTCAATTGTCCATATTCCAAGGTGGATCGTATGAAGTGGTACCTCAACTGTATATGCTTAGTCTTTGAATGGAAGGCTGAGTTCTTTGCAAGGTG
>ML796857.1:1047090-1089529 GCA_009831015.1 Picea engelmannii
AAACCCACAAGGGGAAAACCAGTTAGAGAGGGATTTGTATTATTTATGAGCTTCTGAGAAATTCTTTTACAACATTTTCATCTTCAGATATTTATACAAACTTATCTGGACATTCCTGTAGCTTTGCTCCTCAATTTCTGAACCAGAAATTCGTACAACAGTACGGCAATTAATGTTGTATGGACTGTCACGAAATTTTTTCCAAAATTCTGCTAAGATTCAATTTCTGTGCCACTCAATGCTATTCGGCAACCTTGGAATGCATGCCAGTGCTCCCAGAAATTGCTGTTGCTGTCTCTTTTCTTCAGCTCGACCTCTCTCTTACTCTCTCTTGTTTTCTCAACAAGAATTCTTCAGCTCCTCTCTTGTTCTCTCAACAAGACTGTTGTTTCTTCCTCTTGCTCTTGGCATCTCACCAAAAAGCCTCTTGGCCTCTCACCAAGATTTCTTCAACTCCAAGAATGGGTGCATCCATTTGCCTTAATCAACTTCATGAGGGAAGGTGAGGAGTTTTCTAATTTAACGGTTGAGATTAGATCATATGGGTGGCTGAGATTTGGTGTCTCTTCACTCACCCTCACTTTAATCATAAAGTTATCTTTTAATTTGCATCTCACAAATTAATTTGACTAAGACCCACATTCGGCAATTTCTGCCCTTAGGCACCTAGGGAAGAAAAACACTTGCCCTGGTACTTTATTTTATATAAAAATTCAACAGTTACCTGCTACAGGCCAGCGCTAGTTCAAAAATTGTAAGGTCGAGGAGGTTCCGTGGACATTTCTATTCCTCTCGTGCAAAGTCACCTCTTGTGATAGAGGTATGCCCATCTCTGCACTTAAACCACGATGGCACGATACTCTGATGGTAATCAAACAGTTCGTGACCTGTGAAGGTCGATACGGACTTGTGTTTCTCTACCACCTGCACTTGCTTATGAATTTTATGGGATACTCGTTGAATTTGCCATTTTACTTTCATCGTAGCCTATATAAAATGTCGAAAAGGTTCAAAAGGCACCAGGCTGACAACAGCCTGTTCCACCATGGACTTATCAAAACTATCATTGTTTATCATTTAAGTTTGCATGGTGATATTTGGAGAAATTTCGTTGCTCAGAATGGTTTCGAGGATCCGAATCCTATACAGGTTGACAAACCTATGGTGAGTGAAGCCAAGGCTGTACCCTCGGTGCCCTTCCATATCCTATTGCCTTCTCCTAAGCCTTCGGCCTACCTACCTATCGACTTACCCGACGCTGTAACTAAGAGTGCAGAGGCTATTAAAAAGCCTGTGACCAAAAATCCCAAGGCAACCCCCACTGCTAACGCTAAGGGTAAAATGAACACTCGTTTGATTTCATGGATGGCCAAGAACAATCCTAAACCCTCTGCTGAGTCAAAACCTATAGTTCTGAGTGAGGATTCTAATTCTAATATTGAACGTTTTTTAGCCGATGAATATCCTTACTCGCAGGGTTTATACCCTGAACCACCATACGATTTCGTGACAAATCTTCCCCCTTGCCTAAGGGATGACCTTGGCTACCCTGTTATAAGTTGCCTAATGAAACCCTCAATCACATATCCAAACCCTCGCCTGCTCTTTCAAAACCCACACAGTCTCCCTATGACCAGTGCGATTCTTGGTTAGAACGATACTACATTGATGTTCCCATACTCCAATCAAAAATTCGATCACTGGAAGATCAAATTGCAGTGCTAACTAGTCAAAGAGCCAAGCTCCAAGCAGCTGATAAGAAGTAGAAGACAACATGCTCCATCCTTTTCAAAAACATTGAATCAGCCACAGGCATTGTCAATTCTAAATTGGCATGATCAAGCCGCCTCGTCACTGTACATGTATGAAAATTTGATATCGTTTCTGTTTTGTGAATAATTAAGGTTAAACAAATGATTTGAATTATTTTTTTAAATAGCTCAGTCTCTCATCCAAATTGCCTCTGTCATTCAGTTATCATTCTGTACATGGTTTCGTTTTGATAAAAATAAAAGAAATTTTGATTTGATATACGATTTGCTCATAGATTTTTATTGGATTTGAATGGTTTTCATTTGGATTTCATTTGCTAAGTTTGTTTGATTGAAGTAACAAAATTAATGATATGTTTTCGATTGAATTCGTTTTGTATACATTCTGAACAAGAAGTTTTCTATGCCAAAATTAGAATATGATCATGTTGCATCTGATCTCGTTATGATTCGTATACTGTGATTGGTAAATGATTACAGGAGTGTAGTTGTTACGATATGATGTGTCATATGATTCTCCAAATCGTTGAGTTCCACCCTGTTCAATTTAATTGTAAAGAACTACTCTATTTTTATAAAAACAACGATCTCATTAAACCTGTGCAAATACGCCCGAATCACGGAACGATTATGATTTGCAATGACTATGCTAAAACCCAGCCAACTGAATCGCTTGATTGGATTGTTGTTAGCTCGACCATTTTAGGAATTGGATCCCAATTGTAATTGTTGTTTGTTTGATTTTAAATGTGTAAAACAAATTGGTCAAACCCAATTATAATTCATTTGATTGGAACAATTTTGATCGAAGACAATCAATCTTGTTCGACCAATTTACGAATTCTGTTGCTATCAATCGATCCTGTTACAACTATATTGGAATTGATTCTCGCGCCAGCTCGAGTGAATCTACTTGTGGCATGAGTCGTTTGTTAAATCAAAATAGTTATTATGATTTGAAAATGATCCTGCCGAATTCATATTTCCTATTGAAGGAAGTGTAACCGTTTCTTTCCATTTGTTTTGATTATGTTGAATTCGATTTGTTATGAAACAATCGTATTGTTGTTCCATATGATTTTGTCACCCGACTTTCAGGTAACAAACAAAACAGAGTATGCCTATCTCTGTGGTCATTTAATTGATTTGGATCCTGTTTGATTTCGAATATTATAACAGACTCAAATTAAATGATTCGTTTTTCAAATGGCTATTGGATGTCAATTAAATGGAATTCTTTAAAATATTTTCGATTAATTTCCATGCTGATTCTGTATCTTATTTAGACTAGCTACAAAATCACATGATTCTGTAGCTAGTCTATAGAATTAAATTTTCTATCATTTTATTAATAAAATATCCTTCTAATTTGTTCATTTTTGGTCCTTTTCAGGTGAATTCGAATTGCATGGGATTTGATGGATAGTCTAGAGGATATTTGAATATTTTACTTTTATTTTAGTTCCCTAGTTTAGTTGACTTTGGGATATCTTCCCAGATTTTATGTAAAGAGTTTTATAACTTCCACAGGGAGGTTTTACCCTGTGGAAAACCTTTAAATACTTATTATTTTGTGTAATAAGGATCATCCTCACTTGTGGGAGAACCAGGATTATGGATATCTAATACAGACTGAGACAAAAGTTGATGTTCTGCTACATCTTTTGCTTTCATAATATCAATCTTTTGTTTCATGTTCATGTTTATCAATTTGCATTTGATTAACGACTACTTTAGCTATCTTAGTCTTTTGCAAAGTGATATGATTTAATTAATTTGATCCATAACTGATCTCTTCCAGTACTTAAGAAATACAACAATTACTTGATTCAGTTTTTGAATGATAGATTTCTCTTCTTCATCAATTGAATTATTAAGTATAGATCTTTGCATAACAGGTTTACCTAATTGTGGAGATTTATAAATCATATGATTGTTGTGATTTTTATGTCTTGTTTGTCCTATAAATAAACTTAAAGAGAACTACAACTATCGTTTACGAGAAGCTTCTGGATTATTCGGTGTGAGTTTCCTTCCTCCAACCTGCTAGCACAATCATCATACACGGGACAAACCTGGAGCGTTTCTACGTCAATTTGTTATTTATTCGTTTAGTATATTATCAGTATTTTAGTTAGTTATATTTGTAGTTTAGAATTAGTGATTTAGTTTAGTTAGTTTTCTTGTTTTATTTATGTTCATAAAAATTATAAAATCAACAAAAATATCTTTTACTGTCTTAGGGCAGAAGGCAAATGAGTTTTTCAGGTTTTATTTAAATCTGTAAATTGTGGATAATGTACATTTTGTGAATAAGTTATATTTCAGTTAATACTAAATTAGTTAGTTAGTATAGTAGTAGTTAGTAGATTGTATATATAGAATAGTTAGATCAGTTTAAGTTTGTTTTAGTAATTAGTTTTAGTTTAGTTTGTTTTATTTAGTTTTAGTTAGATTAGTTATTTTAGATTAGTTTTCTTTTTTTGTTTTCTTAGGACCTTAGATCGGCTAACAGAACCGCTAAACCCATTAGGTTGGTTCATTCCAAACGGCTTGAGTTATTAGACAACCCCGGACCGGTTCCACTCTCCCAGTTGACAGACGTTCGATTTCGCCCGTCAACAAATGGCGCTAGAAGGAGGGCCTGAACTTAATTAATGGCATGAGGTGGTTGCAAGACTCCTCCACCCCCTAATCACTCACCTATAGTGACTGGAAGCCGTTCACACAATAATATTCCCCTTCAAACAACAACTACTTCAACCGACGATCCACAGATCACAGTTGAGCTAGCAACCCCTAATCCTACAGGTGGTGACATACAAGAGATTGTCCGTCAATATCTTATAAAAACACATAGTTCCTTAGCCCGTCTCAGGCAACCAAACCATCCGTGGGGTCAACCTTTGGACTTCTCTGACATCAGAGAACAATTAGGTGACACTAACCTCACTGTGAATCCCACAGATCCAATCTTAAATCCTGCTGCAGGAGGATCTGGGATACCTCCTTCACCACCTCCATCATCTCCTTCCTCTTTTGGAGGAGATTCCTCTGACGAAGGCAATTCTCCTTCTCATCCTTCCAAACCCACTACCCTAATGGAAAATCAGAACAATCCTGCTAGACCTTGGCTAGACCAGGATGCTGTAGCTATACCTGGAGCCCAGCACCCTTTACCAAAACACTCGGAGAAATGGCTCCCCAAGTTTGACCCTGACTCAAAACAAATAGCTGAAGATCACATTAAAAAATTTATGTTAGCCATAAGACTCTGTAATGTTGAACATGAAGACGTTGTCTGTAGCTTGTTCCCTTATACTTTCGAGGGTAATGCATCCACTTGGTACTTTGCCCAACAACCCCATACCATCGTGTCTTGGGAAAATTTTGAGTCATGCTTTTTGGAAAAATTCAGAGATGGTAAGCCTCTGGAAGTCCTAGCCATGGACCTTTCTAGCTTAAGAATGAACCCAAAATAAAAATTTAAAGACTTCAATAAAAGATTCTTAACACTTAAAAACCAAATCCCAGCAGATTCTATGCCTGCTGAAAGTCTTATAATAGCTTACTACACTAAAGATCTACATCAAAGCATAACTATTTGGGTTAAACAATCTAAGAAAGCCAGGTTGTTAGAGGCCTTCGAGGAGGCCAGCCAGATTGAAAAATATATACTTAGCCTTAAATATTCTTCTAGCAATGAAACTGAGGCTAGTTCTTCTTCCAAAAAGAAGATTGAAATCCTACCCAGACCCACTCAAAGTAAAACACAACCTGAAAACTCTAATTTGGAAAACTTAACTAAAGTTGTTCAAAAACTATCGAATCAAGTTATAGACTTAAAAAGGTCAACCGAAGAAGATTCCTCGAGTAAAGGACCCTACAAACCCCCTTTCCGAAAGCCTTTTCCTACCAACCGACCTAATCCAAATCCCGAAGGCCTAAATCTAGAAAGTTTGCAATGTTCCCTTCAAACAATTCTAGAAGCCCAAGATAACTTGATACCCCCTGAAATCCCTCAGGAGGTAGTTGAGCAAGAAACGGTTCAAGAAGAAGAATCTTCTCCGAACATCTTTGGACACTTCTCGGATAGCATCGTTCAAGATAATTTCGAGACAGTTCACCCTTATAATACTAGGAGTAAGACAACAAACAAACCGTCTACCGATAACACTACAACTTCGCCTCCAAAGCAATCTAAACCAGTTGAGACTAAACAGAGTAATGTGAACCCCAGCTTAGATTATGATGTTGTTGAAGATCTTAAAAAGTTAAGGGCTAACATTTCTATTTATGAGTTGTTGAAGTTTCCATTTCTGCTTCAAAAAATGTTGCAAAATATTTCAGAGAACAAAAAAAATGGTAATTCAAGTGGTAACAAGGTTGTGCAAAACAAAGTCCCGTAGAAGACTTCCACTAAAAATAGTCTTGATTCTCAAGATAAAGGAAGCCTTCTTGTAAGTAATGTAAATAATGTAGAGAAAGTAGCTTTAGATATTGCGAGTAAAAAATCATAGCCTACTACTCTTAGTACTCGCAAAAATGTACCTCCTTTCTTGTTAACTTTCAAGATTTTTAATAGAAATGTGCATAATTGTATGGTGGACTCAGGGGCGTCATCTAATGTGATGCCATGGTCTGTCTGCCAGAAGATTAATGCTGAAGTGGAACCATCTACTTTAAAAATTATACAACTTGATCAAACCAATGTTAAAGTTATAGGCAACCTCAAAAATGTACTTATTAGATTATCGTCTAACCCTAAGGTTCATCAAGTCATCGATATAATCGTTGTGGATATTCCAGAAGTGTATGGTCTATTTTTAAGCAGGGAATGGTCGGAGCAGCTACATGGTTACTTCGCGACAGACTGGTCTCACCTCTGGCTTCCAGAGAACAACAAGCCTAATAAGATCAAAGTAAATCGTGAGCGCTACCTTAAGTTCACAGTCACAGATTTAAACAATCCTAACGAACCATATACACCTTCTGCTGATTCACCTGAAGTCCAAGGGATGGACACCTTCTTCGGAAATTTCATGGCCAAGGCTTCACCTATCATCAATCCAGAACAACAGTCTGAGATTGTTGCATGTATGCAACCAACAGCTTCTACGCAACGGTCCCATGTGCCGGATGGAAACCAAATTTGGTCTCTATATTTCGATGGATCTAAGTCTAAAGAAGGAGATGGTGCAGGCTACATCATTATCGATCCGGAAGGAAACAAGACGTTAATTGCATGCAGACTAGAATTTGAATGTACTAATAATACTGTAGAATATGAGGCTTTACTGCAAGGTCTCAGAAAATCTCTGGATATGAACATTCAAAACTTGGTTGTATTCGGCGACTTTGAAATAGTGGTTAGACAGGTAAGAAATTCTATCCACTGTCTCTCTCCGCATCTCAAGAGCTACCAGTCTGAGGTATGGAGTTTAATGAATAAATTTTCTTCTTTCAATATAAATTCCATTCCTAGATTAAATAATGTTGAAGTAGATCTATTAGCTAATGTAGCTTCTAAAATTCTTCTTGCAGAAGGCCTGTCCCCAGACGCATTCTCCGTCGAGCTGTTGTTTCGACCATTCGTTCCTGACAATATCACGAACTGGAGAGTATTTGATGATGATCAGCAGATCATTAACTTTCTGCACATGGAAGAAACCTTTCGAGGCGTGGTGATAGATGAACGCACGCACGATGACAATTTGCATGATTTTACGGTAATACCTAATCCGAAATCCCCTGAAGCTCTGTCCGACATGGTAAATTCCATACCCAAATCCATAGTTAGATTAGAGAAGTTTTATGATTTTGAAGATAAATTTTAAAAGGCGGTCAACTGTAAAACTAATAGTTCCTCGTTGTCTTATGAAAAAGTGAATTTAGGAACTAGTGAAAATCCTCACTACATTAACCTAGGCTTGGGATGTTCTCAACAAGAAAAAGCTGCATTTGTTAAATTATTTAAAGAATTTAAAGATGTATTTTCATGGACGTATGATGATCTTAAAACTTTCGACCCTAATATCATACAGCATGTCATCCCGATGAAACCCCAAACCTTACCCTTCCAACAAAAACTGAGGAAAATGCACCCTAAACTAGAACCGACCATTCAAAAAGAATTGAATAAACTCCTAAGTGCTAAAATAATTTTTCTTGTTAGGCACACTCAATGGGTTTCCAACCTTGTCCCAGTTCGGAAGAAAAATGGGGAAATCCGCCTCTGCGTTGATTTCCGAAACCTCAATAGAGCGTCTGATAAAGACAACTATCTTGTCCCACCCATGGACAAATCCTTCAACAAGTATCTGGTTCCGAGAGGCTATCCCTGTTAGATGGTTTCTCTGGATACAAACAAGTCCTAATGTCTCCACCAGACCAACTCAAAACTACCTTCCGTACCCCGCGGGGCACTTATGCTTATCGCAAAATGCCCTTTGGATTGATTAACGCTGGTGCCACCTTTCAAAGAGCAATGGACATTGCTTTCTGAGGCTTAATCAATCAATCTGTCATAGTTTCCTTAGATGATGTGACTGTTTATTCTAAAAACAAAGACGATCATCTAGCTCATTTACAATATGTTTTGCTACGATGTCGTAAATACGGAATCTCCTTGAACCCCAAAAAGTCCATCTTTGCGGTAGAATAGGGTAAACTCTTAGGATTCATTGTGTCTAATGAAGGGATTATTATTGACCCTGAAAGGACTCAGATCATTGCACAACTCCCTCCTCCTACATCCAAAAACTCCATGCAGTCTTTCTTAGGCCAGATTAACTTCGTGAGGAGATTCGTCCCCAGTTTCTCCGAAATGGTCAGGCCTTTATAGAATTTGATTAAGAAAGACACCCAATATCACTGGGGATCCATAGAAAATCAAGCTTTCAATGCCATAAAGAAGGCCATAATAGACGCCCCGTCGCTCATGAGGCCTGACTTCTCTCAAGATTTTACACTCTATTCTTTTGCTTCTGACCATTCCTATGCCGCCGTCCTAACTCAAAAGAACCCCGAGAACCACGAAGTACCCATTGCCTTTATGATCTCTACTTTCAAAGGTGTTGAACTTAACTATCCAGCTGTTGATCATCAAGCCTACGTTGTTTTCAAAGTAATTAAGCACTTTCGTTCCTATCCTCTGAAGTCAAGGACGAAAGTCATCGTCCCTTACCCATCCGTGAGGAACTTGTTAGTGCAGGAGTTAGGAGAAAAGAGAGCTAACTGGGTCACCTGCTTGCAGAAGTATGACTTAGAAATCACCCCATCTCAGATTGTGAGAGGCCAAGGGTTATGTAAGTTGATAGTTGATTCAGAGACAGGGCAACCAGAAGATAGTGATATGTCAAACCTAGGACAAAGCGATCAAAGTTTAATCGGTTGCACAAAAAACCTTGTTAGTCCTTGGTACGACGATATTAGGTTTTTCCTTGAACATGGGTCAGCACCTCATCACTTAGACCCCCCTAAGAGAAGATCATTGAGGTTAAATTCTGCCTCCTTTCATCTAGTTAATGATATCCTGTTTCGTCATAATTTTGATGGTGTACTGATGCGTTGTCTTGAAAAAGACGAAGCAGAAAAAGTCTTGCTCGAGTTGCATGCAGGAGAAGCTGGTGGTCACTTCGGTGGTGACACCACTGCTCATAAGGTTTTAAGAGCTGGTTACTACTGGCCCACACTTTTTAGAGATGCTCATGCCTTTTGTCGTAAATGTATCACCTGTCAGAAAGCATCAGGGCAGTTACAAAAACTAGCCTTTCCCTTGCAACCCATTTCAGTAGATTCTCCTTTCCAGCAATGGGGCCTTGATATCATAGGTCCAATTAAACCTCCATCCTCGCAACAACACAAGTATATTGTGACAGCCACATATTACTTTACTCGATGGTATGAAGCTGCTGCGCTAAGAACTATCAACACCAGTCAGATAATTGCCTTTCTAAATTTGAATATTATCACCCGTTTCGGTATCCCTGACTGTTTAGTATTTGACAACGCTTCATACTTTTCTTCTCTTGAGATGAGCAAGTTCGCTTTGGAAAAAGGAATTAAGCTAAAGTATTCTGCTAGTTACTACCCCCAGGGTAACGGATTGGTAGAGTAAACAAATAAGAACCTGATTAAAATTATCAAGAGAACCGTGGTTTAAAATCACAAAAATTGGCACAATGTGCTACTGAACGCATTGTGGGTTGACAGGGTAATGCCAAAATCTGCTATAGGTAACTCCCACTTTTTTCTCATTTATGGCAGAGAAGAAATTCTGCCACCCCACATTCTTCTTCCTTCACTTCAAATGTCACAGAAAATTCAAGAAGAAGATTGTCCCCGTTTAGAAAACCAAATTAACGCTTTGATGAAGCTAGAATAAGTAAGAGCCCAAGATAAACGTAAGATAAATCAACATCAACAATTGGTTAAAAGCTGGTTTGATTCTAACTCTACTTCTAGTAGGAATTTCGAAGTAGGCGATCTCGTCTTGAAGTGGGACAGACCACATGAGGGAAAGGGAGAACACACAAAATTTCAAAACTTATGGCTTGGACCATTTTTAATTTCTGAAAAGTTGGGTCCTAGTTCCTTTCGATTGCAGAATCTTGAAGGGTAGCTTGACACCTACCTGGTAAACGGCCAAGCCCTGAAGAGATACTTTGCTTGATAACTACCCTTGTATTCTATGTAAATATTTTATTTTTGTTTGTATTTTTGCTTGCTTTCTGTTTTGATTTTTATTTGAATCTATCAATTTGTGTTTTTGAAAATACACGTACCTGTACACTGAGCTATTCAGACAGAAACAATAGAAATTCCTTCACTGAAATAACTTCTGAAAAATTTGTACAAACATCAATGGTTTATTTCTGAAATTTATATTTGTGTTGGAAAAATCTGTTGTTTGAAAGAAGTCTACCGATTTCGATCTCTGAGTAAAGTTCGTCATGATCATCTATTATCTTTTTGCACTGTCCCTTTTCCGTAAAGGAATGACTCATAATATGTCTCCCTATTTTAGGAAGTTGGTTTTTAATCATCTTTGGATCTCAATGAAGGATAGTTCTAAAAAATTCTGATGAGGGCTAAAAAAATATGTTAAAAAATCATGATTTTCAGCATCACCCTCCTCAGCTATATATCTATAAAAAACAAAATAAATTATTAATTAGAGATGTGGGAAGTGCTTGTAAACCTGTCGGGATGCTGAACAGGTTTGCTAGCAGCGGGTAAATGCATGCATGATGCCAAGACAACTTCGCCAAGGTACTGAACACGCCCGCTGGCAGCGAAGTAATGTCAGGTATATGAAAATTTGCAAAAAGAAACCTCTTTAATGTCCTTTATTATGATCCATAACTTCTTAATAGGATATAGATGTCAGAGTGGGTTAAATGGAAACCCTGTCGAGGCTATGGATGCCTACTAGAAATAGTGGCTATGCCAACAGTATTGAAGATTTTATCTTTAATATCGTGACTTGCTAATCTTAAGATTGTTATCAGTTTTCATCTTTTGAAACACTGCTGAAATGATTGGTTAATGATGATGTTTGTACGATTTTCTGGTTGTTATTTTTGAGTTGGAATTATCTTTGTTGTCCTGACCTAAATCTGTGCCTTTTGCAGAGATAACTGCTTCTACCAGTGTGTCGCCATTGTTGGCATCCAATTCACATTTTTTTTATGGTCTTATAAGCTGCCTACACCTATGTTTTACAAACACCAATTTTTCGTCGCAATTTTCAAATAAACGACATTTACATTTTGTGCGACATTTGCACTTTTGCCTTCGTTGTGTTTTCATGACTATAAGTGTGAAAACTTCGTCTTTCGAAGTCGTATTTCGATCATTATCTGAACCCTCACTATCTCTTTGGTTGATATGCCTATTGCACTTACCTTTTAATTATCATTATACAGTTGTCAAGACTCTTCGATCGGTACTCATGCTTCGATAGATTGTGTAATTTGGTTTTATTGAGTTTGTAAGGCATTAGTATTTGGATTGCATTTTATTTGATTTACTTGACCTTTTGGTTTCTTAAGATACATAGGTGTTATGATTAAATCTTTCATATGTATCTTTTTAATAGAACGCCTATGTTCATATTTTCATAACTATTGGCATGTTGATTGTATGAAGATCCATTGGCACCTTGGATAAATTATTGATATGAGCTGTTACAATATATTGGCGCATGGTTAAACATATGCTATTGGTTTTAAATCGTATGATTGATGGTTTCAAACTTTGGTATAACGTTTATTAAACACATTTGTTTATACACTTATCATTGTTTCACCGGTTGGGCAAATGACATGAGTATTAAACTATGCTATAGTGGGTATAACAGCTATGAATGTCGGCGGTGGTACTATTGATAATAATTGTTATGCTTGGAAGTGAATAACTCTACCACCTTCACATGATGGAATTTATACCTACCCCTTATCATCGTTCACTTCTGTTAGCTCAGGCAACTCTTCTCCTGTGTGTATTGTGATACAAACCCTCGGCTTACCATGTGCTCGGTTCCATGGCACCAGTCGTTCGGATCGAACCAAACAACGACCAAGCCCTGTTAATGTTTGACAATGCTCGCAAAGATTTGGAGGACAACGGATGGCTTACCTTCGTGAAACGATTTGAGGGTTTTAATCTAGCTGTAGCATGACAGTTTACCATGACCTTCGATGACTGTAGAGCCAAGGTGGGCGACATACAGTTCGAAATTAACGAGGGATTTATTAGCTCTACCGCAGGGTTACCTGCTACAGGCCAGTGCTGGTTCAAAAATTGTAAGGTCGAGGAGGTGTCGTGGACATTGTTGTTCCTCTCGTGCAAAGTCACCTCTTGTGACAGAGGTATGCCCATCTCTGCACTTAAACCACGATGGCATGATACTATGATGGTAATCAAACAGTTCATGACCTGTGAAGGTCGATATGGACTTGTGTTTCTCTACCACCTGTGCTTGCTTATGAATTTTATGGGATACTCATTGAATTTTCCCTTTTACTTTCATCGTAGCCTATATAAAATGTCGAAAAGGTTTAAAAGGCACCAGGCTGACAGTAGCCTATTCCACCATGGACTTATCAAAATCATCATTGTTTATCATTTAAGTTTGCATGGTGATAGTTGGAGAACTTTCGTTGCTCGAAATGGTTTCGAGGATCCGAACCCTATACAGGTTGACAAACCTGTGGTGAGTGAAGCCAAGGTTGTACCCCCGACGCCCTTCCATATACTATTGCCTGCTCCTAAGCCTTCGGCCTACCCACCTATCAACTTACCCAACGTTGTAACTAAGAGTGTAGAGGCTATTAGAAAGCCTGTGAGCAAAAAGCCCAAGGCAAACCCTACTGCTAACGCTAAGGGTAAAAATAATGCTCGTTTAATTTCACGGATGGCCAGGAACAAGCCTAAACCCTCTTCTGAGTCAAAACCTATAGTTCTGAGTGAGGATTGTAATTCTTATATTGAATGCTTTTTAGCCGATGAATATCCTTACTCGCAGGGTTTATGCCCTGAACCACCATACGATTTCGTGACAAATCTTCCCCCTTGCCTAAGGGATGACCCTGGCTACCCTAGTATTAAGTTGCCTAACGAAACCCTCAATCACATATCCAAACCCTCGCCTGCTCTTTCAAAACCCACACAGTCTCCCTGTGACCAGTGCGATTCTTGGTTAGAACGATACTACATTGATGTTCCCATACTCCAATCGAAAATTCAATCACTGGAAGATCAAATTGCAGTGCTAACTAGTCAAAGAGCCAAGATCCAAGTAGCTAATAAGAAGCAGAAGACAACAGGCTCCATCCTTTTCAAAAACGTTGAATCAGCCATAGGGATTGTCAATTCTAAATTGGCATGATCAAGCCGCCTCGTCACTGTACAGGTATGAAAATTTGATATAGTTTCTATTTTGTGAATAATCAAGGTTAACCAAATGATTTGAATTCTATTTTTAAATAGCTTAGTCTCTCATCCAAATTGCCTCTGTCATTCGGTTATCATTCTGTACATGGTTTCGTTTTGCTAAAAATAAAAGGAATTTTGATTTGATATACGATTTGCTCATAGATTTTTATTGGATTTGAATGGTTTTCATTTGGATTTCATTTGCTAAGTTTGTCTGATTGAAGTAACTAAATTAATGATGTGTTTTCGATTGAATCTGTTTTGTATACATTCTGAACAATAAGTTTTCCATGCCCAAATTAGAATACGATCATGTTGCATCCGATCTCGTTATGATTCGTATACTGTGATTGGTAAATTATTTCGGGAGTGTAGTTGTTACGATATGATGTGTCATATGATTCTCCAAATCGTTGAGTTCCACTCTGTTCAATTTAATTGGAAAGAACTACTCTGTTTTTATAAAAACAACGATCTCATTAAACCTGTGAAAATACGCCCGAATCACGGAACGATTATGATTTGCAATGACTATGCTAAGACCCAGCTGACTGAATCGCTAGATTGGATTGCTGTTAGCTCAACCATTTTAGGAATTGGATCCCAATTGTAATTGTTGTTTTGTTTGATTTTAAATGTGTAAAGCGAATTGGTCAAACCCAGTTATAATTAGTTTGATTGGAACAATTTCGATCGAAGACAATCAACCTTGTTCACCCAATTTACGAATTTTGTTGCTATCAATCAATCCTGTTACAACTATATTGGAATTGATTCTCGCGCCAGCTCGAGTGAATCTACTTGTGGCATGAGTCGTTTGTTAAATCAAAACAGTTATTATGATTTGGAAATGATCCTGCCGAATTCATATTTCCTGTTGAAGGCAGCGTAACAGTTGCTTGCCATTTGTTTTGATTATGTTGAATTCGATTTGTTATGAAACAATCGTATTGTTGTTCCATATGATTTTGTCACCCGACTTTCAGGTAACAAACAAAACAGAGTATGCCTATCTCTGTGGTCATTTAATTGATTTGGATCCTGTTTGATTTCGAATATTATAACAGACTCAAATTAAATGATTCGTTTTTCAAATGGCTATTGTATGTCAATTAAATGGAATTCTTTAAAATATTTTCGATTAATTTCCATGCTAATTGACTTTGGGATATCTTCCCAGATTTTATGTAAACAATTTTATAACTTCCAAAGGGAGGTTTTACCCTGTGGAAAACCTTTAAATACTTATTATTTTTTGTAATAAGGATCATCCTCGCTTGTGGGAGAACCAGGATTATGGATATCTAATACAGACTGAGAAAGAAGTTGATGTTCTGCTACAACTTTTGTTTTCATAATATCAATATTTTGTTTCATGTTCATGTTTATCAATTTGCATTTGATTAACGACTACTTTAGCTATCTTAGTCTTTTGCAAAGTGATATGATTTAATTAATTTGATCCATAACTGATCTCTTCCAGTACTTAAGAAATACAACAATTACTTGATTCAGTTTGTGAATGATAGATTTCTCTTCTTCATCAATTGAATTATTAAGTATAGATATTTGCATAACAGGTTTACCTAATTGTTGAGATTTATAAATCATATGATTGTTGTGATTTTTATGTCTTGTTTGTCCTGTAAATAAACTTAAAGAGAACTGCAACTATCGTTTACGAGAAGCTTCTGGATTATTCGGTGCGAGTTTCCTTCCTCCGACCTGCTAGCACAGTCATCATACACGGGACAAACCTGGAGCATTTCCAGGTCAATTTGTTATTTATTTGTTTAGTATATTATCAGTATTTTAGTTAGTTATATTTGTAGTTTAGAATTAGTGATTTAGTTTAGTTAGTTTTCTTGTTTTATTTCTATTCATAAAAATTATAAAATCAACAAAAATATCTTTTACTATCTTAGGGAAGAAGGAAAATGAGTTTTTCAGGTTTTATTTAAATCTGTAAATTGTGGATAATGTACATTTTGTGAATAAGTTATATTTCAGTTAATAGTAAATTAGTTAGTTAGTATAGTAGTAGTTAGTAGATTGTATATATAGAATAGTTAGATTAGTTTAAGTTTGTTTTAGTAATTAGTTTTAGTTTAGTTTATTTTATTTAGTTTTAGTTAGATTAGTTAGTTTAGATTAGTTTTCTTTTTTTGTTTTCTTAGGACCTTAGATCGGCTAATGGAGCCACTAAACCCGTTAGGGTGGTTCATTCCAAATGGCTTGGGTTATTAGACAACTCCAGACCAGTTCCACTCTCCCAGTTGATGGACGTTCGATTTCGCTCGTCAACAGATCACTGACAGCAATCTGATTATAACCTGAAAATTCATCAATCATTGACATTCTATTAGCCCCTACTAATTTTTCAAGAACATGGTCCATTTTAGGTAGAGGATAATTATCTTTGAGAGAAGATTTATTAAGATTCTTGAAATCAACACATAGTCTGATTTCCCCATTTTTCTTTCTAACTGGGACCAAATTAGCTACCCAATCAGAATATCTTAGGGGTATAGTTATCTTAGTGTCAAGAATTTTTTTGACTTCTCGTTGGATAACAGGTAATAAAATAGGGTTAAATTGTCGGTTTTTTTGTTTAAAAGGTTTGACACCTGGTTTGAGAGGTATTTTATGTTCAATCACAGAAGTGTCATATGTTTTCAGTTCTTTGTACAACCGTGCGAAAACATCTTTATATTTTCTTAACAACTCCGTGTATTTATTTTTGTTTTCTGTTGATAAATATTTGGATAGTTTAACCATTTGGGGGTTATCTTTAGTTCCTATATTACAATCTTCAGCCTCCTCTAGTTGGGGTTGTAGAGTAGTTTTAGAAGGGATATCATCTTGATTAAAAAGTCTTTCCAAATGGATTAGACCCTTGGGGATTTGGTTGTTCTTGAGAACAAGCATTCAGTGGTTTGCAATTTTATCATGAAATTCTTTAGAATCCTCCCCTTCTTGCATGATCCAAATAGGATCATTTTGATTTTCTTGATTGGTATGCATTTCTGCAAATTCATCTAATGATTCTAGAAACTTTCAAAGTTGTTCATCATCTTCAAACACCTGTCATTTTTGTATGTTATTTGGTATTGAAGGGAGATGTCTCATTGGTATATGATATTTTAAATTAAAAGCAGTCGGGGGTCTAAAAGTTGATGCAGCTTTGGCTAAAGCATCGGCCTGTTGATTCTCGGATCGTGGGACAAAATGAAAATTCACATATGTGAAGAAGTTCTCGATTAAATCCCAGACACAATTCCTATAAGACCGTAATCTAGGATGCTTAGCTTGATACTGCAGATTCACCTGTTTTATAATTAACTCTGCGTCACCAAAGACTTCGAGTTTCTTAATTTTCATCCTTCTAGCAGCTTCCAATCGTAGTACTAAAGCTTCATACTCGCATACATTGTTTGTACAATCTACATTCCACTGGAGTCTATATGAAAAAGGAATAACAAATTGATCATTGGGAGCCATAAGAAGTGCTCCTGCCCCGGCTCCAAGGTAAGACAAAGCACCATCAAAATACATTTTCCATACACCAGTACTATATACATTTTTCTCTATTTCTTTTTTTTCAGTTTTTTCTTCTATACATTTATCGTCTACATCTACTTCAAAATCGTCATCTAAAGATAATATACAATTTCCTAAATCTTGGTTGGCAATATAAACTGGATGATTGTTGGGGTTATTTGGGTCACCTATAGTAAATGCCAACCTAGTCTCCCTGTAAAGACGACTGAATTGGCCTCCGAAAACTGGAATTGTAGCATATGTCATATCTAGTTGGAGAGATCCTCCAAGCTTGGTGCCCCATGATCTAGATACTAGCATACCATAATTTGGGGGAATGTCAGTGACTACTACATCCATAAGAATAGTTTTAGTAGGTATTTGAGCCAAACCTACCACTGGGTCTTTAATCATACCTATGCATTTTACTTTCCTCGAATCGAAAGAATATAAGTCACCATAGGGCCTCGTGATTTCAAGACCAAGTTTTTCCATAATTGCCTTTGGCATGACATTGTGGGAAGCTCCGGAATCCAACATACAGTTATGGAGAAGGTGGTCAAACAGGGTTAATGTAATATAAAAAGGATCCACGGTGTCTCTTGCACCTTCAACGTGTGGACCGAAGACTAAGATAGGTTTTTCATCTTCTAAGTTGATGGCGTCGGCCTGGCTTTCATCTTCGGAAAAATTAATCATTTTGGCGATTTGTTTTCTGTATACGGGATTTTTAGCTAACTCAACAAGGGGAATAGGAATTTTTATTTTATTTATTTCGTTTTCCAAATTAAAGTTTTCTAGAGCCTTGTCAATTTCGATATTCGGGGCTTCCATACTTTTCTTCTCAATTTTACGTTGAGATGTGACCTTGTTTTCTTTTATAGGAGCTTGTGTCTTCATAGGGAGTGTTCCTACTAGTTCTAACTGTACAGGTTGTGTATCAGTTGTGTTTCTTTTTGCAGACTATTTATCTGCAACTTTTGGAGTTACCTCATCGGTTTCGTTTCTTGGAAAACTCTTTTTTGTCGGAACATTTGGGAGATTTTTATTTCTTGGTCTCAAATTATATTTTCCCTGTAGTTCAACAATAATATCATCTGCAATATTTTGATATGTTAAATCATCAGTCATATTATAGTTAACTTGTTCTTCCAATGTACTTTCTTTACTTAAAGATGCTTCGTAATCCTGTCTTGATAAATAAGGGGATTTATTATCATCGCCAAGGTTACTAATATCTTCATCGATTTCTTCAAAATCTCCTAAATCTTCCTCTCCGACGTAGTTTTCACTTTTAAAAGGTGTTTGAATTTTTTGTTCTTCATTTTTAATTATTTTCTGTGGTCCCTAAGGTTCAGGATTTCTTTGAAAATATATTCTGGGGAAATCATCTCTTTTCGATTTCTCTAGTTCCATTTTTGAGATCTTGTTTGAAAGTTCACGAATGACCCTAGCCATCTCTTCTATTCTATCTCCCGAGGATTTTATTGACCCTGAAGATCCACCTTGTTCTTGAAATTTTTTATTTTCTTTGTTTCCAGTTTCAGTCTTTGCTTTAATTTTCCCTGGTGCCATCATATTTGATTCAATCTCAAGCGCATCATCCTGCATTTTTGTGAGATCTATTGATCTCCTTTCTCTCAATAATAAGGCAAAGTCGGGGTCAAAAGCGCCAGCAAAAGTCACTTTTGCTGCAGGTTGTGAAGGTTTAACCTCAACTGGAATTTTATTGTACAACTTATTGAACCTCTGTGTGAATTCTAGAACTGACTCAGAGTTTTTCTTTCTAAGGGATCTGAATTCAGTTAAGTAGTAGAGGTGATCCTTCCTCTCTCCCCATTATCTAATAAATGCACTTTCAAGTTCTTCATAGGATCTTAATGATCCAACTACTAAGGATCGGAACCAGGTCCTCACCTGTCCCTTGAAAGTTTGAACAAGGAGTCTAGAATAAACATCTTCATGTTCTATTCCGAGTATGTCAGCAAATTGATCAAAAACATTTATATGTTCTTGGGAAGTCAAATCACCTTCCCTTATAAATTTCAGAAGGCTTTTCATATAATTCTCAGGGAGATCATGAAGAGGAACAAGAAGAACAAGGGGAGAATATCTAGAAGCCACTTTAGCGAAAATCCTGGGAAGCGATACTTGGCCACCTTCAAGGGCACCAACTCCAGCTCTAGCACCTCCTTGTGTAGCCATGGTTAGATTTGGGACTGAAGTTTGGACAGTGTGAGGAGAAGATTCTCGGAAATCTGGAGAAGAAACTTCAAGAAATGAGAAAGTATCAAATGAGGGGGGAAGTGAAAGTGATATTTCAATAGTTTTCGATGAGTGTGATTGTGTAAAGTCAGGTTAATCTATAGTATATGTGGACAAAAAGACTTGTTTAAGTGATTTTCGTGATTTTAAAATTTTTTCTGTATCAGAGATTGGCGATGTCTGCTTGCTATCCGGGTTTTTTCTGGTGTTCTTTCGGCTACTAGCCAGTTTAATTATTGTGGAGTGGCCAAGTGAAAAATAATAGCCTTAGAAGGTTTTATGTTCTTGTTCACTATCAACAACATAAAATGTGAATGTCGTTCTTCCCAGGGAAAAGATTCGTTTCTTCGTTCCCCGGCAACGGCGCCAAAAAATATGTTGTTCCTGAGTTTATGTTTTAAGGTTATAAAACATACCATCAAGGCATCCGTAAATTATTTAAAGAAATGATTTTGGAATAAGGGATCAAAGAAAGATCAAAGTAGATTCAGTTTCTTAATTGTCTCTATCTTTCTTCCTGTTGTTCTTGGATGCTAATGTCTCGCTCAATAGCAGCCCATGATCGTCCTAACTCAACCCAGTTAGTTGTTGTTTGTAAAATAGTATTAAATAAACTCAGGGCAATATTGGTTTGATCTTGAAGGCCTGGTTCAAGGTTGGGTTGTCTGCTACTAGGGACAGTCATGGATGATAAAACTTTATTTGTTTGTAAAAGGATTTCAATCAATTTGTTACTTCAAATTTTCTAGATATGAGAACAATAAAAACAATTTTAAAATTTAAAACAGTAATGTAAACACATTCAAGGTCGTTTCCTGGATTTGTAACAATTTCGGGAATCGTAAAATAACAAATAAACACTACAGAGAAATATGAGGCTTTAATCAAGAAAGAATCTCATATTTCAATAGACAATGATGAAAGAAAAATGAAGTTTCTAACAGAGTTAAGTATTAAGGAACAAAAGTTTATAGGTCTTAAAATTACTAAAGCAATTTCATAGGAAAGACTGTAAACCATTTAACATCCAAACCAATTTGAAATATAAAACAATGATGTATATAACTTCAAATTGATTACTCGTTAGAAGAACATTGAAAGGAAAAAATCAACAAAGTTTAATAAACAGGGTGAAGACACATAGTTACAAATTTGCAGGATCCAAAATCTTGTTTGTGATCTATATTCTGATGTATTTGAAAACTGATATTACAAAAATGGCTCTCTCTAAAAATTCCGAAGCCCTTTATCAGTCTTTTGAAACTATATTTATACATTTTCATTAAAGTTTCTCGTTGGTGACTAACCAACTTCCTAATATTTCGGTTACATAAAAATAATGTCAACCGTTTACAATTTCTTTTAAAATTCTAATTATAGAAACATTTAAAAGGATTTTAAGCTTGCATTGACGAACTTCCTTTTTCTGCATTAATACACTGAACGCATTTCTCTAAAAACTTCACAAAGATCCTGGGAGCATTGGGTATCTCATTCGCTTCAAATGAGAAAAATCTCTTATGCAATCGAGCAACCGACTTTCTATCATCCTTTCTGTGAATTTAACATTTTTCAACTTTAGATTTGAAGTCACCATCCACTTGTTGATCTCTATAATGTTGATCAATTTAATGTTTGAAATCTCTACTTTATTTTCCTCCAGCTCTTCTCTAAACCTCAACTAGTGCTTGGCAATATTGACTTCGCCTAACAATCCAGAACAACCATCTGTTCCGATATTCAATGAATCTCTTTCAAAGAGTTCGAAGATTTCTTGGCAATTTTCATTAACTTCTCTTGTGATTCATCTATATTTGGCCAGTTTTGTTTCCCACACTTTAATCATTATGTCCCCTTTAACCTGTTCAGAAATAGATAATTTATGAGTCTTTCCAATTTCTTCCTTTGATGAGAAAGCCACTACTTTTTGAAAAGTTGTCCTAGTTGCTTTTGCCTCCCTTTGTTTCTGGAACACATTCTCCAAAGACTTATTTGATTCCTGAAAATAATTCTGGATTACTTCCAGATTCAAGAACACTTTCTTTTGTTCTTCCTCTATTCTCAAATATATTTCCAATACTTGTGTCTTGAAATTCTCAAGTTCTACTACCTGGCTAGCAATAGAAATAATCTTATCTTGCAAATTTTTGTTTTCTTCTCCCATCTTTCGAACATGTTCCTGTGTGACCTGTATTAAGTGTTTTGCCTCATCCAAGTCTTTATTCAATTTCTGGATTTCTTGCATATCCTTTAGTCTAGCTTGTTCTAGACCCTTCTATATTCCCCAACTAATATTTCTTTCATTTTCCTTTAGTTTTTCTTGCAACTGGATTATTGTTTGGTCCTTCCGTTCAAGCAGAGTTGTTAAATTTCCTACAAAATACATGTTTGCTGATGCTATAGCACCCATTGTACCTACTATTTCTGTAGAAAATTCTCCATCCTTGAGTTTCTTTCCATCTATAATAACTCTATGCTTTCTAATCATTCCTTCTCCTCTAGGATGAATTTCCTGTTTCAAGACTGCTCTTCGCTTTTTGTTGAAAAAGTAATCTGATGAGGGGATTTCATGTCTTGAAATTGGCTCTATATCACTGACATATAAAACTTCTTCATGGGGGGTTCTGAAAGTCGATTGTAATGGAGTTAAAGAGGTGATAGGACTACCAAGTTCTGTTGAAGTTGTTCCTCCTATCTTTTCTGGAACATTCTTCATGATTTCTGGAATTGTTTCTAGTTCTTTTCCCTTATCCATTCCCTATTCTTTTGTTTGAGAACCCTCCACGTCTTGGGAAGGTATCTCAATATTCTTCAACTTATCTTTGTCATTTTCTTTACCCTGAGTATTAGTTTCAAATCATGGAGGGGATTCTTCCTGTTCTGGCGATGGGGTCGAAATTTCACCCTGTAAAAGCTTAGGCAGGCAGCTTCACCTATGGCTTTGAAATGATGCAAACCTAGCCTATGAGTCAGGTGGCAAGGCCTGGAATCTGTTCAACACTTCTTCATAAGACTTAACATCTTTAAAAATATCATCATAAATAGATACTTCATGTTCATATGCCTTTAAATTACAATGTATGTAATGCCTACTTATTATTTGGTAGGGGTCATATTTTCTGTGCTCAATATTTACTAACTTCACTTCTTCCAATGATTCGGCCTCTACCTTAGAATGGCCTAAATTTGATAAAGGAAATTTCCCAATATGAACAGGGAAAGATGACCATGCTTTTTTCTGAAGTGCTTTTAATTCCAATCCAACACCACCCTTGGCTATCTGATGAGCTACTTCTCTGCATACCAATCTGTCTGGTAAGAATTAACAGGGGCATTCAAGATCTTACCATCCAAATTTTCAAGAAGAAATGAATTTTTTCCTTCAGAAGATGCTACCTTAAATGGTCCAAACCAAATATGATTGAATTTACCATTTTTTTCTGAATCCTCTTTTCGAGCATCCCACCTCAAAACTAGATCTCCGGGCAGAAAATTCTTGTCTTTGGCTTTACGATCAAATAGTACCTTCATGTCATCCTAGTGCTTCTGCAACTTTTCATCCACTACATCCTTGTGCTGCTGAACTTGAATCAGTTAATTTATCCTTCTTGTGAGAGGATTTGGTTCTTCCTTCTCGTCTTGCCATAATTTTATCACAGGAAGTGCTAGATTTATGGGCAACACTACATCTGTTCCATATACCATTTGAAAGGGAGAATTACCAATAGAATTTTTTGTGCATATCCGATTTGCCCACAGAGCATATTTTAAATGCAAATGCCAAGACTTTTTATTTTCGTTTAACACTTTTTTTATTATACTGATCAAGCTCTTGTTTGAAGATTCTGCCAGACCATTTCCCTGCGGGTAGTATGTTGTGGAATGACCCAACACAATATTATATTTCTGGCAAAAGATGACCATTTCCATAGAATTAAAATCTTGTGCATTGTCTGTGACTATCTTTCTAGGACAGCCGAACCTAGACAAGATATTCTCTTCTAAGAAGTGTATAACTACTGAATCAGTGGCCTTCCTTGTTGGGATAGCTTCCACCCATTTGGTGAAATAGTCTGTAGTGGTCAGAATCCATCTATGTTGGGTACTTGAATGAGGATTAATCTCACCTATGAAGTCAAGTCCCCATTGCTGAAAAGTAGCTTCTGTCTTGACTAGGACTAATGGAATCACTGGTAGCATATGTTTTCCTGTAAAAAATTGGCAAGGGCTGCAAGCTCGTACCTTAGCATTGACATCTAGGAAAATTTTAGGCCAGTAATAACCAACCCTCAGGATTTTATATGCCATAGCTCTCCAAGCGTGGTTTCCTCCACAGACTCCTTCATGAAATTGACTTATAACTTCTTCTGTTTCTTATTCGACCAGACAGACCAAGAGGAAACCAAGTGGGTCTTTCCAGTATAATCATTTTTTGGAAATACAGTATTTAACTGCATGCATCTTTAGCGTTCTAGCTTTGGATGGAGACAAGTCAATTGGACATTTCAAAGTTAATAAGTATGTTACTATGTCCTTGTACCAATTCGACAACGCAAATTTCTCCTCGATCCTGTTTTCGACCATTTGGTCCTCAAGTTCAATCACGTCTACCCATCCTTCTTCCTCCTGAGAACTGTTTATCCCAAGAGCCCTAAAATTGGATTCAGCTAAAAGTTTAGCTAAACCCTATCCCTTTACCAATTTGTTCGGTTTAACCTCCAAGTCAAACTCTTGAATTTTTGCAAGCCATCTTCCTCTTTTACCATCATTGTTTGCTTGAACCAAGATATCTTTTACAACACTAGTGGGTACATATGCAATCACTTTAAAGTGTAAAACATAAGTTCTAAAAGCTTTCAATGCTTTTACCATAGCATACGCATTCTTTTCCATTATATTATATTTAAGTTTAGCATCTCGGAGACTTTTGCTAAAGAAGGCTATCGGTTGCTCGAAACCTTATTTGTTCTTCTGAAGGAGTACAGCAACAAGCGTGTGTTTAGAGGAAAATGAAAAAATAAGAAAATCTTTAAGATAATCTGGGCTCACTAGTACTGGTGCCTCACTTATGACCTTTTTAATATGGGAAAAGGATTCCTTAGCTTCTGTTGTCCATTTTACTTCACTATTTTTTCTGAGCATATCTGTAATCAATTTAACAATTTCAGCGAAGTTAGCAATAAATCTTCTCAAGAAATTTATTTTTCCTAAAACTGATTGAATTTCTTTCACATTCCTAGGAATAGCTATTGTATATATAGCATCTACTCTTTTAGGATCAATCCTGATTCCATTTCGGGATACCATATGACCCAACAACTTGCCTTCTTGCATAGCGAAATGAGACTTTTTAGGATTTAAGGATAGACCAAACCTGCGACATTTTTCAAATGTTTGTTTGAGATGAATCATATGGTCTTCATCCGATTTAGAAAAAACAGTAAGATCATCCAAATAGATGACTACAAACTTGTCCCATTCACCAACGAAATCAATATCCATCGCGCGTTGAAAAGTAGCCCCTGCATTCATTAGTCCAAATGACATTTTATCTTACATAAACATGCCCCAAGGAGTGGTAAATGCATTTTTTTCTTTGTCAAGATCATGTTGGTAGCCAATTCACATTTTTTTTATGGTCTTATAAGTTGCCTACACCTATGTTTTACAAACACCAATTTTTCATCGCAATTTTCAAATAAACGACATTTACATTTTGTGCGACATTTGCACTTTTGCCTTCGTTGTGTTTTCATGACTGTAAGCGTGAAAACTTCATCTTTCGAAGTCGTATTTTGATCATTATCTGAACCCTCACTATCTCTTTGGTCAATATGCCTATTGCGCTTACCTTTTAATTATCATTATACAGTTGGCAAGACTCTTCAATCGGTACTCATGCTTCGATAGATTGTGTAATTTGGTTTTATTGAGTTTGTAAGGCATTAGCATTTGGATTGCATTTTAGTTGATTTACTTGACCTTTTGGTTTCTTAAGATACATAGGGGTTATGATTAAATCTTTCATATGTATCTTTTTAATAGAACGCCTATGTTCATATTTTCATAACTATTGGCATGCTGATTGTATGAAGATCCATTGGCACCTTGGATAAATTATTGATATGAGCTGTTACAATATATTGGCGCATGGTTAAACATATGCTATTGGTTTTAAATCGTATGATTGATGGTTTTAAACTTTGGTATAACATTTATTAAACACGTTTGTTTATACACTTATCATTGTTTCACCGGTTGGGAAAATGACATGAGTATTAAACTATGCTATAGTGGGTATAATAGCTATGAACATCGACGGTTGTACTATTGATCATAATTGTTATGCATGGTAGTGAATAACTCCACCACCTTCACACGATGGCATTTATGCCTTCCCCTTATCACCGTTCACTTCTGTTAGCTCGGGCAACTTTTCTCCTGTGTGTATTGTGATACAAACCCTCGGCTTACCATGTGCTCTGTTCCATGGCACCAGTCGTTTGGATCGAACCAAAGGATGACCAAGCCCTGTTAATGTTTGACAATGCATGCAAATATTTGGAGGACAATAGATGCCTTACCTTCATGAAATGATTTGAGGGTTTTAATCTAGCTGTAGCACGACAGTTTGCCATGACCTTGAATGGCTGTAGAGCCAAGGTGGGCGACATACAGTTAGAAATTAATGAGGGATTTATTATCTCTGCCGCAGGGTTACCTTCTACAGGCCAGCGCTGGTTCAAAAATTGTAAGGTCGAGGAGGTGCCGTAGACATTGTTGTTCCTCTCGCACAAAGTCACCTCTTGTTACAGAGGTATGCCCATCTCTGCACTTAAACCACGATGGCACAATACTCTGATGGTAATCAAACAGTTCATGACCTGTGAAGGTCGATACGGACTTTTGTTTCTCTACCACCTGCGCTTGCTTATGAATTTTATGCGATACTCGTTGAATTTTCCCTTTTACTTTCATCGTAGCCTATATAAAATGTCAAAAAGGTTCAAAAGGAAGCAGGCTGACAGTAGTCTGTTCCACCATGGACTTATCAAAACTATCATTGTTTATCATTTAAGTTTGCATGGTGATAGTTGGAGAAATTTCGTTGCTCAGAATGGTTTCGAGGATCCGAACCCTATACAGGTTAACAAACCTATGGTGAGTGAAGCCAAGTTTGTACCCTCGGTGCCCTTCCATATTCTATAGCCTTCTCCTAAGCCTTCGGCCTACCCGCTTATCGACTTACCCGACGCTGTAACTAAGAGTGCAGAGGCTATTAGAAAGCCTGTGACAAAAAATCCCAAGGAAAACCCTACTGTTAATGCTAAGGGTAAAACGAACGCTCGTTTGATTTCACGGATGGCCAAGAACAATCCTAAACCCTCTGCTGAGTCAAAACCTATAGTTCTGAGTGAGGATTCCAATTCTGATATTGAACATTTTTTAGCCGATGAATATCCTTACTCGCAGGGTTTATGCCCTGAACCACCATACGATTTCGTGACAAATCTTCCCCTTTGCCTAAGGGATGACCCTGGATACCCTGTTATTAAGTTGCCTAACGAAACCCTCAATCACATATCCAAACCCTCACCTTCTCTTTCAAAACCCACACAGTCTCCTCGTGACCAGTGCGATTCTTGGTTAGAACGATACTACATTGATGTTCCCATACTCCAATCGAAAATTCAATCACTGGAAGATCAAATTGCAGTGCTAAATAGTCAAAGAGACAAGCTCCAAGCAGCTGATAAGAAGCAGAAGACAACATGCTCCATCCTTTTCAAAAACATTGAATTAGCCACAGGCATTGTCAATTCTAAATTGGCATGATCAAGCCGCCTCGTCACTGTACAGGTATGAAAATTTGATATCGTTTCTATTTTGTGAATAATCAAGGTTAACCAAATGATTTGAATTCTGTTTTTAAATAGCTCAGTCTCTCATCCAAATTGCCTCTGTCATTCGGTTATCATTTTGTACATGGTTTCATTTTGCTAAAAATAAAAGGAATTTCGATTTGATATACGTTTTTCTCATAGATTTTTATTGGATTTGAATGGTTTTCGTTTGGATTTCATTTGCTAAGTTTGTCTGATTGAAGTAACTAAATTAATGATGTGTTTTCAATTGAATCCGTTTTGTATACATTCTGAACAAGAAGTTTTCCACGCCCAAATTAGAATACGATCATGTTGCATCTGATCTCGTTATGATTCGTATAATGTGATTGGTAAATTATTTCAGGAATGTAGTTGTTACGATATGATGTGTCATATGATTCTCCAAATCGTTGAGTTCCACTCTGTTCAATTTAATTGGAAAGAACTACTCTATTTTTATAAAAACAACGATCTCATTAAACCTCTGCAAATACGCCCGAATCATGGAACGATTATGATTTGCAATGACTATGCTAAAACCCAGCTGACTGAATCGCATGATTGGATTGTTGTTAGCTCGACCATTTTAGGAATTGGATCCCAATTGTAATTGTTGTTTTGTTTGATTTTAAATGTGTAAAGCGAATTGGTCAAACCCAGTTATAATTCATTTGATTGGAACAATTTTGATCGAAGACAATCAATCTTGTTCGCCCAATTTACGAATTCTTTTGCTATCAATCGATCCTGTTACAACTATATTGGAATTGATTCTCGCGCCAGCTCGAGTGAATCTACTTGTGGCATGAGTCGTTTGTTAAATCAAAACAATTATTATGATTTGGAAATGATCCTGTCGAATTCATATTTCCTGTTGAAGGCAGCGTAACAGTTGCTTGCCATTTGTTTTGATTATGTTGAATTCGATTTGTTATGAAACAATCGTATTGTTGTTCCATATGATTTTGTCACCCGACTTTCAGGTAACAAACAAAACAGAGTATGCCTATCTCTGTGGTCATTTAATTGATTTGGATCCTGTTTGATTTCGAATATTATAACAGACTCAAATTAAATGATTTGTTTTTCAAATGGCTATTGGATGTCAATTAAATGGAATTCTTTAAAATATTTTCGATTAATTTCCATGCTAATTCTGTATCTTATTTAGACTAGCTACAGAATCGCATGATTTTGTAGCTAGTCTATAGAATTAAATTTTCTATCATTTTATTAATAAAAGATCTTTCTAATTTGTTCATTTTTGGTCCTTTTCAGGTGTATTCGAATTGCATGTGATTTGATGGACAGTCTAGATATTTGAATATTTTACTTTTATTTTAGTTCCCTAGTTTAGTTGACTTTGAGATATCTTCCCAGATTTTATGTAAACAGTTTTATAACTTCCACAGGGAGGTTTTACCCTGTGGAAAACCTTTAAATACTTATTATTTTGTGTAATAAGGATCATCCTCGCTTGTGGGAGAACCAGGATTATGGATATCTAATACAGATTGAGACAGAAGTTGATGTTCTACTACAGCTTTTGCTTTCATAATATCAATATTTTGTTTCATGTTAATGTTTATGAATTTGCATTTGATTAACGACTACTTTAGCTATATTAGTCTTTTGCAAAGTGATATGATTTAATTAATTTGATCCATAAATGATCTCTTCCAGTACTTAAGAAATACAACAATTACTTGATTCAGTTTGTGAATGACAGATTTCTCTTCTTCATCAATTGAATTATTAAGTATAGATATTTGCATAACAGGTTTACCTAATTGTGGAGATTTATAAATCATATGATTGTTGTGATTTTTATGTCTTGTTTGTCTTGTAAATAAACTTAAAGAGCATTGCAACTATCATTTACGAGAAGCTTCTGGATTATTCGGTGCAAGTTTCCTTCCTCCGACCTGCTAGCACAGTCATCATACACTGGACAAACCTGGAGCGTTTCCAGGTCAATTTCTTATTTATTTGTTTAGTATATTATCAGTGTTTTAGTTAGTTATATTTGTAGTTTAGAATTAGTGATTTAGTTTAGTTAGTTTTCTTGTTTTATTTCTGTTCATAAAAATTATAAAATCAACAAAAATATCTTTTACTGTCTTAGGGCAGAAGGCAAATGAGTTTTTCAGGTTTTATTTAAATCTGTAAATTGTGGATAATGTACATTTTGTGAATAAGTTATATTTCAGTTAATAGTAAATTAGTTAGTTAGTATAGTAGTAGTTAGTAGATTGTATATATAAAATAGTTAGATCAGTTTAAGTTTTTTTTAGTAATTAGTTTTAGTTTAGTTTTTTTTATTTAGTTTTAGCTAGATTAGTTAGTTTAGATTAGTTTTCTTTTTTTGTTTTATTAGGACCTTAGATCGGCTAACGGAGCCGCTAAACCCATCAGGGTGGTTCATTCCAAATGGCTTGGGTTATTAGACAACCCCGGACCGATTCCACTCTCCCAGTTGACGGACGTTCGATTTCGCCCGTCAACAGATCACTGACAACAATCTAATTATAACCTGAAAATTCGTCAATCATTGACATTCTATTAGCCCCTACTACTTTTTCAAGAACATGATCCATTTTAGGTACAGGATAATTATCTTTGAGAGAAGATTTATTAAGATTCCTGAAATCAACACATAGTCGGATTTCCCCATTTTTCTTTCTAACTGGGACCAAATTAGCTACCCAATCAGAATATCTTAGGGGTACAGTTATCTTAGTGTCAAGAAGTTTTTTGACTTCTCGTTGGATAACAGGTAATAAAATAGGGTTAAATTGTCGGATTTTTTGTTTAAAAGGTTTGACACCTGGTTTGAGAGGTATTTTATGTTCAATCACAGAAGTGTCATATGTTTTCAGTTCTTTGTACAACCATGCAAAAACATCTTTATATTTTCTTAACAATTCCGTGTATTTATTTTTGTTTTCTGTTGATAAATATTTGGATAGTTTAACCATTTGGGGGTTATCTTCAGTTCCTATATTACAATCTTCAGCCTCCTCTACTTGGGGTTGTAGAGTAGTTTTAGAAGGGATATCATCTTGATTAAAAATTCTTTCCAAAGGGATTAGACCCTTGGGGATTTAGTTGTTCTTGAGAACAAGCATTCGGTGGTTTGCAATTTTATCATGAAATTCTTTAGAATCCTCCCCTTCTTGCATGATCCAAATAAGATCATTTTGATTTTCTTGATCGGTATGCATTTCTACAAATTCATCTAATGATTCTAGAAACTTTCGAAGTTGTTAATCATCTTCAAACACCTGCCAATGTTGTATGTTATTTGGTATTGAAGGGAGATGTCTCATTTGTATATGATATTTTAAATTAAAAGCAGTTGGGGGTGTAAAAGTTGATGCAGCTTTGGCTAAAGCATCGGCCTGTTGATTCTTGGATCTTGGGACGAAATGAAAATTCACATATGTGAAGAAGTTCTCGATTAAATCCCAGACACAATTCCTATAGGACCGTAATCTAGGATGCTTAGCTTGATACTGCAGATTCACCTGTTTTATAATTAACTCTGCGTCACCAAAGACTTCGAGTTTCTTAATTTTCATCCTTCTAGCAGCTTCCAATCCTAGTACTAAAGCTTCATACTCGCATACATTGTTTGTACAATCTACATTCCACTGGAGTCTATATGAAAAAGGAATAAAAAATTGATCATTGGGAGCCATAAGAAGTGCTCCTGCCCCAACTCCAAGGTAAGACGAAGCACCATCAAAATACATTTTCCATACACCAGTACTATATACATGTTTCTCTATTTCTTTTTTTTCAGTTTTTTCTTCTATACATTTATCGTCTACATCTACTTCAAAATCATCATCTAAAGATAATATACAATTTCCTAAATCTTGGTCGGAAATATAAACTGGATGATTGTTGGGGTTATTTGGGTCACCTACAGTAAATGCCAACCTAGTCTCCTTGTAAAGACGAGTGAATTGGCCTCCGAAAACTGGAATTGTATCATATGTCATATCTAGTTGGAGAGATCCTCCAAGCTTGGCACCCCATGATCTAGATAATAGCATACCATACTTTGGGGGAATGTCAGTGACTACTACATCCATAAGAATAGTTTTAGTAGGTATTTGAGCCAAACCTACCACTAGGTCTTTAATCATACCTATGCATTTTACTTTCCTCGAATCGAAAGAATATAAGTCACCATAGGGCCTCGTGATTTCAAGACCAAGTTTTTCCATAATTGCCTTTGGCATGACATTGTGGGAAGCTCTGGAATCCAACATACAGTTATGGAGAAGGTGGTCAAATAGGGTTAATGTAATATAAAAAGGAGCCACGGTGTCTCTTGCACCTTCAACATGTGGACCGAAGACTAAGATAGGTTTGTCATCCTCTAAGTTGATGGCGTCGGCCTGGCTTTCATCTTCGGAAAAATTAATCATTTTGGCGATTTGTTTTCTGTATACGGGATTTTTAGCTAACTCAACAAGGGGAATAGGAATTTTGATTTTATTTATTTCGTTTTCCAAATTAAAGTTTTCTAGAGCCTTGTCAATTTCGATATTCGGGGCTTCCATACTTTTCTTCTCAATTTTACGTTGAGATGTGACCTTGTTTTCTTTTATAGGAGCTTGTGTCTTCACAGGGAGTGTTCCTACTAGTTCTAACTATAAAGGTTGTGTATCAGCTGTGTTTCTTTTTGCAGATTGTTTATTTGCAACTTTTGGAGTTACCTCATCGGTTTCGTTTCTTGGCAAACTCTTTTTTGTCGGAACATTTGGGAGATTTTTATTTCTTGGTCTCAAATTATAATTTCCCTGTAGTTCAACAATAATATCAGCTACAATATTTTGATATGTTAAATCATTAGTCATATTATAGTTAACCTATTCTTCCGACGTACTTTCTTTACTTAAAGATGCTTCGTAATCCTGTCTTGATAAATAAGGGGACTTATTATCATCGCCAAGGTTACTAATATCTTCATCGATTTCTTCAAAATCTCCTAAATCTTCCTCTCCGATGTAGTTTTCACTTTTAAAAGGTGTTTGAATTTTTTGATATTCATTTTTAATTATTTTCTGTGGTCCCTAAGGTTCAGGATTTCTTTGAAAATCTTTTCTGGGGAAATTATCTCTATTCGATTTCTCTAGTTCCATTTTCGAGATCTTGTTTGAAAGTTCTCGAATGACCCTAGCCATCTCTTCTATTCTATCTCCCGAGGATTTTCTTGACCCTGAATATCCACCTTGCTCTTTAAACTTTTTATTTTCTTTGTTTCCAGTTTTAGTCTTTGCTTTAATTTTCCCTGTTGACATCATATTTGATTCAATCTCAAGCGCATCATCGTGCATTTTTGTGAGATCTATTGATCTCCTTTCTCTCAATAATAAGGCAAATTCGGGGTCAAAAGCACCAGCAAAAGTCACTTTTGCTGTAGGCTGTGAAGTTTTAACCTCAACTGGAATTTTATTGTACAACTTATTGAACCTCTATGTGAATTCTACAACTGACTCGGAGTTTTTCTTTCTAAGGGCTCTGAATTCACTTAAGTAGTAGAGATGATCCTTCCTCTCTCCCCATTATCTAATAAATGCACTTTCAAGTTCTTCATAGGATCTTAATGATCCAACTACTAAGGATTGGAACCAGGTCCTCACCTGTCCCTTGAAAGTTTGAACAAGGAGTCTAGAATAAACATCTTCATGTTATATTCTGAGTATGTCAGCAAATTGATCAAAAACATTTATATGTTCTTGGGAAGTCAAATCACCTTCCCCTATAAATTTCAGAAGGATTTTCATATAATTCTCGGGGAGATCATGAAGAGGAACAAGAAGAACAAGGGGAGCATATCTAGCAGCCACTTTAGCGAAAATCCTGGGAAGCGGTACTTTGCCACCTCCAAGGGCACCACCTCCAGCTCCAGCACCTCCTTGTGCAACCATGGTTAGATTTGGGACTGAAGTTTGGACAGTGTGAGGAGAAGATTCTCGGAAATATGGAGAAGAAACTTCAAGAAATGAGAAAGTATCACATGAGGGGGGAAGTGAAAGTGATATTTCAAGAGTTTTCGATGAGTGTGATTGCGTAAAGTCAGGTTAATCTATAGTATATGTGGACAAAAAGACTTGTTTAAGTGATTTTTGTATTTTAAATTTTTTTCTGTATCAGAGACTGGCGATGTCTGCTTGTTATCCAAGTTTTTTCTGGTGTTCTTTTGGCTACTAGCGAGTTTAATTATTGTGGATTCGCCAAGTGAAAAATAATAGCCTTAGAAGGTTTTATGTTCTTGTTCACTATCAAAAACAAAAAATGTCAATGTCGTTCTTCCCAGGGAAAAGATTCGTTTATTCGTTCCCCGACAACGGTGCCAAAAAAGATGTTGTTCCTGAGTTTATGTTTTAAGGATATAAAACATACCGTCAAGGCATCCACAATGATTTAAATAAATGATTTGGGATTAAGGATCAAAGAAAGATAAAAGTAGATTTATTTTCTTAATTGTCTCTGTCTTGCTTCATGTTGTTCTTGGATGCTAATGTCTTGCTCAATATCAGCCCATGATCGTCCTAACTCAACCCAGTTAGTTGTTGTTTGTAAAATAGTATTAAATAAACTCAGGGCAATACTGGTTTGATCTTGAAGGCCTGGTTCAAGGTTGGGTTGTCTGCTACTAGGGACAGTCATGGATGATAAAACTTTATTTGTTTGTAAAAGGATTTCAATCAATTTGTTACTTCAAATTTTCCAGAGATGAGAACAATAAAAGCAATTTTAAAATTTAAAACAGTAATTTAACACATTCAAGGTCGTTTCCTGGATTTGTAACAATTTTGGGAATCGTAAAATAACAAATAAACACTACAGAGAAATATGAGGCTTTAATCAAGAAAGAATCTCATATTTCAATAGACAATGATGAAAGAAAAATGAAGTTTCTAACAGAGTTAAGTATTAAGGAACAAAAGTTTATAGGTCTTAAAATTACTAAAGCAATTTCATAGGAAAGATTGTAAACCATTTAACATCCAAACCAATCTGAAATATAAAACAATGATGTATATAACTTCAAATTGATTACTCGTTAGAAGAACATTGAATGGAAAAATTCAACAAAGTTTAATAAACAGGGTGAAGACACATAGTTACAAATTTGAAGGATCCAAAATATTGTTTGTGATCTATATTCTGATGTATTTGAAAACTGATATTACAAAAATGGCTCTCTCCAAAAATTCCAAAGCCTTTTCTCAACCTTTTGAAACTATATTTATACATTTTCATTAAATTTTCTTGTTGGTGACTAACCAGCTTCCTAATATTTCGGTTACATAAAAATAATGTCAACCATTTACAATTTCTTTTAAAATTCTAATTATAGAAACATTTAAAAGGATTTTAAGCTTGCATTGACGAACTTCCTTTTTCTGCATTAATACACTGAACGTATTTCTCTAAAAACTTCAGAAAGATCCTGGGAGCATTGGGTATCTCATTCGCTTCAAATGAGAAAAATCTCTTCTGCAATCGAGCAACCGAATTTCTATCATCCTTTCTGTGAATTTAACATTTTTCAACTTTAGATTTGAAGTCACCATCCACTTGTTGATCTCTATAATGTTGATCAATTTAATGTTTGAAATCTCTACTTTCTTTTCCTCCAGCTCTTCTCTAAACCTCAGCTGGTGCTTGGCAATATTGACTTCGCCTAACAATCTAGAATAACCATATGTTCCGATATTCAATGAATCTCTTTCAAAGAGTTCGAAGATTTCTTGGCAATCTTCATTAACTTCTCTTGTGATTCATTTATATTTGGCCAGTTTTGTTTCCCACACTTTAATCATTATGTCCCCTTTAACCTGTTCAAAAATAGATAATTTCCGAGTCTTTCCAATTTCTTTCTTTGATGAGAAATCCACTGCTTTCTGAAAAGTTGTCCTAGTTGCTTTTGCCTCCCTTTGTTTCTGGAACACATTCTCCAAAGACTTATTTGATTCCTGAAAATAATTCTGGATTACTTCCAGATTCAAGAACACTTTTTGTTGTTCTTCCTCTATTCTCAAATATATTTCCAATACTTGTGTCTTGAAATTCTCAAGTTCTACTACCTGGCTAGCAATAGAAATAATCTTATCTTGCAATTTTTTGTTTTCTTCTCCCAGCTTTCGAACCTGTTCCTGTGTGACCTGTATTAAGTGTTTTGCCTCATCCAAGTCTTTATTCAATTTCTGGATTTCTTGCATATCCTTTAGTCTAGCTTGTTCTAGACCCTTCTATATTCCCCAACTAATATTTCTTTTATTTTCCTTTAGTTTGTCTTGCAACTGGATTATTGTTTGGTCCTTCTGTTCAAGCAGAGTTGTTAAATTTCCTACAAAATACATGTTTGGTGATGCTATAACACCCATTGTACCTACTATTTCTGTAGAAAATTCTCCATCCTTGAGTTTCTTTCCATCTATAATAACTCTATGCTTTTTAATCATTCCTTCTCCTCTAGGATGAATTTCCTATTTCAATACTGCTCTTCGCTTTTTGTTGAAAAAGTAATCCGATGAGTGGATTTCATCTCTTGAAATCGGCTCTATATCACTGACATATAAAAATCCTTCATGGGGGGTTCCGAAAGTCGACTGTAATGGAGTTAAAGAGGTGATAGGACTACCAAGTTCTGTTGAAGTTGTTCCTCCTATCTTTTCTGAAACATTCTTCATGATTTCTGGAATTGTTTCTAGTTCTTTTCCCTTACCCATTCCCTATTCTTTTGTTTGAGAACCCTCCACGTCTTGGGAAGGTATCTCAGTATTCTTCAACTTATCTTTGTCATTTTCTTTACCCTGAGTATTAGTTTCAAATCCCGGAGGGGATTCTTCCTGTTCTGGCGATGGGGTCGAAATTTCACCCTGTAAAATCTTAGGCAGACAGATTCACCTATGGCTTTGAAATGATGCAAACCCAACCTATGAGTCAGGTGGCAAGGCCTGGAATCTGTTCAACACTTCTTCATAAGACTTAACATCTTTAAAAATATCATCATAAACAGATACTTCATGTTCATATGCCTTTAAATTACAATGTATGTAATGCCTACTTATTATTTGGTAGGGGTCATATTTTCTGTGCTCAATATTTACTAACTTCACTTCTTCCAATGATTCGGCCTCTACCTTAGAATGGCCTAAATTTGATAAAGGAAATTTCCCAATATGAACAGGGAAAGATGACCATGTTTTTTTCTGAAGTGCTTTTATTTCCAATCCAACACCAGCCTTGGCTATCTGATGAGCTACTTCTCTGCATACCAATCTGTCTGGTAAGAATTTTGGGAGTGCATGAGGGGGAATGGAACAACCATAAACCCTAATATAGGAAACATTTTCCTCAATAAACCAGTCGGCAACTGATTAAGACTTTCTATGACTACATCAGAAATGTAAGGGGGTTCGCATCCAAAAAATAATTTGTTCATAGGAATAATGACAAAATGACAAACCTCATAAAATGCCTCTTTAGCATTTTATTCCCAAAGGGCTAAGTGGTATTCATGAATGGGTTCTGAACATGAGATGCTCCAACTACAATTCATTAATGGAAAGGGGGTCATAAAACAGATTGCATCCATAATGTATGTAGACATATAAAAAGACACTGGTTGTCCCTTTGACTTGGTTGCTTTGTAATTTAAAATTTATTGCGTTAAGTTATCCGATCAAATTTTATGCCAGTTAAAACCATTTCCTTCTGAAACTTCCTCTAAGAAGGGTACCCAGTCTGCATGAAAGTGACAGGGATCTTTTCTCCTGAAAAGTCTGCATAACATCATGGCTATATAAACCATATATTCGTTTAAGGAGGCTATAGCATAAATCCCATGAGTATCAGCCCTAAACTTTGCTTCAGACCTCGCCCAAACTATAATCATGTCGGGATATGTCTAGTATGCCTTAATACATTCCTTTCTCTGAAACGCGACTAACAATTCAGCATTAAAGGTGTGTTTATAAGTCGGTGAGAGTTTATACATTACTTGAATGTGCTCAATCCTGAATGAGCCGACGATAGCTCCTTGCTCATTCTGAATGCTCCTTGTTGGGATATCTACCTTATCTAGAGCCCAGTTGATCATATCATTATATGCCACCAGCCTCGGACGCGCAACAACCTTATGAAGCTCAGACTCAGCAATGTCCCGGAGATGATTTTCGGAATCAGGGTCAGCATTCTTTAGCTCGTCCTCCAGCAATTCAAAAATTCGAGTCCATGATTTGATGGAGTGTATGGCGTGTGGAGTAGTATTAGAGATAATATCACCTTCCTGTGTATCTTCATTTTTCTTCGGTGCCTTTTTAGGTGCCATGACTTCTGTGTTTAATTTGAAACCTGTAACAGAAAATGGATGAATGAGATCAGCTTAGAAAGATAACACAGACGTTTGAATGTTTACTTAGAATATATTTTAAAAATGACGAGATTTGCACAACTGTCACAAATTTAAAGCTCTTAATGAAGAAGATATTTTCGGAGATATGCATTTAATATCCGTACTTAGGCGCTCTCGGCTTTTCAAATAAAACAAGAAACTTACATAATCAAAAAACGAAGCATTAATGAACACTTAAAGAAAGATTAACTTTAAACCTGTTTTAGAAAGAGGATTTATTAGTGTTAATTATGGATTAAATCTGAAAACATCACTCTTCGGGGTTTCGGAAGTTTTGATGTCGAAAGATATGTCATCGAAAAAACTCGATCGCAGAAATTGCGATGTTTTGATTAAGATTTAAACATTTTTTATCACATTAATTAATTGAGACTAGACGCTATCGGGATTTCGGAAATCCTGATGTCGATATGTATGTTATCAAAGAAGTCCGATCCCCGAAATCGCGAAATCGCGACGGCTTGTTTGTTTTAAACAGGACTTAACTTATCTTAATTAACTGAATAATCATGATTAGGGCCAAAACATAATTATTTTAATCTAATGCGATTTATGAATCGGGATTTCGGGAAACATGATGACAAGAGACGTGCTCTCATAGAACCGCGAATCCCAAAATCGCGACATAATTATGTTAACCTTAAACCTTTCTTAGAAGAGACTAAACTAATTCATGTTTTAATTAATATTTAAATGTATCGGGAAATCGGGAATTGGGGTTTCGTGATTCAATTTACATCAATCATCTATTTGCGGAAAACTCCGAATCCCGATTTCTTTAATGTTTGAATTAAAAAATCACAAATTTAAAATTACAATCCGTTTTAAACAATTTTTCAAAGAGGGTTGGAAAACTTATATTTTTGTAATCTTTTATCTGTTCGTTATCCAAAAATAATCAATAAAAAGCTATCGCGAATTTAGAAATGACGAAATTCTTATTTTCAGAAAGCCGAAACCCGAAAAATAAAAATCTAGGCCTTAAGGACGAAAAATTTAATCTTTGCTTCAACACATCTGATGTTATTTCCTGCATCAGCTCCATAGTTTTGCAATCTTTTTCGTCGTGGCCTACTGACTTACAAAAGGTGCAATATGAATTCTTTGGAACTGTTTGGTATTTCTGCATCATCATACAATGATAAGGGTCGTGACCTGGTTTCTTGCATATTTCGCACCATAATCCTCCATGTGGTAGCGGGTTTGGCATACCTATCGCCATATATTGCGCGAATGTTGGGCACTCATTTTTAAGGTGTCCTTCCGTCCTACAGGTAGCGCACCAAACAACTTCTTGTTTGTCCTTGTTCTTGTTCTAATTCAACTGAAATGTTAGGTTCTTCAAATCCTCCTTCATCTCTTCGATAGCTGGGTCTGTCTATTGGTACTGGTTCTCTTCCAGCTGCAAGCCTGCTTGTAGAGCCTCTGTTGGGCCTGAGATATGATCATTTTTATGACAGTTATTGTACATTTTTGTCGCATGTACATATGTGTTTTTCATATTTTAAAGGAGATTTTTGAAGAATTTCATGATAAAATGGTATGATCGACATAAGGTACATATAATTCATGTTTAATGATTGTACTGAATACAATTCATCATGTTTTTATGTTTCCAAGAGCTAATTCATGTTTTTCTGTTGTTACAGGGAAAAAATGCACTACGTTTCTAGTTCTGGCACTTGATCTGGCACTCCTTCCAGCACTTGTTCTGACACTCGATCCGACACTCTGTCCAACACTTCGTATTGCACAGAAATGGAAGGCCACTTGGCGGTTATGGCATTGGCGGCCAGTGATGGGCAAATGGGAAACATGGGTTTTGTTCATGTGTTCCCCCTCTAGCTACTGGGCTCCAGAAAACTCAGTTTCAGTTGTTCAAAGAGGGTGATTATTGGCTCGCTCTGTTTTATCAGTTAGGGCATCATTTATTGTCATTTGCCAAAATTAGAAGTGGTTCGACCCTCCTGTGGTCGACCACTTGTTCTGTAAGCTTATAAATACCACTAGGATGGTCAGATGATTGTTAAGCATCAGATACATCAGTGTGATAGGAGCAAATCCGTTTTTACTTTGTTTTGAGTTTTTACATTGCTAGATTATGCCAGAACTGCGTTTTTGAGTTTTTATGGTGAATCCATCTTGTTGATCATGTGATGTTCTTGTAGGAAGTAGCCATGACTTGTTGGGGGGCCCACCAGCAGTTTGGTGACTATCAATGTGTTGTTCATGCATTCTGTAATTTAATTTCTCTCTTTATTTTCCTATACATGCATATTTTTATTGTGTTAATTAGTTTGTTGTAGCTTAATTGTTTTGCTTCTCTTTTGTAGGTTAGAATGATGAGATGTGTTAACATGCATTGATTTTGTAGATTAGGAACAGACTTGCAAGTCCCTAGACTAACCCCATGCACAATTAGATGTTAGATTATGCTTTGATTTATGATTTTATTGTTAAGTTTAAAACAGAGTTTTAATTAGAATAAAACAGAGTTTTTGTTTGGGTTCTCTTCGACAAGGATTCAATGGATGGATAGAGTTAATGCTAGTTTTTAATTATAGTTTGCTTATCCCATTTTTATATAGATATTGTTTAATTAGTTGTTGGTTGATGTAGATTGTTATTTTTCTTTTCAATATCATAGTTTAAATTATGTTTTTAATCATTTCCTTATTGCAGTTTGAATTGCTAGAATAGACATAGCATAATTTGATTTTACGTAATTTCCTTTCCTAGAATTAAAATTGCAAGTATATTCCTTAGTTAATGGTTGAATCTAGTTTTGCTTATGTAGTTGTTGGCAGCCAACCCAATTTTTTTTTATTTCTCTCAAAAAGCTGCCTACACCCCTTGTGGTATTACGACAAATCATTGTCGCATTGTGCTTCTAGACACTCGTCTCATTTTTGCGACAATTACAATTCAATTTCGTTTCAGTTTTCACAACTGCAAGTGTGAAAACACCTCTTTTGTTGCTTAGATTGTCGTCGTCTTTGTTGATTTGCCGAAAGATACTTGATCACTGGTTTATCACATGACTGCTAAAGGTTGTCTCGAACTTATGTTCTTGAGCATTATCTTACCTTGATTGCACATTTAGAGATGATTTGATTCCTAAACCTTTGGACATAAAAGTTATTGGTTTTGTTCTGATCTTATGAAAATTGTAATGGATTTGGTCATATTGCTTTTTATTGCTTTCACTCAGTCATTATATGAAAATCTTTGGATCATATTGTTCTCAAAAGATTGGAATGTAAACATTACAATATGCACCGAATGCATTGGCAAGATTATAAGGTGTGATAGCAATGGTTTGAAGGCGCATAGGTTAATCATTTTTGGCTTTACAAATCGATGCTTGGTACATTGTTTGGAAAGCGGATAATACATTGAATGTTTCATAAGTCCCGAGCTATGTATTAGCAGTAAACCTCGTGGTTAAGTGATTGATTGAATGTTGGAATTGGCACGATAGATCGATAGTTAATGCTGGTACTGTGTTTGATTAAACTTAACACTTGGCGCATAATGATCACATGAATTGTTGATTCAGACTCGGATGAGTGGCACGTAGAGGTGATGATTCACCTGTTGGCTAATTGATACATTGTTTTAAATGATTATGGTTTTAACAGCTCTGTACAGGTCATTAATGCAATGCGTGGCGATGGTAATCCCACCACCTTCGCACGCATGGATTTGTTTTCGGTCTCATCGAGCATTCGAACTATTGAAACCCTATCGTTTCCACTCTGTGCATTGTTCATTCGGTGTAAACCCTACCATGAACAGAGGTTATGGCTTCTGTTGTGAGGGCCGAACCTAATGGATGCCAAGCGTTGTTGACATTCGATGGTGCATACAATGACCTTGAAGAATTCGGGTGGCTTTCGTTTATAAGGAAGTTCAATGGTTTTAATATCTCTGTTGCTCGGCAATTCGCACTGTCATTCAACGGCTGCCAAGCCAAAGTTGGAGATGTCCAGCTCGAAATCACTGAGCAATCTCTCAGCCTGGCGAGTAGCCTGCCTGTCAAGGGACAAAAATGGTCCAAAAGTTATAAGGTAAATGATGTCCCGTGGACATTGTTATTTCGGTCTCGGACAATGAATTCGTGCAATAGAGGTTTACCTGTGAAGATGTTGAAACCCCGCTGGTATGATCTCTTGATGATTATCAAACAATTCGTTACTTGTGAAGGAAGGTATGGGTTTGTTTTCCTGTTTCATCTACGATTATTAATGGTGTTTATGGGTTTCGAGCTTAGCATGCCACATTATCTGCACCGAAGTTTATTTAAAATGGCTAAAAAGTACAAGCGAAGTCAGGCTGACACTAGCCTCTTCCATGTTGGGTTGATTAAAATGCTGGTTGTTTATGAATTGGGGTTACGTCGAGATTCCTGGCACGAATTTCTCAACCGTAATGGTTTTGAGGAATCAGGTCCTCCACAGGTCGATAATCCTGTGGTATCCGAGAGTAAGTCTACCCCTGTACCCTACAGTGTTTTGCTACCCGAACCTAAACCCGACTCACCCTTGAACTCGCCTATGGCTGTGACTAAAGTGGCTAAGCCCATAACCACA
>ML796857.1:1090455-1101529 GCA_009831015.1 Picea engelmannii
TTAGTTTGTATTTCATGCGATTTGGTTGATCATTCATTTCATTCATGAACAGTCTTGTTAAGATGTGATGCGATTTTAATGCCAATTGGGAAAACAGAGTATCTCTATTCTGTTCCAATCGTATTTTGTTTGATTTGGTTAGACTTAATCATTAGTGATTTATTGATTATTATTGGATGATTGGATTTGATCTGATTGTATATCTGGTCATGTTTACTATCTTAGACCAGCTACAGAATCAAACGATTCTGTAGCTAAGTCTGTAAAAACAAATTTTATTTGTTTTTCAAGTAAAACATCCTCCTAACTTAGTTTTTATGTTCTATTGCAGGGAAATTCGAATTTGCAATGGATATCATGGGCAGTTAGGGGATGATCTATAGATTTTGCTTGCATTTTAGTTACTTAGTTTAAGGGATTTTGGGATGATTCCCAGATTTTGTAAAACTGTTTACTATTATTCACAAGGATGTTTTACCTTGTGAAAAAACCTATTTAAACTTATTGATTTTGTAATGAGAGACAATCCTCAGTTGGGGAGAACAAGGATATGTGATTTTGAACCAGACTGGAGCAGAATTGATGCGTTGTTATAGCTTTTTCTTTTCAATACATTGACAATTTGTTCCAAGTTTTGTATATCATTTTGGTTTCTGGTTTAGTATTACTTTGCTGTCTAAATTGAATTCAAGTGATATAATTTCTTATTATTATGCATATCTTGTTACTTCCACTTTGATAAAAGACGTAACAGTTAAAGGATTCAGTTTATGAATGATAGTTGTGTCTTCTTTATGAATTGAATTATCATATATGAATTTGCTGCATAATAGGTTTCCCTTTTGCATGAATTCATAATCTGAAAACTGTTGTGATTTCTTTTATGTCTTGTTTGTCCTGTAACCTACTTCAGGAAGCATTATAGCTGATCCTTTGTGAGAAGCTAAAGGGATAAATGGTGTGAATTTCTTCCTCCAACCAGCTTACGAAGTAATCATACACAGGGCAGACTTGGAGCGTTTCCAGGTTAATTAGTTAGGTGTTTACTGTTTATGTTAAGTAGTTTAATATAAATGATAGTTTAGCTAGATTTATATTATATTGTTTAATATCAGTAAGTTAGATCAGATTGTTTGATTTCAATCGTTTTATTTCCTTTTCATAAAACATAAAAGATAAAAATAGATTCTTTCCTGTCTCAAGGCAGCGAACACATGAGTTTTGCAGGTTTTAAATAAATCTGTAGGTTGTCCATAATGTACATTTGTGAATAAGGAATAATATAGTTGATAATTAGGCAGTTGATTTGAGTTATTATAATCATAGTTAATATCTTGTGAATATAAAATAGTTAGTAGTTTATAGTTAGATTAGTATAGTTAGTTTGAGTTTACTTTATTAGTTTCTAGTTTCCTCTAGTTTAGTTTGATTTCCTTTTATTTAGTTAGTTAGATTATTGTAGTTTGTTTTATTAGTTTCTAGTTTCCTTAGTTTATATTATTTAACTCAGATCACTTTCTCTTTGGTTTCCTTACGAGACCTCAGAGCGGCCAACGGAGCCGTTAAACTCGTCAGAGTGGTACATACCAAACGGCTTGGGTTATTTAGACAACCCCGGACCGGTTCTACTCTCCCAGTTGACGGTTGGACTGTTTCGCCCGTCAACAGTAGTATAGAAGTATAATGATGATCTCGTTATGTTGTTGATGGTTCATATATGAATATGCAGGATATTCAACATTGCTTTTGTCATGGCTAAACTCTCCTTGGATTGTTTAATCCATACCTTTCACTTTGTCATTAAGATTAGTGTTGAGCTTATACCTCTTGAATTGCCCTTTGTTGTCAAGTGTCACCGATATATCATCTGACACCGAAGACATTCACACAACCACCAACATTATATTTGATCTTTTCATAGATTAAAGATAGTTTATTGTTTTCGTAGATTAAAGATAGTTTCTTGCTTTTGTAGATTAGAAGAGATAGTTTCTTGCTTTCATAGTTTTAAAAGGTAGTTTTATTGTTGTTGTAGTCTTTGATAGATTAGAATAAAAGTTGCTTATCATAGATTAAGAATCAGTTGGTAGTGATTCTTTCTTTCAATAAGATAGATTTCCTTTCATGAATTAGAAATAGTTTTGAATTAAGCATTTAGTCCACTTGCCTCTTAGGCTAGATAGTTGTTCAATGAGAACTTTTACTTTGATTGCTTGCAGTAGTTAGGTGTCTTTTTTTACTTGTTTATTTTCTTTAGTAGGGTAGTTAGATGTCTTTGCTTACTTGTTTATTTGCTTTAGTAGGTTAGTTGTTATGAACATAAATATACATATAAAATAAATATTCATAACATAATAATTAATTAATAAATAATAATTATTAATAATGAAAGGTCATGTCTCAAAGGACATGACTATTGGTTAAGGGCACCCCTGCATGGGTATATAAACGAGCCCTCATTCTCAATTGTAATCATATTATTATATCTTATCTATTCATATTTTATACATTATTCCTACATGGATTATTATGTTATATTCCAAGTATTTTGGATAATTCTTGTGTGAGTGAAATTTGTTCATCTCATTTGGTATCAGAGCTTGTTTTTCTGATCCTAGCCTTTGGCCAGTCTCTTTATCAGACCTTGTTTGAACCATCTTTTAGCCAAGCCCATCGTTCATAATTTCTCTAAGAAATTTGGTCTTTAACCACCAACTAGGCCTTTGGCCATATAAAACTCAGGATTTTGTTGAAGAACATTTCATTGCCAAGAAATCAAGAACAATATATATCAAAAATTCTGTTAAACAAAAAACAAAAAAAAACATTGGAAATTTTAGGTGAATAATATATATATATAAAATTTACTAATCTGTTGAAGAAATATCATTCTGATCATTTACTAAATATATATATAATTTACTAAATTGTTGTATCTTGTTGTGGATCCGAAACATCGACAAGCTATCAAAAACACTGTGGTTCTTTCGACAATTTCTAAAGAAATATCATTATGCTGCAAATTTAGAAGAAATTCTAGAATAAAGAGAGATAACTTATCAACGTCTCAAGGAATCAGAAGTATAGTGAAGATCATTCTGCTGCTACCATATATAAAATTAAAAATAGAAAAAAAATAGTGATATCAATTGAGAAATGCTAGTGAAAAGAAGATCAAGTTGACTACAAATAACAAAACTATCAAAACTACAAAATAACCAACCATTTTTTTTTCTACATTTCCATACAGTCTTTTGCAATTAAAATTGAATCCGTACGATTGATTTAATTCACCAATTATAGAGCCTTATAGTCAGATTCAATTTACTATGAAGCTGCCATAAAAAAACAGATTTATTGTATTCTCCGTACAATTGCAGCAGTCCTTGAATTAATTGTAGTATTGTCATTTTTTATTCCATACAAACAGGTCCGTACAACAGTCAACTTATTCAACCGTCAGTTTCTATACAATGAATTTTTAAAAATATACTGCAAGTGCCATTCGACTGACCTCCATCTGTATAGACTCCACATTTCCGTACAGTTTTCCGTATAAGCATCGATTAAAGGAATTAATTGCATGGTATTTATCCAACTTACCACACTTGACATCATCCATGCCATTATTGATCAGAGACCTTGATCCGTTGCCAAACTTAATTGTTGTCATGGAAAAAGTCATGGATAGGGGTGGCACCGGTCAACCCAACCATCGCAACCCATCAAATAGTAAACTAAGCCATAAAAGAAAAAAAACACAAGAATATCAAGTATTATAAGTGTTTCTTTAAGTTGAGAAAAAAGAATATTGCAAAAAGCCTAAAGGGTACTTTCATTGAACGTAATTTTTTTTATATATTCTATACAAAGGAAAAAGTAAACAAGGTTAGATTTTTTTATAAAAGGGAAATTTTAAAAAGTTATAAACTTGAGAAGATATAAGTTTATTAAAGATAAAAAAATTAAAAGGCAAAAAGTTATAAACTTGAGAAGATATAAGTTTATTAAAGTTCAAAATATTAAAAGGCAAAAAGTTATAAACTTGAGAAGATATAAGTTTATTAAAGATCAAAAATTTAAAAGGAGTAATTTTTGAGAAAAAGGGTAATCAAAATTTATCAAAGGAAAAACTAAACAAGTCTAAAAAAAAATCATAAAAGGCAATTTTAAAAATTTATAAACTTGAGAAGATATAAGTTTATTAAAGTTCAAAAAATTAAAAGGAGATTATCAAAGAAATTTTATATTTTCAAAGAAGCCATTGAAGACTTTAATATAAAGGTGTTTTCCCTAAAAGTTAAGTGAAGTGAAGCTTTAAAAAGGAATTGTTCTAAAAATATTGAAGAAACATTTAATAAAAATCATTTCTTATGGAAGGATATCAAGATAATTCAGAAATACAATCATGAATATTGGAAGGAGAACTAGGATATTATAAAGCAAGCAATAAAAAATTACAGTTTGAAATTGAGAAGGAAAAATATTTTAATGGGTTAACACAGAAAGATAATCATTATTTCAAAGAGCGTATTCAGGAACTCATCACACAAAATGAAGAACTAAAGACCGAAAGAAAAAAAATGGATCAAGACTTACTAGAACGAGATGAAGAAATATTATGATTAAAAAATCATAGTGAAAAAATTCTTACTCAAATTAAGAAGTCAAGGGATACAAAACAACGTGTCCAGGAGTTGGAGCAAGAGAATCAAGATCTTGGGAAGAAATTATGAAATGATGAAAAAGGTTCTTGTTTGAAGAACCTTAATCAAAAATTGATTGAACAAATTAAAAAGATGAAAGATGAAAAGCCTGAGAATTGAAATATTATAAATAAAGTCGGAAAATCAAAATATGAAGAAGAACTTTCACGCCTAAAGGTTCATAATCAAAATTTACTAACACAAATTAAAAATTTGAAGCATGATAAGAAGACTTTACAAGAAAAGCTAGATCGCAAAACATCATCAGTCGATAAGGAAACGATGATAGACCCAATCAACCTTACAACTCAAAAGGTGGCAAATCCAACTGATGTAAAGAAGTTTTCAAATGTCGAGGTACAAACAAGCCAGCAATATGAAGAAAACTCAATTCCAAAAGTTAATCAAGAAAAAGCTACAAGTATACGAAGTAAGGATCGAGTTGCAAGGATGCCTTATCGACATCCTAATCACAAAAATCGATACTTTAGCCAATCCTTGTATCAACAGAAACAAATGACCAGTATGTTGAAGAATATTACTTCCACTACAAGTGATGCTCAAAATAGAAGCTATCATGGGAGTCAAAATACATCAAGTTCTTTCCAATAACCCTATAAACTGCCCATGCGGAAGATCGAATTAGGATGGGCAGACTCCTTTTTTGCTCAGCACTTAGAAGATCCTATCGTCTCAGGTCCTCAACGATTACTAACTCAATAATGAAGAAGCATGAGACACTAATTACAAGCTAGAGAAATAGATAAGTCTTCCCTAAACTATGCTTTGAGGACAAAGCATTTTTAAGGGAAAGGCAATGTTATGAACATAAATATACATATAAAATAGATATTCATAACATAATAATTATTAATAATGAAAGTTCATGTCTCAAAGAACATGACTATTGGTTAAGGGCACCCCTGCCTGGGTATATAAACGAGCCCTCATTCTCAATTGTAATCATCTTATTATATCTTATCTATTCATATTTTATACATTATTCCTACATGGATTATTATGTTATATTCCAAGTATTTTAGATAATTATTGTGTGAGCGAACTTTGTTCGTCTCATTAGTTAGGTGTCTTTGCTTGCTTGTTTATTTACTTGATTTCATAGGGTAGTTACTCATTGAATATAGGTTGGCAAGTTAAAATAGTTTGATTTTGTTAGTTGCTAATTCTTATAGTTTGCTTATTGCTTATTGTTGAACTACTTTTATTTACATAGGGTTTTTACTTGTTTTCTTAGGACTATCCATCAACCCTTGGCTCAAAAGTACTTAGGTTACCTAGTTTCAAGTTGCTTAGTAGGCTTTTCTCATTAGATAGGTTTGCTTGAGTATATTAGCCTTAGATAGATGCCTTCATTAGTTAGACTATACTCCTACCAGCCCTTCTACCTTTGGCATATATTTTTCTACAACTCTAAGTTTACTTACCCCGGGTTGACAATTAAATTGAGGGTTTTTATTGTGTTTTTAGGGCATATAGAACACCCATAATTTTCGGCGTCGTTGCCGGGGAGTTGTCTTAAGGTAAGAAGTAGTTAGGAAATAGATCATCCTTACACCTTAGCATTATCTTGGTGGCATGGGAGCTTTAATATGAGAGGTAAGAACCTGCGCATCTGCTATAGCAGGTTCCCCCAAACCCAATAGTAGTTTTTCTTTTTTGTTTTTGTTTATGAATAGACCTAGAAACCAAATGGTAGATTTTTGTTTTATTTTTTCTTTCTTTCATGAATAGGACTAGAGACCCACAAGGTAGATACATTAAATCAAAATCAGACCTTTCAACCAAGGTTCCTTCCAATCTCTTTGGGGGAAGGAACATTCCTCTTATAAAATCCACAGACCGATATCGAAAAATAGAAGCTAGCTCAACTCAAAGAGCTAAAATAGTCTTTGAAGAGACTAACACAGGGAGCACTATAGAACAAGAAATTGAAACATTAATCATATTAGGAAAGGAGGCAAGACCACTTGAGTCTTCCACAGAACCAAACAATACAACCTTTTCTTTTACACCACCACCAGGGGACCCTAATTTTAAGGACATTATAGACCCTGAATAGGTGAATCTTTTGTTTGGTAGTTCATCCAATGCAATCATCTCTCAAATTGACATAGAAACTTTGGCACCAATAGTCTCAACCAGCTCGAGTAGAGTCCCATACATCCAATCCATAGGAAGACCCTTCCATCAAAGGTACTCTCTTTTTGGAAATCAAGTCAATATGGATGATTAGGAAGACCATAACAATGTAAGACACGGGGAGGAAGAAGAAACTGGAAACCAAACTGAAACTACCTTCGGGTTTTCGATTTTGGACACCACTCTAAATGTCAACATGAAGAATATTCCTCTCTCAACACTGCCTACCTTTGATGGTAAAAACAGTGAAGATCTATACACCTTCCTAATTGAATTTAACATCTTGTGCAGAAGCTACAACTATGTGCAAGATGCTCAGAAATTAAAACTCTTTCCTGCCACCCTCAAAGACTTTGCACTAATATGGTTCATGGGGTTGGGGGAATCCAGTATTAGGTCTTGGGAATCCATGAAAGAGATCTTTCTTAATAAGTACCAAGACTACTGGAATACCAAAGAGTCTCATAATGACATCTTTAAAATCCAACAATTAGAAGACAAGACCCTCGAAGATTATATGGAAAGATTTGGTTATATCTCCCAGAAGTCAAAATACCATGACCTCCCAAAGGATGCAATTAGGGCTCTTTTCCTTAAGGGAATTTCAGAAGAATATCTAGAAATGCTTAACCTGATGGCATCGAGTGACATCTCTCATAAATCTTTTGTTTAAATATGTGAAATGTGTAAAAATTACTCAAGGAGTAGAGCCAAAACAAGAAAGAATGTCCAGGACCCTTACAACAGAAACTTAAAACCAATTAGTTCATGTGGTATTACGAGAGTAGAGATAGGGAACCTTTTAGAAAACTTCAAGATAGATATCTTAAGAAAAATAGGGTCCCAATTGGATACCCTTAAACTCAAAAAGAAACAAGAGGAGGAGAATGCAACAATGAGCATATATTGCCCAAGATGCAGGAGGAAGCATTCCTCAAGGGAATGCCCATTAGATAACATTTTGGTTTGTGGCTTCTGTACAGAGGACCATGTGATTGAAAAATGTCCATCATTGCCCGGTTTATTATCCATATATAGGAGCAGAGATCCTTGGGATTCTTCTTATGCACCTAGGAGGCCATGGAATCCTAAGAACTAGCCCACATACCCAGATCTACAATCCCAAGTTCCACCTTATTATCAACAACAAAAATAGTGGAACTCACAAAGTTGGAAAAACTACTCTACTCAGTACCAACATCCTTATATTAAAGGATGGAGGGGAGGGCACAACCAAGGAAACCCCCAAGCTCCACCTATCCCTATGTCCAACCATCCTTATCCTCAGTTCCCACCGAACACTCCGCATCTTTTGCTAGGTTTTGTTCCACCACCTTTAACTCCTATTCCACAACAACAACTGCTACAATATAAAAATGCAAGCTCCCCGATACCAACACTATTACCAGCACAACCATTGCTGAACCCAAATAATAAGCCCCCTCAATCTCTTAACAATGTTGGGATGTAGGCCTTCCCGACATATGTTATTACTCCTATTCCATTATAGGAAATTCAACTAAGATCGGGAAAAGTTCTAGATAGGCAGAGACCTTCATTAGTCATCCAGGAAGAAGAAGAAGAAGAAACCATCAAACAACCCATGGATGAAACTAGGTGGGAAGATGTTATTATCCCAAAAAATCAAGAACCCAAGCTTCCCCAAAATGAACCTTCACAAATTATGAAGGTCCCTCCTTATCCAGACCGATTAGTAATCGAGAAACCTACCACCCGACTGGAATTTGACATTTTTAATGAATTGAAAAATATTTATGTCAAGATTCCCTTACTTCAAGCCATTAAAGACATTCCAATCTATAGTAAGGTAGTCAAAGAATTGTGTATTAAGAATCCAGGTAGGAAGCAAAAGGACCCCCCTACAATACACTTGATAGGAGGATTTTCTGAATATATATCAGAGCAGCCAAAACTAGCAAAATATGGGAATCTAGGAAACCCCATAGTGACCATAACCATTAATGAGGTCTCCATTGGAAATACTCTCATAGATCTAGGGGAATGCATCAATGTTATGACTTCTACTACCTTGGAACAATTACAGTTACAACCTCTTCTTCGACCTACCCCAACCATTTTGGAATTAGCAGATAAGACCAGGGTTACTTTAGCCTCATGGGAGTACCCCATAGATTTTCTTGTCATTCATTCAAAGGATCCTACCAAAGGCCATCCCGTTATTTTGGGAATACCTTGGCTAGCCACAGCTAATGCATTTATTGGCTGTAGAGAAGGAGAAATAGCCATCTCAAATGGTCTCTCTATCCAGAATCTCACCATTTACCCTCCAACTAAACCTATTATGGAGAATCTATGGTGGATTGAATGTCCATACGAGAATGAGGACTGGGAAGAACTCGTATTTCCAAGTGACCATGCATGGGCACTTCAGGAGCACACAATAGAAAATGTGCTAAACCAATTCATCTATGCTATCACATGTGTGGATTTTCCATAGTCTTTTCCCCAATTTGAGTACATGCTTGGGGAAGAATTTCAAGAACAATTGGATCCATCCATTTTTTCTTCGATGTCTTTTATTTTCGAAATAAATGAGTCTACCATGTCGTATACTATGCCCCAAGAGATTAGTCCAGGGAAATGTTTACATATAAACTCGGGGCTAGGTGCAGACCAATAAAAACAGTTAGTAGATATCCTTAAAAAACAATCAGGACCATTTGCCTGGGAATACACTGACATGAATGGTATACACCCTGACACATTCATCCATCACATATATACCCAGGGGGAAGTAACACCTATTAGGAAACCCCAGAGAAGGATGAACCGAACACTTAAAGATATAGTCAAGGAGGAAATCCAAAAGTTGTTAAATGTCGGATTTATCTATGCCATCTCCGATAGTAAGTGGGTATCCCCGCTTGTAGTGGTTCCAAATAAAGAGACCAAGAAATGGATAATTTGTGTTGACTTCCAGGAAATCAACAAGGCCACTCTGAAATACTACTTTCATCTTCCTTTCATTGACCAAGTTCTAGACACCTTGTCTGGAAAGAAGTATTTCTCCTTTCTAGATGGGTACAGTGGGTACAATCAGATTCTTATAGCACCTGAGGACTAGGACAAGACTACCTTTACTTGTCCTTGGGGCACCTATGCCTATAAGGTATTACCATTTGGATTGTGTAATGCTCCTGCCACATTTCAATGAGCAGTAATAGGGATATTTGTTTATCTTATTCATGATTGTGTGGAGGTCTACATGGATGACTTCACAGTCTATGGCAACACTTACCAGGAAGCGTTAGACAATTTAGAAAAATTCCTCATCAAATGCCAGGAAATGAACCTATCTCTAAGCCATGAAAAATGCAAAATGTTGTTAACTGAAGGAGTGGTTTTAGGACATCATGTTTCATCTGAAGGGATAAAAGTCAATCCTGCAAAGATTGAGGTCATTGTTAGACTTCCACCCCCCAAGACTTGGAACAAGGTAAGAATATTTCTTGGACATGTCAAACATTACCAGTGGTTTATTGAAAATTTTACAAAGATTGTTGCACCTATGTTTGGATTATTGATAAAAGATGTTGATTTTGTTTGAACTGAATAGTGTTAAACTACCTTTGAAACCCTGAAAGCTAAGTTGTTTGTAGCACCAGTTCTTAGAGGGCCCAATTGGACTCTCCCATTTCGTATATCCACTGATGCCTTAGACAACGCAATAGGAGGGGTATTAGGGAAGAAAGAGGACCAACTGTCCTATGCCATTTATTTTGTAAGCAAGAACTTGTCCCCTGCCGAGTTGAACTATATAGTCAGCGAGAAAGAATTATTGGCAATTGTTCATGCTATTAACAAGTTCCATCATTACATTACAGGTTATGAAGTATTTTTACACATCGATCATTCTGCCATTAGATTCCTCATGAAAAACCCTATAACTAATGGCCGAGTGACTAGGTGGCTCTTGTTATTACAAGAATTTAATATCACTGTGTTGTTGGATCATGTTGTCATTGATGCCAATGGTTTGATTGATTGATGTCATTAATTGATGTCAAGTGATTGATTGATGTTAAAGGATTGATTGATTGATGATTGATGTAATATAATATGTATTGTCCTTGATGATAATGCATAGATGAAGATGGATCAATGAGTTGTCATTGATACATGATGAAGATGGATCGATGTGGTTTCATTGGTATATGATGCATTGT
>ML796857.1:1108317-1138030 GCA_009831015.1 Picea engelmannii
GTTTCCAGAATAAAAAATGAGGATGATGATATCCCTGTAGATGATAGTTTCCCAAATGAGCATCTTTTTTCCCTCTCTGTCAATACCCCATGGTTTGCATATATGGAAAACTATCTAGCCACTAGGAAGTTACCGTCTCATTTGTCACCTCATGAAAAGCAGAAAATTATTACACAGAGTGATAATTATTCTTGGGTTGGTCATGATATTTTTTTCACAAGTCCTGATTTGATTATTCATAGATGTGTTTGAGAGGACGAAGTACCTGAAATACTTCGAAGTTGTCATTATGGACCATGTGGTGGCCATTTCTCTGACAAACGCACAACATATAAGGTATTACATTCAGGTTACTATTGGCCTAAAATTTTCAAAGATGCTGCTAAGTATGTGAGAAGTTTTGATAGTTTCCAAAGGATACGTAGACCTACGTCAGCTGACAAAATGCCTTTCCATGCCCAAGTTATGATGGAACCCTTTGAAAAATGGGCCCTCGACTTTGTAGGACCAATTTCACCCATGTCTCATAGGAAGAACTATATATTGGTTTGTACAGACTATGTCACCAAATGGGTAGAGGCAAAAGCCCTATTCAAGGCTACAAAGAAGTCTGTTGTCAAATTTATCTATGAAGACATATTTACCTGCTTCAGTGTCCCTCATGAAATTGTTGCCAACCAAGGCACTCAGTTCACTTCCAAGCTAATGAAAGAGATAACAGAGAGATATGGGATTAAACACCGTAGATCTTGTCCATACCACTAGCAAGCCAATGGTCAGGTAGAATCCAAAAACAAAGTTTTGGAAGACATCTTGACCAATACTGTTCAGTTACATCACTAGGATTGGGCTGATAGGATCCCAGAGGCTTTGTGGGCATATCGGACCACCTGGAGAAATACCACTGGACATACCCCTTATGAGCTAGTGTATGGGAAACAAGTACTTTTACCTATAGAATTCCAAGAACCTTCCGTATTGCCGCAGAATTAGAATTGAACCTGGATGAGGCTCAGAAGCAACGATCCCTACAATTGAATGAATTGGATGAAATCTGGCAAGATGCCATCCAACAGATGATATTAGTCCAAAACTAGAGGAGCAAGTGGCATGATAAGTTTATTAAGAAGAAGCACTTCTAGCCTAGTGATTGGGATATGTTGCTTGATTCCCGATTCAAAACCTTCAAAGGCAAAATTACCACCTGTTGGTTGGGCCCTTATGAGGTAGACACTGTATATGACAATGGAGCTATAAAAATTAAAACAATTGATGATGGACAAGTCTCCTTTGTGGTAAATGAACACCGACTTAAATTTTATCATAAGCCCATTTCCAAAGAGGATTTTCTATAGGTCATATCAGCTGACAATGCATTGGCCTTAGTAGATGGGGAAGTCCCCCCTTGTTCTTGAATTATTTTTTGAATTTCCTACTGTATATATGTAAATAGTTTTTGAATTTTTTTAATAAGGTAATTTTATATATTTCTGTAAGTATTTATTTCACCGGGAGTACACAGTTTCAGGGATATTTCTTCAAACTATTGTTATACTTGAATTTTGTGTCCACTAAAGAATCAAATGAATATTGACTTACTGTAATTAGCCATGTTTTTGCAAAAATTCTCATTTTTAAGGCATTCTAAAGCAGTTGCTCTTGAAACTCTTCACCACTGTATAAGGAAGTGATACCATAACTATCAAGCCTAGAGGTCTCTTGTACAGTTTTTTCCAAGAAACCTGAGTAAGTGAGTCAAGTGTCTTTATCAAAGAGTAACAAGGAGGTCTAATTAGAAGTTATCCCTGGAAACATCACAATAATTACAAAAGAAGAAATTCAGTCGAGCCTAGAGATACCTTTCTGTTCTTTCTCAATGGTACCATCCACTACACACTAAATAGCTTGATTATATCATATCTTTAGATAGGCCACGTTCACTTAAGTACCCCTTCCATTAGGACAACCACTAAACAATATAACGCTAAGTTATCCTCTAACATAAATACCATACCAATTAAAAAAAAAAAAAAAAAAGTTGTTTTCAGAGTTGTTCCCCCATCTTCATGCATAAGCAATCTTATACTAAAATATTAAAAGATGGAGGGCCAGTCTTTGAGGGTTTAAGAGGCTAACCCGTCGGGATATTGAACAGGTCTGCTAGTAGCAGGTACCAACCAATGGTATGACTAGGTAAACTCGTCGAAGTAATGAACATGCTTGCTGACAGTGGGGCATTCTACCTAGCGAGGATGGTAATCTGACAAAAATAAATAATAAATTTAAACTTGTCCTAATGTATGGAATTACTTGTAGACAAATATGACATGAAGTATGTGTGGTTAAGATAAGGTTAATGAACTCCATAAACTTGCCATTGGGAAATAACTCTAAGACTATCTTGAAATTCTCTTGCCTACCTCTTCTTATCTATATATAGGATCTCTTATCCTATAGGTGGGGCCATCTCCTAACTGTCTCATCAAACCAATCAATGAAATTTTATCTTTACACTTGACATACTATAAATCTTCGGCTATTGGGGGATATTGACTGGTTTCCTATACTTTTGATTGTGAGGTGTCACAATACTTAGGTGTGGGGGAGGGGTTCATGAGCTGACAAATGATCATTTCCTAGAGAAATAAGTCTTTGCAAGAATTTTTGTATTATTACCATCATACAGGTTATTACATTGATAGTCATGTTATTTTTTTGAAATGCTTAACTCCTATGTGCTATAAATTATTGAACTCATGCTTAACAAACCACTCTTTATCGGTTATTTAACAAACCACTCTCTATTGGTTATCTTCCATTACAAGCTTCATATTGTAGGTTTGACAATACATGTTTTATGCTTGCTATAACCTGTTCATTGTAGGTTTTGACATTATATGTCATATGCAAGAAGATTGAGTGAGCATGGAGCATTCTGCCTCTGTTCATTAACTACTGTGATTGTCAAAAACACTTCAAATTTGCAGGCTATCCATTATAAGAGGTGAAAATGCACGTAACACAGAGGTACCGGATGAAGTACCATATGAGGTACCGAATGAAGTGCCATACGAGGTGCCAAACGAAGTGTCATGTGAATTGCATACCAGTAATTGTCCTAGATTCTAGGTAACTGGAACTCAATTACATTCAATTGAATTAGTTGTAGGCTTTGATTAAATATGATTCATATGTTTATGATCAAATGTCCAAGTCAAAAGACTTGGACATTGATCTAATTATGCACCAATACATTGCCCAAAAATCAAGCCTTCGAATTTGAATTCCCCACATGGCAGCTTGTGCGCACATGTGGGTAACCTACTCCACTATAGATGCATTCAAAATCGGGTTGGGCAACCATTATATTCATTTTCCCTTGGCATCTTCTCTCCTCTGTGTTAAGAAATCGCACCCAACCTCTACCATCTTGTCCTCTGTCCAAAACGCATTTGTCCTGTGCTCAATCTGTGCCACTTCTTGGCTCAATTACACCCTTTCTTGGTGAATTCCACCTCTGTCATAATTTCCAGGAGATATGAACCCTCCTCCTATGCAAACTTGTTTACCATTCCTGAATTTGCACAATGCAGAGAAGTGTTTTTGCGCACAGGCTGGGGGCCATTTCTGTCTAGCTTGCAGTGCCATGATGATGGACTCTTTATGAAATTTGCAATCGGTTTCGATGGTAAGACAACACATGTAAGGTCTCTTACCTTTGAAGTCATATAAGAGTCCATTGTTGCAGCAACAAAGCTCCCAAGAATGGGAGATCGATGGTTCAAAAACCACCAATTGTCGTGCTCAAGTTACAACAGGGTGTTTAAGCCCGAATTCAAGAGAATTTCAGGAGCAAAAGGGTATGCTAAGGATTGGATAAAGGAAGAATTGGTCAACCCCCTCATCATCATCACAAGGTTAATTGCATGTGAAGGTAGATACTCTACTTTCAAATCTTGTCATTTTAGATTGTTGGCTCATTTTTTGTTCAACAAACCTTTGAATTTTCCCTTCTATTTTCTCAAAAGTTTGGAGAAGATGTCCTCTCAAGTGAGGAAGAATGTGACTAACCCCCACAAAAATCTCTTTCACCATGGCTTGATCAAACTCCTCATTCTAGCCGAGTTAGAGAAACGGGGGAAAACTTGGGATCCCTTTATCTACCAATTTGCAAACCCCCACTTGACAGTTAAGACCGGCAAAAAGCCACTTATCCTAAAAACTATCTCTCCATCCAAGCCTCACTCTCCAAGAACTCCAAAATCTATTGCACAAACCCTCTCCTTGCCAAAACAATACCAAAAGCTTGTTGAGATCCCTACTTCTTCATCGGGTAGAAAGACCAAGAGCAAAGACCAAAAGAATCCTATTGTTGACCCCCCAATGCCTTCAATTTCTCTTGATCCTACACCTAAGAAGCTCCAAGAAGTAATGCAGCAAGACTTTCCCATCATTCCCGCAAACAAGAGGGGATCCAATATATTTGGTAAAGGACCCTTTCGGAAGAGTACCTAGAACACAAGAACCAAGCCTTATGCAAAACATCCACCTACTTTGGATCCTATCCAAGTGTCCTCCGACCTTGAGAGCCCTCATAAGAAACCTAGGGAAGTCTCTGCAGATGGATTAGAGCCACTAAGGAAAATAAAATTAGAACCTACCTCCCCTTACTGATCTCCCATCACTTATACTTCACCCATGCCTACTCTAGATCCCAAAACTGATAGATTGTCCACATCCCTCAAAGGATCTAAGCCTTCCTCAAAGATCACTGATTCTGTCCCAACTATAGAGCAACTACAAAAAGAAAACCATCAGTTTCTCCAATAGTTGGAAGAGAGGAAGATAGTAGACACACACCTTCATCATGACAATGCATTCCTTCAAGCAAAGGTCAACTCCCTTCAACGATTATTTGATGAAATGACTAACTCTAACCACAGCCTTAGAGCACAATTGAAGCAACCTAAGAGGCACAAGGTGAAGTCTTCACAACAAGAAGGAGAAGCTTCCAAAGCTTATCCTCCTCAACAAGCCTAGTCACGAGGGGTAACTTATTTTTGTTTACAGTGGGACCTACAAAATCGTAAGTGTGGGGGTAATGTTGGACCCGAGATATGATCATTTTTATGACAGTTATTATACACTTTTTCCACATGTACATATGTGTTTTTCATATTTTAAAGGAGCTTTTTGAAGAATTTCATGATAAAATGGTATGATCGACATAAGGTATGTATAATTCATGTTTAATGATTGTATTGAATATAATTCATCATGTTTTTATGCTTCCAAAAGCTAATTCATGTTTTTCTGGTGTTATAGGGAAAAAACGTGCTACGTTTCTAGTTTCAGCACTTGATCCCGCACTCCTTCCAACACTCGTTCCAGCACTCGATCCGACACTCTGTCTAGCACTTCATATTGCACAGAAATGGAAGGCGACTTGGAAGTTATGGCATTGGCGGCCAGTGATGGGTGAATGGGAAACATGGGTTTTGTTCATGCTTGCCCCCTCCATCTACTGAGCTCCAGACAACTCAGTTTCAGTTGTTCAAAGTAGGCGATTATTGGCTCTCTTTGTTTTATCAGCTAGGGCATCATTTATTGTCATTTTCCAAAATTAGAAGTGGTTCGACCCTCCTGCGATCGACCACTTGGTCTGTAAGCTTATAAATACCACTAGGATGCTCATATGATTGTTAAGCATCAGATACATTAGTGTGATAGGAACAAACCCATTTTTACTTTGTTTTGAGTTTTTACATTGCCAGAACTGCGTTTTTGAGTTTTTATGGTGAATCCATCTTGTTGAGCGCATGGTGTGCTTGCAGGAAGTAGCCACAACTTGTTGGGGCACCCAATAGCAGTCTGGTGACTATCAGTGTGTTGTTCATGCATTCTGTAATTTAATTTCTCTCTTTATTTTCCTGTACATGCATATTTTTATTGTGTTAATTAGTTTGTTGTACCTTAATTGTTTTGCTTCTCTTTGTAGGTTAGAATGATGAGATGTGTTAACATGCATTGATTTTGTAGATTAGGAATAGACTTGCAAGTCCCTAGACTAAACCCATGCACAATTAGATGGTAGATTATGCTTTTATTTATGATTTTATTGTTAAGTTTAAAATAGAGTTTTAATTAGAATAGAACAGATTTTTTATTTGGGTTCTCTTCGACAAGGATTCGAGGGATGGATAGAGTTAATGCTAGTTTTTAATTATATTTTGCTTATCCCATTTTTATATATATCTTGTTTAATTATTTGTTGGTTGATGTATATTGTTAGTTTTCTTTTCAATATCATAGTTTAAATTCTATTTTTAATCATTTCCTTATTGTAGTTTGAATTGCTAGAATAGACATAGCATAATTTCATTTTACATAATTTCCTTTCCTAGAATTAAAATTGCAAGTATATTCCTTAGTTAATGGTTGAATCTAGTTTTGCTTATGTAGTATAGAAGTATAATGATGATCTCATTATGTTGTTGATGGTTCATATATGAATATGCATGATATTTAACATTGCTTTTGTCTTGGCTAAACTCTCCTTGGATTGTTGAATCCATACCTTTCACTTTTCCATTGAGATTAGTGTTGAGATTATACCACTTGAATTGTCCTTTGTTGTCAAGTGTCACCGAGATATCATCCGACACCGAAGACATTCACATAACCACCAGAATTATATTTGAGCTTTTCATAGATTAAAGATAGTTTCTTGTTTTCGTAGATTAAAGATAGTTTCTTTCTTTTGTAGATTAGAAGAGATAGTTTCTTGCTTTCATAGTTTTAAAAGGTAGTTTTATTGCTGATGTAGTCTTTGATAGATTAGAAGAACAATTGCTTATCATAGATTAAGAATTAGTTTCTAGTCTTTCTTGCTTTCAATAAGATAGATTTCCTTTCATGAATTAGAAATAGTTTTGAATTAGGCATTTAGTCCACTTGCCTCTTAGGCTAGATAGTTGTTCAATGAGAACTTTTACTTTGATTGCTTGCAGTAGTTAGGTGTCTTTGCTTACTTGTTTATTTGCTTTAGTAGGGTAGTTAGATGTCTTTGTTTACTTGTTTATTTTCTTTAGTGGGTTAGTTAGGTGCCTTTGCTTGCTTGTTTATTTAATTTCTTTCATAGGGTAGTTACTCATTGAATATAGGTTGGCAAGTTAAAATAGTTTGCTTTTGTTAGTTGCTCATTGTTATAGTTTGCTTATTGCTTATTGTTGAACTAGTTTTCTTTACATAGGGTTTTTACTTGTTTTCTTAGGACTATCCATCGACCCTTGGCTCAAAAGTACTTAGGTTACCTAGTTTCAAGTTGCTTAGTAGGGTTTTCTCATCAGATAGGTTTGCTTGAGTAGATTATCCTTAGATAGTTGCCTTCAGTAGTTCGACTATACTCCTACTATCCCTTCTACCTTTGGCATATATTTTTCTACAACTCTAAGTTTACTTACCTCGGGTTGACAATTAAATTGAGGGTTTTTACTGTGTTTTTAGTGCATATAGAACATCCATCAGCCTCTGCCTGCGTATGAAACTTATGTTGTCATAATGGATATCTTAAGTGTGGGAGTAGTGAGTTGAAAAACAAGTGCCAATGCTGCATATCGATCATAAGGTATTTTAGCTTTCCTTTTAATCGCTTGAATCCTTGATCAATCTCCCATACAGATTCTCCTGGCTTCTGTCTTATTTCAATCATCTTGTTCATGTACTGATCCTCTGAGCTTGGCTTCTGGAACTCATTAATCAATAGATTATTAATCTATTCCAGTGTCCTCGTCATCCTAGGGGCATTGTTTGTGTCTAGACTCATGTACCAGTCTAGTGCGTGGTCTCTCAGCATGATCGCTAGATGCGCAAGTTTGGTATCTTCAACAATGATCTATTTTGCCTCCCATATCTTTGCACACATGAAAAAATGCTTCTCATGGTCCTCTGCTACTTCTCCTCAAAATTATGGTAATTTGATCGTGGGGTCATGTCCTGCCATTCTAAATACCAAATTTCTTACTCCGCCACGTGGTGTAGATACTTGACTAGTACTGCCTGAACTAGCTCCTCCAATTGTTGCTCCTGCATTAGATGTACTTCTCGCTATCGAACTTCCTTCGAACTTCGGTTGTATAAACGGTGATGTTCTCTTTGGTGTATTGGTCACACATGGGTTTATGGGTTCCACACTGACATTAATATGGAAAGGATGGCTATCTTCTCCTCTTGTTCTTGGGCCTCTTGTTTTCCTCTCATAGGTTGCACATAGGATTTCCTCAATCTGCTCCACAACCCAAAGATCCTCTACCTCTTCTTCGTCGCTTTCCAAGCCCTCCCTCACAGCTACAACTTTTTTCTTAGTATTCACCTTATATTGGTAGGGTACTCCACTACATGTCATTGCTGGTGACGCTAAGATCCACTTAAGCTGGTCACCATCCATCAAGATCAGGTCCAAGAATTCCTCCTCCTTCTTGCCTTTATCCTCACCTTAATCCATTTATCCTTCCTCTGTCAGTCCTTCCCCCCTTCCCCCATGCATGCAGGGAAGTCCAGTTGTCTACTTCTATTGTCATTACACCTTTGTTATATAGCAGTATTTTAATAGAAGTATACAGTGATCGAATGTACCTTCCTTGGGGTCCGCATAGAAATTCCTTCTCTACGGCGTTGTATGACTTCGCTGTGTCAACTAAAAAATCTTTGATGAAGCCTGCCACAATACTGTCAAGCCAAAAGTTAACTGCGCAGGTGAATTTGTTGTTCATCTGTTGTAACTGCTCAATCTGTACTGGGGTCCAATATAGCTATCAGATTCGATTCGTCACGTGGTTATCTTTCAACCTTAGTATCCACTCCTGCAGTAGGTGGGGAAAATGACAGAAAAAGACTTCGTGTAAATCTGCAACCACGTATTTATCCAAATATTTGCAAGGTGTGATGCTAGGGTTTTTATTGTCTTTTTGGGAAAACTATAGCTCTTTGGTTCTAAACCAACCTTCAATTTCTGCTTTCGTGGGGTTCCACGGTCTCAACATTCCCTTCTAGTGGCTCAACAGTCTTCTAGTTTCACTCATTCTTTTCTCATGCATTCTATCTCATCTACTCAGTACTCTCTTGTTCCTCTTAACATGGAAACAAAACCATTTTTTGGTTTTATCTTCCTTTATCTAGTCATCTGAGTTATTGACCCAGGGTTCATGTCGTTTGAGTTTCCAACAAAGCCTCTAAAACTATCGGCCCTCCTGGTAAACCAGAAGGCAATGCAGTACACAAGATGCACTGTGCAGTCTCACTCGAGATAGCTTTAAATGGGTGACTGTAAGACTCAGGTCTTTATAGCCTAGGATGGAGTAGGATATAGGGGTTTCTTGATCAAAGCCATGTATCACGGGCTATTAGTGTACTCTATTGATTCCTTAAGGTCGCATATGTATGTTTCATAAGTTATTTCCCAACCATCATAAACAGATTCATAACAATGTATTAACTCATTCATCAAGCCTAAACATTAATTGTTGAAAGAAAGTAAAGACATGCATGCATTCATCACATTACAAAAACATTACCATGGTTCACCCCCTTTTGGGCTACGTCCACAAAGATTTGGCTCTTGGCTCTTTTATTATTGGTAATTTTGTATTCCCGACACCGCACGCTTACAATTTCCCTCTTACGGGTAAGATCTATATGAGGTGAACTAGATCACACTAGGCTCTATAGCCTGTGGTATAATTCTAGGATCTAGCTTCCCTCTTCTCTTCTTTGCTCGACAACTTACAAAATTGGTTCACATAGTCAAAATCATTACATATCGCATTCACTCATGTATACTAAAATAACAACAACTAATAACAACTAACAACCAAAAACAACTCACAACAACTCTCAACCACTCGTTATATGATACCTTCATATCTATATTTATACATTTCAGGATCTTCAGCCATTTACAGTGTATTACAAAAACCCTAACCTTACTGACGTTAGGTCTTCCTCCCATGCGCATGTTGTTCTTCCTCCAGTTGTCGCTTTCCTTTTTCATGCTTTCTTGCATGCGCGCGTGTTGTTCTTTCGCCAGCTGTTACTTGAGTTTCTGCACGCTTTCTTGCCCACGATCATCCTTATTTTCCCTTCGGCCTAGTGCCAACACCTATATTATTACAGTGTTGGTGACAAGAGATTGATTTTCATGACTTATTCAGAAATGTTTGTTGTTGGATACAAGTAATCCCTGACTTTTGAATTCGAGATGAAGAAATCTTAGTATGATGCACTACTTCTTGGGACAAGAAGTATGACAGAGGACCAATGATATTTTTCTTGAGTCAAGGAAAATATACAGTAAAGATACTAAATAATTTCAATTATGACAGAATACAAAATCCACCGTGATAAATTTAAAAGGAGAAGATTGATGATGATTCAGATGAGACTGATCCACATTGGATCATTGATGTATCTGGTTAAAACCAGACTTGATTCATGCCATGCAGTGAATTTGTTTAGTCATTACATGATTCAACTGAGACAGACTCACTAGACAACAACAAAACATGTATTGAGATATATACGAGGCACAATTGGATATGGCCTGAGATATGCCTCTAGTGTGAACTTGAGTTTGTAGGATATGCCGATTCAAAATGAGCAGAAATTACAGTGGACTGAAAGAACACATCTGGTTGTTGTTCTACCAAGAAGTTTTCCATGGTTTCTTGATGCAGCAGGAAACAAATCTCTGTATCCTTGAGCACCACAGAGGCAAAGTATATAGCATCGAGTGTGCGAAGCAATATGGCTTCACAAGCTTCTGACAGATTTACTTGACCATGAGATGGATTCTATGATGATAACCAAGAGTCATGTGTAAAACTCCTTGAGAACCTAGTGTTTCCTGATGGATCGAAACACGATGAGATGAAATATCCTTATATCAAAGATATGATGCAGAGGAAAATTGTACATATGCAATACCTTCCTACACATGAGCAGATTGCAAACATCTTCACCAAACTAACTTGGTGAAGAATGCCTTACTAGTTGAGAGGAAGTATATATGACTCCAACCAAGACAAAATTCAGAGCACATTTATGTGAGATGTGAGACTTGGCATGATGAAGATGCCTCCCTAGTTGAGAAGGAGTGTTGATGATTGTAGCTATGTGAGACATTCTCCATCTTACAAACCTGTGAGATGTGGATCATTGCATCTATGTGAGTCTTTATCTCACCTTACAAACCTGAGAGAAATCCCCTAAGAAGGGTACGTGGTTTCTGCCTGAGACAGAGCTAGGAACGTAGAGATGAAATGTTCCATTTAGAGAGTTGAGAAGAACTCTAGATGATTATCTAGTGGGAAAGATGATGCAGGAGCATCGTCAGCGAGAACGCATAGCAGGACAACTCAGTGCCTTGGAATAATTTTGGAATCTTAATGTTGGCATTTACTGTGAATCTTTTGGAGATAATTGAAAAATGGAAGAAGATCAAACTTTTGGAAGTTGAATGATCACAAGTTATCTGGGAGTTTCACTCCTAGTCTTGAATGTAACCGAACTTATATAGCAGTTAGGTTTTATTTTTTGAATAGACGAGTATTCGAGGGTAACCCTAAGAGCCCTCTGAGATAAATAGAGGTATTGTATGCCCAAATGGGGCTGTTGTGAGTTATTAGGAAATTTCTGAGTTTCAGTTGTTGTTTTGATCATAGTTGTAGCAATTTTAATCTTGAATGAATATAATAGAGGAAAATTGATCTAATGCATGGTGGTGTGATTGTTTTGCAATTCCCTGTTATTGTTGTTTTCATGAATGAATGAATTTCATCTCGAGCATATGAAATTGTGAGAATTTTTCATAAGTTCAATCATTTCTCTTCATTGAGTCTGTTCAAGGTGTGCACACAATCCAAAAGGAGTGTGTGGATGGGGTCTGTTTTGACTCAGAAGCTCAGAAGAGATGGTGTAAACTTTCCCTTTGCAAGGAGTGCAGAGGGACTAACTCATCCACAAGAACCCAAACTTGCATAGGACTCTATTGCAAGGAGTGCACAGATCCAAATTTCAACTAAGTGTTGAAGTGACTCTTTAAGAGGTCAAGAGAGCAGAAGAAGAGAAATATCAGAAGGAATAGCACTTTCCAGAAGTGAAGATGAGGTCCAAGGGACAGACTTGTAGGAGGAACAAAGGCCAAGGCCTTTGGATAATTAAAAAATATTCTAAGTCAGAGGGATTCGGAAGCTCGGGAGGGACAATGACAATGGTGCTTGGATCACCAATTTAGAGGATCAACAGTCGTCTGATCAAGTCAAGGTGTTCAATAATTATCATTTTGCACACACAAGCGAGGGAACTTGCCAAAGTTCCAAAGTCCCGAAGTAATTTGGGACCATCTGATCATCCGATGTAAACCTCAAGTGTCAGATCATCCAAAGTAGATCTGAACCATCAGATATGAATAACAGGTGGTATAAATCTGTGGACTCCGGTTAAAGACCCAAAGTAAATATCAACCATCTAATTCTGGATAATTAGACCCAAATTGTTGGTTTGGAAGAGACAGATCTTAGTTGTCAGTCCAGAAGCATTGTCAATATCATAAGATTGAAGGTCACACTCGATTACGTGCCTAGAAAGTGCCCGGACATTAAAATTTTGAGGGCGGGCCGTAATCGAAACCACAATATTGGTGAAGAGGTACGTGGCAACTGGAGGTAAATTGCGGGGAGAAAATTGATTGATCCCAAACCACTCTTGGTGCACCCAGAATCATGCATTTACGCAAGGACCTAGCCTGAGGTCACATGCAACAAGGGGCTAATGAGAAAAGAGCTAGTACCTGAAACCTGAGAGTTCAACAGTTGCAGAAAGAGGTTGTGGGTGTTGTGAGGAAAATCTCCTTACGGACTAGAAAATAGGGTTATAATTTGCATGTAGATATGACCAAGAGAAAAACTACTTTCTACCTTCGTCCCGAGACTTAAATCCCATTTCTTTTCAGTAAATACATGGCCAGATCAACCTACCTTGTTCCGGGTGTTTGATGTCGATCCTCTTTTGCACTTGATCACTTGCTCACAGTTCTCCTTCCAAAGTTGACCTGCATACAAAACAAGCAACGACTACACATGCATCTTACCTATAGACTAATGGGTTAGAGATTCAAACATGTACTTAACAAACTATGAATCACTCATGAATTGGGACGGGAAAAGGATTTTCTTTATTACTTTGAATGAATCAACTTACAAAAAATTGAGACTAGCCACCACTCCGCGAACCTGATCCTGGGCTCCTCTTCAACTGTCCTCCAACTTATTTACTTTGTATCTCTTTTGGCACAAGGATGGCTAAAGGGTTGGGACAACGGGAATATGAAAATGGGCAGAGTTTCTTTGCTATATTTTTCCTTTTCCAAATGGGACCCCTAGCCCTCCTTTTATAGGCTAGAAGAGGCTAGGTATTTGGATGAACCCTCAAACATGCATGGCCGGGAGTTTTAGTTAACTCACCCAGAGTTGTGTGTTCCATCAGAAACTTTCCTTTTTTTGTTCTTTTTTCGGTCCACACAGGTTGTTTTAGGTCAGCTAGCATGTACATGCATGCAAGAATGGAGTAGGGCACATGGGCCCTTATAAAAGAGGTTTTTAAAAGAGTTGTTCAGCAATGATTTTTGGCAAAGAAGGGATCTGAGATGGCCTAATTCCAGGTAAGCATGTATGGTGCAAATTAGGGTTATAACAGATGCCCCCTAATGTATGAGGTCAGAAGATCTTCTAATGGCCGAAATACATTACCAATATTCACTGATGTGCCGAACGATTGAGCCCAAGGATCAGGAATCGGGAGGCACCGTCTACAAAATAACAAATGTCTAACCAAGGCAGGCATACCCATGCTTGGGATAAAATAGAATCATGGCTACCAATCAAATACATTGTATATCCATGTCATATAACTATATAAAGAGTAGCCACGAACAATACATAGCAGAGCTACATCTCAAAATAAAAAAGATATACATATAGAGTATCCATCTTCTTAGAAGCTGATACGGCCTGATGGATGGAGATGAGGTCTTCAGAGATCGAGAAACTACTTAAAATATTCAAAACTCGGGTAGGAGTGTAATATGAGTGTACGACTACACTACCCCGAGGTCTTTGACGGCTTGTCGGTCATGGACTTGATGATCAGATTGAAGGCTTCATTGATTTCGATCAAGGACTTGATTAGACATTCAGGATGGTCAAGTATGAGGGCAAGAGACAAATTCCAGAGGGGCTGACTTAGGCTTGGTGACAAACTTCCCTTATACAATAGCATGACAAATGATGAGACTCAGGCAGCATGGCATTAATCATAAGTCTACAAAGGAAGAAGCAATGCAAACTCTCCACATGTTTGGAAGAATAACCAAACGAAAGAGGACACAACTCTATGTAGCGAGAACAACTTCCTAAGGTCGTACTACATCCCATAGTTTGATGAACAAATGGAAAGATGTGCTTTATCCAAGGGAAACTCATTATGCTTCTAATAAAGAAAATACTTTTCCCTTCCTCTTTTTGGGGTATATTTGATTTTTTTTTCTTTTTCAATAATTTTGGGAAAAATAATAAAGGAATGTTACATTACAATGGAGGAATGAGTGTTGAAAACATACAAGTTCAATGCACAAGGACAATACTGATGTTCTAGTATAATGATACTCGGGAAAAATCCTCCGAGGGCCAAGGGTGTTAAGACACAAAAGCAAATTGTTACAAGGTTGGCGTATAAGGTATGCAAATGCGGTTAATAAAACACACAATGGTAACATCCTTCGATGTAAGTTTAACGAGCCCAGAGAAGGTAAGCTCGGTGGTTTTTCATATTTAGAGAATCTGAAAAAACATAAAAGGAGACTTCATTGGGGTACCTTTTTCGAATATAGTCTAGTCGGTTCGAGAAAAGGGGTAAACTAGCACCAACAATACGTCTATTCAAAACCATTTTAACGAGTGTGACAAGGACAATATCACTCGACCATTTTTTCATTTTTAAGGAGTCTAAAAAAAGATTAACTACGAACTTTGTCAGGAATGTTCTTCTGGACCAGTTTAATGAGTGTTAAAGAATAAGGTCACTCAACGATCTTTTCAATTTTAGGGAGTCTGAAAAGAGCTTAACTATGGACTCCGTAGGGGTTCCTTCTTCGTAAGTTTAGTCCCTCAGGCCCGAAAAATGGATAAAATTATACCTGAGGGTACACTTCTAGAGAACTGAAGTTCCATAGAGTATACCTTTGTTCTTACAGTTGACCATCCAGACCGAAAAAGGGGTAAACTACCGCCGGACAGACGTGACTTCAAATTTCAGTTTAACAAGCGTGAAAGGCCACAAGATCACTTGGCAATCTTTTCATATTTAGAGGGTCTGAAAATGGCTTAAAAGAAGACCCGTTAAGGTTACTTTTCTCAATTAATCCAGACGAGATCAAAAAGCATAAATGCAGTCTCACCGGATGTTGCTTTCAGATCTCAAAGCAAGCTTGAAAAACAAAAAAGTTAGCTCATGATCGACTCTTTGTGGGTCGATGCCTGGCATCTCCTCGGGGGAGCAGTATGCTCCGATGAAAACATTGTCTACGACGCTAGGGGTTCTGGAGATATTGATAGGTATCATTTCAGCAATGGTTTCCATATTACCCTCAACATAGATCTCATGTGTAGCTAAGGGATGAATAGGACAAGACCTATCTCCAGTCATAGTCAAGGTGAATTCTCTGGCCTTGATTCTTCTTATCTCTAGGAGGAAGTATGATCTGTGATGAAGATCATCCCAGGGTTTGTCTGGACTAGTCATTGCTTCAATTACTGCTTCATTAGAGGGAAAGACTAAGTCTAATGAATCGGTGTCAGTGAGAGAATCCTGAGCACAAATAGGATTTAGAAGTGGATCGAACTCTTGTGCAGGAGTTGGATCAGTGTTGGCTGAAGTTTGTTGGACGAAAGAGTACACTACTTCAGTTGCGGACAAGGGCATGGACATGCCCGGGTGCCCTGTCCCATCCATCATGACCGATGGGGAAGGAAGTATCCACGGATCGTCGAAGTAATTCATGCAGAACAATGAAACTTGAAAAATCTCAACCTTATGGTGATTGGATATAAACTTGATATCGCCTTGAGGGGATGGGTAATCGAAGGTACCCATCAAATATGGGCACAAAACAACCCCTACATTGACAACACCTAGTTGAGGATTATCAATCAATGGGACCGTGGATGCCCCCAATGAAGGGTCAGGTCTGGAGAAAGACAATTGATCGATGGTCACTATCTGGCCCTCGTGTGGAAACAACAAGACCTAGAAAATTGTAGCAGCCACGGCTTGCATAGCATAAGTCCAACTCCTTTCTAACAAGAGGTTATAGTCGAGCAGAGCATCGACTACCTCTACCTTAACACACACGGTCTTTCCTCCTAACTGCACGGAGAAAGAGGGAATGATACCATGTGGTCAGAATGAACGATCGTTGAAAGAAGTGAGGAGAGTAGGTGATGGAGACAAAACGGGCTAGCCAATGGCCTTCCAACAGACTAATGACATAACGCATGTCGAGGCACCTTCATCAACCACCGTGCAGAAGATATTTCGAGAAAACAATTTTGTGGGATAAACCACTACTATCTGAAATGCTATGTGGTAAGGTAGACTAGGTTTTAAGTCAGTTGTATCTAGCATGATTGTACCCATATTACAAGCCTTGGTAGATCCTAAAGCGGTTAACAAGGCTTTCCTCTAGGAAGGGCAGCTTTGGAGGACCTCCAAAGTGGACATCGCGCAAGGGGTTTGTGATAAATTTTCAACCATAGAGTAGTTCTAGGCGGCCATTGCATTTGGTTTATGAGAAGTTTTTTTAAATTCACCTTTGGGAATGCATGTCATTGTTTCGCCCAACATCTTCTCAATCTGTAGAGGAAGAGATGGGAGTTTGACTTCTTTGCCCTTCTCAGAAGTGCTTGGTTTACTATAGTCATGTTCTCTAGTCGATATAAAAGCATCACTCTTTACCATATATACATTCGCGGATGTGGGGTTGGTTGAATATGGAGAGGGTCCTTGGCTGCCCCCTTCTGTGCTTGCAGAGGCTTGAGTTAGATTTTACCCATGTTGAAAAGGATTGGTTAACACAACAGGTTGTTGTTGCACCTCAAACTTTTGGGCGTCTGTAAGCTGAGGACATAGATGGGTTGGGTGGTCTTCCACGCACAAGTTGCATGGATACCTCACCTTCTGTTTCTCAGTGTTGTCCCCGCCAGCATTATCGGTAGGTTTTTTATCCCCCTTACCCTTCTTTTGTTGTTTTTTCTTTCCTTCAGGCTGTTGGGTGGCCTTTGGATTAGTCGATTTTACTGTGTGTACATCCGATGTTTTGGTAGGGGGAGCAACCAAAGTAGTAGTTTGGTTGGTCGTTTTGTGTTGTATAGATAACTACTACAACTGCTTCATTAATTGCTCAACGGGCTTTGTTTGTGCTAAACCAACAATACCATCAGCATGTGGTCCAGCTCTCTGTCTAGTTTTATCTAGTATTGAGCGTGGTGCATCTGGAAAGATGTTGTATAATAAACTAGACTGAGAATAGATGAGCTCAAATTGTTGAGCTCTCATGATGGCATATTCTTCAGAGAATAATCTTGACGTGGAAACATCTTTGGATAACTGCAAGACCAAAGACTTAAGGAACCACTCAAGCAGGAATGTTGAAGGGACTGGCACCTTAATTAGACTCTTCTAGCATCTCCATTCTCAGATATGATCAGAGATATGGTCTGTTGTCGTCTGTTCAAAATTGGCCAGCAGCTCTGTGCTAGTGTCGTATCTCACAGGTAACTGGAAATGGTTTAGGAAAGCCATTGCCAACTCGTCGAAGGAAGAGTATATTGAGCAATCGAGCTCAATGTACCATTTTGTGTCACTCCCAATGAGAGTACATTTAAACAATCACAACTGTATGGAGTCATATTTCAATGAGTTAGATGAGCAACAAAGATGGAAGGTAGTCACATGATCTCCTGGATCTTCGTTAGGCTTGGCTTTGAACTTTGGAATGTCCGAAGGAAACTTCGTCGGCATAGGAGGCCAATGAGGATTGTGACAAATAGGGTTGTTCAACAACCTTGTCAAATATAGCAAGTGCAAAGTCGCCAGGAAGGGTAGTTTGGGTTGTTGGTGATAACCTAGGAAAAAGGGGCCTGGAGTTTGACTGGCACCAGGTTGCCAGGAAAAGTTTGGCTGCTAGCCTAGATTCTAGTAGAAACCATGGCCCTGACCAGCGTATGGATTTTGCGTATGTGGAGGCATCATCGGCTAATTTCCCAGATAGGACATAGATGGTTGGGAATGCATTATATTCGAAGGACTCTTGGAAGGGTTTCCCCATGTCGATCCCATGGCGATAGGCATAGTAGTTTGTCTGGGGTTCCATTGATTATGGAAAGAATTACCCTAGATCAGCATTCTGGATGAGGGAACGGATCTCTGCCAAGAATTCCAAGGCCCTGATGCAGAATAAGTTCCTAGGTTTTCCCCCTGTGCAGGAATAGTACCCTGCATAGGAATAGATTGTCCAAAATAGGGATTTCCCCCAGTCGGGAAGGAGGCTGATGAGAAGGCATTGTTACCAAACATTTCAGCCAAATAAAATGGTGTCGAACCTACCGATAGATTATGCGAAGGTGGTCCTTGACTCCCTACTCCAAATAAACTATGGTATGTAGGTTGCCCGACAGATTGTTGATGCGAGCCACCAAGTGAAGGGGGCGAAGGAGGTATATGACCTCCTCCGTAAGGGAAAGCGTTAAAAGGAGTAGGGGTGCCCCCCATGTGATCTTGAAGAGGAGTGATAGAGCTCCCTACCCCTAGACCTAAAGCCTATAAAGTGGAGTAGGAAAGTACAGGACTTGTACCTGAACTAGGCATCCCGTATGAGAATGGAGGGCCTGTCGCACTTGGTGTGAAAGGGGTTGTGGCCGTCGCCAAAGACGGGATCGAACCACTATGCGATGCAGAGGTGGTTGAGACCATGGTGGTTCAGACCGGTGAATATGGGTTAGGAGGTGAAAACTCTCATGTAGTGACAACCGCAGTGGGAATTGAAGAATTCCCAGAAGGAGTAACAACATTTGTTTCCATTTTTGTGCGCAACACTGTCTGGCGCTCGTAAAATTGAATTGGTACGATGAAAGGTGTCAAGAAATTAGTGGTTGGGGTTTCAAATAGGCCAAGAGAGTTTGCTTCAAGGTCCAAAATGGTTGATTCCTCCGGATGTTGGTTGGGAACAATTGCTTGTAACCCAGTCGCTTCAAAAGACCCTTGTTGGTCTAGCTTTCGCCTTAATGGTGGTGGGGGTGGCTCCATTATAACTGGCGGTAGGCCAAGAAGCCTTTGTGACTGGCAGATCTCATGATCCTCCACAGTGTGAGAAGATCAAATACACTCTAGGGTAGTCTAAACGTTCAAAAGTAACACACACTAAAAAATTCCCTAGAAGATAAGACAGGCAAACACTAAATTAATTGGAAGAATAGTTACAACAACCAACACTAGAGCAACTTACCAGTGCAAGTGAAAATCGAACACAGAAGCACCCTCTAGGTATACTCTGCAAAGAATGGCCTGATGTATGTCCTAGGTACTACGGTATACCCCCGCAGTCACCTGTGTATGTCCCTAAAAAAGATAGGCAACTAGGTTGCCAGCGCGCGAACAGTCACCAGGCGGGTACAGTCGAAAGTCGGGTAGACCACAATGAGCAAGGTATCGAGCCTGAAACCTATCAAGGGTATTGAAAGCAAGTGGTCCAGAAGACAACTAAGGACCTCGAATGGATTTGATACCCACAAATCCCTGTGGTAAATGCAATTGACGGAATCCCAAAACAAGCCCTCTATATGTGTTCTCCACTACGATTGGTCCAGCTTTGGAGGGGTTATCTCTGCTACCTTTTCGCACGCGACCTCATGTTTATTCCTATGTTAGAGGGGGGTCCTGGATAAATTTCATTATACTGGACTTAGACACTCCCTAACTCAGATTCCAATGTTTGGTTGTAATGGCCTTGAAGAGTTTCCTCTCAAACCTAATCCAAGGCCCTAATCCTGAACTAGTTGGTTAACGCTACAAACATAAAAGTCTAATTAATTTTAGATTTAGCATTAATTTTATGGCTTTGTCTTATGTCAAGGGGTATGAAAGTGAAACTAATGATGTGTAAAAGACGAAATAAAAAATGAATAAAAAGATGGAAACAAAAACTTTCACTTAATTGAAAATTTCAACAACTTTTCAATTTATTTATTTATTTATTTTTAATTTTCTAAGATTTTGGACAGCAAACTCAAAAGAAATTTCACTTGACTACAAGATACTTATGATCTAAGTAAACTGCAAAACCTTATGAATTAAACGACTTTTCCGTGGCTAATAATGCAGAAACACACTCTTCAACCAAACAAGAAAATGAAAGAGATTTTTTTTTTTTTTATTTAAATGTTGATAAAGCAAAAAGGAAAAATACCAACAAGTAAAAACTAAGAAAAACAATCCTGGCCTAATCGTAGATCGCAGAGAATCACTTCAACAAATCACACACTGACAACTTTAAAAATGACTCTCACACTTGTCTAAAAACCCTAAAAAAAAAAAAATTATGACAACTTTTAAATGAGAAAAATAAAGCTAAGGGTAAGATTAATCCTAAGCTACTGACTACTAAGATAGAGATTCAAACACCTGAGAGGTATAATTCTCATCAAGGGAAAGGATGACTTCCTTACCCTTAACAAAAACTATCATGCATAAGCACGCTACTGATAATCCAATAGCAAGCATGTGAATGCGAGCTGTATGGAGACAGAGGACATGTACATGCGGGCTGACCTTGTACAGGACGCGTGTATCTCTAAAATCTAAGAAAAAATAAAAACAGACAACCCAAACCAAGAAGAGACCACTGATATTGATAACGAGGATCCCTTGAAGGCTTGGACACTCTTTTTAACAGAAAAAGAAAACAATGTAAGGAAAATTTTTGTAAAACAAACCAATTTGAGACAAGACTGCAAACAACCAAGACTTAGAAAGAATCCCAGAAAACCCCTGAGAATTTCTGATTCTGACAGGGAAGAGGATGACTACCTCAAAAATTCTCTAGACTCTACACGATACTACTACTTCTTCAGCTAGCATTCACACGCGGGCTATAAGAAAGTAGGGCGCGGGTACATGCGTGCATACCTTATGTAGGCCGCATGTACCTCTGTGGGTCTCAAAAAAACACAGTCAAGCAAATAATAGAGACAGCTCGTATGGGAAACCAAACTCTCTACTAGCTTAAACTTTATAGAAACTAAAAAAAAACAGGCAAGAAAAACCAGTCTTTTTCTAAAAACTACCCAAAAAATAAAATTCCAGGAACCCTAGAGACTTCCCCAGTATGGTCGCCAATTCTGTTGTGAGGGAAATCTCCTTACAGACTAGAAAATAGGGTTATACTTTGCATGCAGATATGACCAAGAGAAACACTACTTTCTACCTTCATCCCGAGACTTAAATCCCATTTATTTTCAATAAATACATGGCCAGATCAACCTACCTTGTTCCAGGCATTTGATGTCGATCCTCTTTCACACTTGATCACTTGCTCATAGTTCTCCTTCCAAAGCTGACCTGTATACAAAACAAGCAACGACTACACATGCATCTTACCTATATACTAATGGGTTAGAGATTCAAACATGTACTTAACAAACTATGAATAACTCATGAATTGAGACAGGAAAAGCATTTTCTTTATTACTTTGAATGAATCAACTTACAAAAAATTGAGACCGGCCACCACTCCGCAAACCTGATCCTGGGCTCCTCTTCAACTGTCCTCCAACTTCTTTGATTTGTGTCTCTTCTGGCACAAGGATGGCTAAAGGGTTGGGACAATGGGAATATGCAAATGGGCAGAGTTTCTTTGCTATATTTTTCCTTTTCCAAATGGGACCCCTAGCCCTCTTTTTATAGGCTAGAAGAGGCTAGGTATTTGGATGAACCCTTGGCCATGCATGGCTAGGAGTTTCAGTTAACTCACCCAGAGCTGTGTGTTTTGTCGACAACTTTCCCTTTTTTGTGCTTTTGTTGGTCCACGCGGGTTGTTTTAGGTCAGTTAGCATGTACACATGTGCAGTAATGGAGTAGGGCACATGGGCCCTTATAAAAGAGGTTTTTTAAAGAGTTGTTCAGTAGTGCTTTTTGGCAAAGAAGGGATCTGAGATGGCCTGATGCCAGGTAAGCATGTATGGTGCAAATTAGTGTTATGACAACAGGTGTCATAGAACCTGCATCAGAGGACTGAGAGGACCTGTGTTAATTCACAAGTGATACCATTAAGGTATCAAAGAGCCAATTCAGCTTGGAGTTGAAGATCCTTGACCAGGAAGTCATGTAGCCCTTAGGAGAGAAGGGGGGGTTGCATCAAGTGGTATCAGAGATGAAGTTTTTCTTGTAGATATATGGAAAAGGAGAGGAGGCAAAAAAAATTGAAGTTGTAATCTGTGTGTGAGATACAATCAACACAATGCCACCGAGGAGACAAGTGGAGTCGCCTTTAGCCAATCGAGTTGTAGAAAGAGAAATGCGAGAGCTTTGTGCAAGATTAGAGGCAATGGAGGCAGCGTAGAGGAGAGCACCTGATGATGGAGACGTCAGTGATGACGAGAGTGAAGAAGTAGAAGTCAAAGAAGCTGCAGGGGAAAATGTTGTTGAAGAACGCTTGCTGAGAGCAGTTGTTAGATTGGGAGCTAGAGCCAAGATAGAGGTCCCAATGTATGAAGGAAATTTGGATGCTAAAGAGATTCTGGATTGGGTAAGATCCATGGATGAATATTTCGACTATGAATATGTCGATGAGGAGAAGAGGGTTAAACATGTTGTCACAAGACTAAAAGGGCATGCAACACTATGGTGGGATGAACTGCAAGCTGAGAGGAGAAGAAAAGGTAAACAGAAGATAAAGAATTGGGACAGAATGGTAGCCAAGTTGAAGGATAAATTCATGCTCAAAGATTATCAGATCAATGTTTTCAAGAAGTTGCAGCTGAGGCAGATGGGTATGATAATTAAGGAGTACACAGAGGAGTTCTTCAAGCTAAACATCAGAACTGGATAAAGAGAGAAAGATGAAGAAAAAGTTGTCAGGTATATAAATGGCCCAAGGTATGAAATCCAGTATGAGATCAACATGATGTCAGTAAGGATAGTGAAGGATTCTTATCAGTTTGCAATGAAGGCAGACGAGAAGTTGACCAGAAAACAAAGCCAGCGAGGCAGAGGTAAAAGCCTAGTCCCAAACAAAGGCAAGGGAGTTTCGCATGACAAGGCACATAAATCCAAAGACGAGACTGAGAAACCACATAGTCACTTGGAAAGAGGAGGAAGTTCCTGAAGAAGACAAGATGGTGGAAGAAGTTCTTCTAGAGGAAGAGGAAGAAGCAGAGGAGAAGTAAGGTGCTATTCCTATGGAAAGACAGGACACATGTCTTGGGAATGTCCCGAGAAAAAGAAAGAAGGAGGAGGTGAAGCTCACATTTCATAAGCACAGAGAAGGAATGTTGAAGCATAAGGAGCAGAGGATGGAACATCCATGATGTTGAGAAAAGTTCTCTTAAAACCAGAGGTAGAAGTTGAAAAGCCAGTGTAGAGGAATAGTCTATTCAAGACATCTTGCAAGACTAAAGATAGAGTATGCAAGGTAATAATCAACAGTGGGAGCACTGATAACCTAATATCCACAGAGATTGTGGAGAAATTGGATCTCGAGACAACTACACACCCGAAACCATACACCTTGGATAAGAATGGTAGGGAACACATGGTGTTGCCAATAGAGGAAAAGAAAGTGAAAGAGGAAGCCAGCAAAAGCATACTTCTCATGAGTGGGAAGGAACTCCTGAAAGAATTTAAGAAAGAACAAGAGATGCAGTTTGTTGTGGTGAGGAAACCCAGAGTTATCCTTACAAGTACTTCGATGGATGATTTGCCTGTATAAGTTTAGGAATTGTTGGATAATTTTGCTGACATAGTGGTGGATGAGCTGCCAAACTCATTTCCACCCATCAGAAGTATCATCCATCATATTGATTTGATACCAAGAGCAAGTCTGCCAAACAAAGAAGCATACAGACTGACACCTTGAGAGAATGAGGAGGTAAATAACCAAGTCTAGAAATTGTTAGACAAGGGTTTAGTCAGAGAGAGATTGAGTCCATGCGCAGTGCCAACTGTGTTGAGTCCAAAGAAGGATGGAGGATGGAGAATGTGTACAAACTCAAGGGCCATTAACAAGATCACCATTAGGTATAGATTCCCTTTGCCAAGAAAGGCTGATTTGATGGACTGTTTAAGTGGAGAATTTTTTTTTTCTAAGATAGATTTGAAAAGTGGATATCACCATATAAGAATGAGAGAAGGTGATGAGTGGAAGACAGCCTTTAAGACAAATGAAGGTTTGTATGAGTGGCTTGTTATGCCATTTGGTTTAACAAATGCCTCGAGTACTTTTATGAGGTTGATGAATGAAATACTAAAATATTTCATTAGCAAGTTCATGGTTGTATATCTGGATGATATACTAGTCTTTAGCATAACTAAAGAGGAGCATTTGAGACACCTGACACTACTGATGAGGAGACTACAACAAGAGAAGTTGTTGATAAACTTGAAGAAGTCCTCTTTTATGAAGATAGAGCTCATTTACTTGGGTTTTGTGATCTCTTCAAATGAGTTGAATATGGATCCAGAGAAGGTTAAAGAAATCAAAGAATGGCCATCACCAATGAGTATGTTTGAGGTAAGAAGATTCCATGGATTAGCAAGTTTCTATAGGAAGTTTATCATAGATTTTAGTGGAATTTGTGCACCAATGATAGACACGGTGAAGAAGAAGCACAAGTCTTTTAAATGGACAGAGGAGGTCGAGAGGAGCTTCAATATACTGAAGGAGAAAATAACAGAATGACCAATCTTGGTCTTACCAAATTTTGGAAAGACATTTCAGGTGAGATGTGACACAAGTGGGGTTGCAATTGGAGAATTTTTGAGCCAGGATAACATACCCATTACCTATTTCAATGAGAAGTTGAATGAGACCAAGAGAAAATACTCCACATATGATAAGGAGTTTTATGCCATAATTCAAGCCTTGAATAAATGAAGACATTACCTTATCCCATAAGAATTTGTCTTTTATAGCGATAGCCATGCTTTACAATTCATAACTAGGCAAGAAAAATTGAATCAGAGGCATGAAAAGTGGGTTGAGTTTATGTAGAATTTTAATTTTGTCATAAAACATATTGTTGGGAATGCTAACAAAGTTGTTTATGCATTGAGCAGGAGATGTTTGATTCTGCAAGAATTTCAGGTGAAGACCTTGGGGTTTGAACACCTTAAGGACATGTATTGTGATGATCTAGACTTCAAGAAAGCATACGAGGCATGTGAAAACCCTATCCTGAGAGACAAGAACCAGTGGACAGAGTATATGATTCAAGAGAGATTATTGTTCAAGGGAAATCAGTTGTACATACCAAAATGCTCAATGAGGGATAATATTTTGAAGGAAAAGCATAGTGGGGGATTGGTTGGACATTTTGGCCATGATAATACATTTTCACAGTTGAGAAGTTCATACTATTGGCCAGGTATGAGAAAATAAGTGATAAAGTTTTTGAATAGATGTGGAATCTGCCAACATGCAAAAGAAAAAAGATAGAACACTGGATTATATCAACCATTGACAATACCAGAGAGGCATTGGGATGCAATAAGCATGGATTTTGTGTTGGGACTACCAAGAACACAAAGAGGATGTGATTCCATATTTGCGGTGCTGGATAGGTTTTCAAATATGGCACACTTTATCCCATGCCAGAAGACCAGTGACACAACACATGTTGCAAATATGTTTTTCAAGGAAGTTGTGAGACTTCACGGACTACCCAGGAGCATTGTCTCAGACATAGACACAAAATGCGTTAGTCATTTTTGGAGAACACTATGGAAGAATTTGGGGAAATATTTGTCCTTCAGCTCATCTTATCACCCTAAGAAAGATGGGAAGATGGAGGTGGTAAACAGAAGTTTGGGAAACTTATTGATGACTCTGGTCACTGAGCATCATAATCAGTGGGATCGGATTTAGCCACAAGCAAAATTTGCATACAATGATTCACCCAACAGGAGCCATGGAAAGATCCCATTCCAAATACTATATGGAATGCAACCCAGGGGAGTATTTGAGTTGAGAGACTTGGAACAGAGTGATATCAAAAGTGTTGAAGAAAAAGATTTTGTTGTAAAAATGCAAAATCTCCATAACCATATCAGAGTACAGTTGCAGATCTCTAACCAAGAGTACACATGCAAAGTTGATCAACATCACAGAGAAATTCAATTTGAATTAGGAGATCAGGTTCTGGCACATCTTAGTAATGAAAGTTTCCATAGGGGAACATATAACAAGTTGAAGATGAAGAAGATAGGGCCATATTAAGGAATTTTGGTGCAAACACCTATGAGATTGAGCTTCCAGATGATGTGGGCATATCACCCATATTCAACGTTTCAAACATGTACCCTTACAGGGAATATGACTTAAAGGGATTAGAATTTTAAGAGAAGATTCAATGGGAGAAACAAATGCCTATAGCAAAAAAATCACAGATGGAGAAGATCATTGATCAGAGGATTGGCAAGAAGACTAGTAGGAAGACCCATTTTGAATATTTGGTCAATTGGAAGGGAAACCCAATAGAAGATGTCAGTTGGGAAAATGAAGCTGATATCCAGAAGCATGGAAAGTCGGTGTAGGAGCTCGTGGACATGAGTCCATAAGTTTTTGTCTAGGGGAGTATGATGCAAGAGCATCATCAACAAGCACGTGTGGCAGGACAACTCAGCACCTTGGAATCATTTTGGAATCTTAATGCTGACGTTTACTACTAATCTTTTGGAGCTGATTGAAAAATGGAAGAAGATCAAATGCTTGGAAGTTGAATGATCACAAGTGATCTGGGAGTTTCACTCCTAGTCTTGAATGTAACCGAAATTAGATAGTAGTTAGGTTTTATTTTTTGAATAGACAAGTAGTCAGGGGGAACCCTAAGAGCCCTCTGAGATAAATAGAGTTTTTGTACGTCCAAATGGGGCTGCTGCGAGTTAGTAGGAAATTTCTGAGTTTTTGTTGTTGTTTTGATCATAGTTGTAGACATTTTTATCTTGAATGAATATAACAGAGGAAAATTGATCCAATGCATGGTGCTATGATTGTTTTTCAATTCCCTATTATTGTTGTTTTCATGAATGAATGAATTTTGTCTCGAGCATATGAAATTGTGAGATGTTTTCATAAGTTCAATCATTTCTCTTCATTGAGACTATGCAAGGTGTGCACACATTCTACAAGGAGTGCATGGATGGGGTCTGTTTCGACTCATAAGCTCAGAAGAGATAACGTAAACTTTCCCTTTGCAAGGAGTGTAGAGTGACTGCTACAAGGTGTGCATAGTCATCCATAAGAACCCAAACTTGCATAGGAATCTGTTGCAAGGAGTGCACAAATCTGAATTTCGACTAAGTGTCAAAGTGACTCTTTAAGAGGTCAAGAGAGCAGAAGATGAGAAATATCAGAAGGAATAGCACTTTACAGAAGTGTGGATGAGGTCCAAGAGACAGACTCATAGGAGGAACAAAGGTCGAGGCCTTTGTATACTTAGAAAATCTTCTAAGTCAGAGGGAGTTAGAAGCTTAGGAGGGAGAGTGATAATGGTCATTGAATCACCGATTCAGGGGATCAACATCTGTTCGATCAAGTCAAGGTGTGTAAGCCTTAGCGTTTTGCACACACAAGAGTTGCCAAAGTTTTGAAGTCCCAAAGTAATTTGGGATTGTCCGATCATCCTAAGTAAACCTTAAGCTTCAGATCATCCGAAGTAGATATAAACCTTCATATCTAAATAACAGGGGGCATAAATCCATGGACTCCAGGTAAAGACCCGAAGTAAATATCAACTGTCCAATTCGGGAGAATTAGAACTGAATAGTTGGTTTGGAAGAGACAGATCTCATCCATTAGTCCAGAAGAACTGTCAAGATCATAAGATCGATGGTCACACTCGATTGCGGGGCCAGAAAGTGCCCGGACGTTAAAATTTGGAGGGTGGGCTGCAATCAAAACCATGATATTGGTGAAGAGGTACGTGGAAACTGGAGGTAAATTGTGGGGAGAAAAGCAGTTGATCCCAAACCACTCTTGGAATGCCCGCAATCGTGCATTTATGAAAGGACCTAGATCGAGGTCACATGCGACAAGGGGATAACGAGAAAATATCTAGTACCTTAAACCTGAGAGTTCAACAATTGTGGAAAGAGGTCACAAGTGCCATAGAACTTGCATCAGAGGACTGATATGACTTGTGTTAATTCACAAGTGAGACCATTAAGGTCTCAGAGAGCCAATTCGGCTTGGAGTTGAAGATCCTTGATCGGGAGGTCACGTAGCCCTTAGAAGAGAAAGGGGGGGTGCATCAAAAGGAAATCTGTTGAGTTATACGTGCCTATGGATGAGCACAAGGTGAACGTGTGAAATCCCAAAGTGTTGGGTGAATCATCATGTGAACAAAAATGAAGATGATGTATTAGCCTCCTCTGAGCAGTAGAATTTACGAGAAGACTCCAGATGATTCTCCTGTGTAAGGCAGTGGGAAAGAATATTTGTAGAGTGGGCGTGTCTGTGGATGAGCACAGGTGAATGTGTGAAGATATGGTTCTTCTATGTAATGCAGTGAACCAGAGATATGACATCCCTATGGATGTGCCCCTAGTGGATGAGCACTAGTGGGTGTATCAGATCCTTTGCTATATATTGTTCAATATTCAGACCTACCTGTAACGCTAATTGCTATGTAAAGGGTATAGGTCGGCCCTATTGGTTGTGGAGCCTGATTATCTTCCTGATTCAGAGGTCTTTTCTTTCAGCCGTGTCTATACCCCATGAAGAATTTACACCCCAGAAGTATGTACACTCTTCCATGCGGGGGAGTGCAGAGGGGGGGTACCCCCTCTACGGGGTCCGGGGGAAAGTGGGCCTTATAAAAGTATATTGTAATTTCATTGTAAATCTGGACCATTCATTATAAGGTCGCAGATCTAACGGTAGAGATTATGTTAGGGTTTTTTTCCCTAGAAGGCAACCCTCTTTTATGAGGGAAATGTATTGCGTCTATGTATGAGGGTGAATATTGTATTCTAAGAGAGGAGACTGTGAGAGAAAGAAGAGGAAGTTACAGCGGGTTTTGCTGTAGGTTTTATCCCTTCATTTTGCTGGATAATAATAAAGAAAGGACCTGGCAATTTCTCTGGTGGACGTAGCCCACACTGGGTGAACCACGTAAATCTGTGTCTCTCTTGTATTGTGTGTCTTCTGTGTTTTGTTTCTGCATTTGTTTTATTTTATTTCTCTGCAGTCATGTTTTTCTAACAACTGGTATCAGAGCGTAAGGTAACTCACAGGAAAAGAGGGTTCCTAGTTCGAGTGGGAGCAATGTCGGAAGATGGAAAGTTTAGGGTCAAGAAATTTAATGGCCAAAACTACCAGTTATGGAAGATGCAG
>ML796857.1:1150372-1160672 GCA_009831015.1 Picea engelmannii
TAAAAGACCCTACACTGGTCACCCAGGATACCAGAAAATGATTACTGCCACCCGAAAACAATTTTACTGGCCGGGATTGAAGAAGGATGTAGCCAAATATTTGGCCCAATGCATAGAATGCCAACAAGTTAAAGTAGAACATCAACACCCAACAGGACTATTATACCCTCTACCCATCCCAAAATGGAAATGGGAAACCATCTCCATGGATTTTATCACTAGATTACCAACTTCAACCAAATAGAATGACGCCATTATGGTAGCGGTGGATAAATTGAGCAAGTCTGCTCATTTCATCCCCGTCAAATCGACCTGCAAGGAGATAGATATCGCACAGGTATTCATGAAAGAGGTGTTCCGACTGCACAGCATGCTGAGGGAGATAATATCTGACAGAGACACAAAGTTCACTTAAAATTTCTGGAAAGCACTGATGGCGGGTTTGGAGACCAAGTTGTTGTTTAGCACCGCCTATCACCCTCAAACCGATGGACAGACAAAAAGAGAGAATCATATATTAGAGGATATGTTAAGGATGCATGTAATGAATCAACCTAGGAAATGGGAAGACTACCTGCCATTGGTAGAATTTGCCTACAACAATGGCTATCAAGCGTCCTTAAAAATGAGCCCATTTGAGGTCCTCTATGGTAGACAATGTAATACCCCAATCAGCTGGAGCAATCCTGTAAATAGGATTTCTTTTGGACCCAACATGTTGAAAGAAATGGAACAACAAGTGACTCAAATAAAACAAAACTTGAAGGTCGCTTAGAACCGACAGAAAAGTTATGCTGATCAAAAGAGAACTCCAAGAGAGTTCCAAACATGAGATCATGTATATCTCAGAATTAAGCCCAAAAGGAGTTCCCTAAAAATGGGAGCTTGTGCCAAATTGGCACCCCGGTATTGTGGACCCTTTGAGGTTCTAGACAAAGTGGGACCTATAGCCTATCGGCTAGCACTTCCTCCCACAATAAAAGCACATAATGTTTTCCATGTTTCATTATTTAAGAAATATGTACATGATGCTAATCATATAATTGACTGGTCTGTGATCCAGGTGGAACCGGAGGGAGAATTCCTACCAGAACCCCAATGCATATTGGACAGAAGGGAAACCTGACTCCAGAACAGAACCATTGCACAGGTCAAGGTGCAGTGGAAACATTTTGGCCCAGATGAGGCTACATGGGAAATGGAGGATGCCATGAGACAGGCATATCCGATTTTGTTTACTTCTATACATGTAAATCATGTTAGTAGCTAAGAACATCGAGGACGATGTTCCTCTTAAGGGGGATGGAATTGTAACACCCTGTTTCCCCCAGATTGTAAATATAACTGGACTGGCCAAGGACTATGGCGAACTCATAAGTATGAATATGTGATGTAAATGGACCTGCAGGAAGAGGTCAATGAATGTAAATAATATTATGAATTTATTGCAGGACTATTGAGAGGGGATGTGCAGAAAAGAGACCACGATGGCGGTGGAAGACTCCTGAAAAGGTGGCATTAACTTCCATCCTGAATGAATACCGTATTTGGACTCCACTGGCCCGGAGAACCAAAAGCGGCTCACTGGCCCCCAAATTTAATGTCTCGCAGGCTGGTAGGCGGGCGGCTTGATGAGGGATGAGATGGTGAACCGCCCATCCATAGAGCCATCAGGCCTAATTGTCGCGAGGGTAATCATGCCACACGCAACCTTGTGAGAGGATAAGGCGTATGGAAGAAGCGATGGAAGGAGGGGGGGGCAGACACGAGGGGAACTCTGGAAAAATTTCACGCAGAGTGAGTGATAGCAGAGAGGAAGGATTGCAACCTTCATTCCTGGTCACTGGCAGACAGAGAGATGCAGTCTCATAGCATCGTGGTCTCAGCTCGGGGGTGGCTAGTGGTAAATCCTTTGGGAGTCGCTGAGCCTACGGTTGGGTGGAAACGAGCACCCCTCTCAGTAGTCACACCCACTTCGGGTGTTATTTTTTATAAGTGTTTTATATATATATATATATATATATATATATATATATATATTTCATATTGAAATTCATAGACTGGTATATGCATATATATGCTCATAGAACTGTCAAATTATGAATGATTTCTGTGTAATAATGTCTGTGCAGTGTTTGATGAGAACGAATAGATATATGCTCATAACAAAGGAAACCATGCATGATGTGTGTGGATGAAGCAATTGTATTTATGCCTAGATTGAACTAAGTTAGGCTCCCAGCCCGTTCTCAGGAAGTCGCTTCCCTTATCTGCCTCAGGGATACCCGGTATAGATCTCTTCACAGAGATTTCCTCCCTAGAAAGGTTCACAAAGGACCCAAAAAAGGGACTTGAACACACAAGTCTTAACCACCCTATATAAAGAGGAACGACCCTCTTAAATCCTGAAGTAGCAGCGTAGGGATAAGTATTGATCAACGAATGAGACCCTGTCGGAGAGTCTGCGACCATTCATGATCCTTGAATCAAGGGAATAAACGAGGGCATTAAGTGCCATTAAACATTTTCCCTCTATCATCGTGAATAGAGAGGAAATCTGAATCGTAGATCCCCAGACTCCATAAGAACATCTGGACCGTTGGTTTTTCCACGTCCAAAGAGAAATAGGAAAGGGCATGGCATCAGGACCAATTTGAACCGTTAGATCCTAGCTAGGGAACCCGATGGTCGTTAGATCCATAGGGAGATAGACGAGGGTTAAGCCTCGTGAATAGGGGAGAAGTCACGAGGGGATCAGAACCGTCGATCTGAGGAGGAAAGGTGGCAGAGATTCAGAGATCTCGTGAGCTCGCAGGTTCGCTGGATAGGAGTCCAAAGATTGGAGGTTCCAAGTCACGAGTGGTGAAGCCACGAGAGGATCAGAGCCACCCATCCGAGGAGGATAGGTGGCAAAGATCCAGAGATCTCGTGAGCTCGCAGGTTCGCTGGGTAGAAGTCCAAAGATTGGAGGCTCCAAGTCACGAGTGGCGAAGCCACGAAGAGGATCTGAGTCGTCCATAGTTGAGGACACATGTCAAGAGATCCAAAGAAGTCAGGAATCAGGGAATCGGAGTTTTCGGGCACACAGAAATCTTGTCACATGGAATCGCGATCCGCGATTTCATGACAAGATCTGAACCGTTCATCTTGGAGGACGCGTGTCAGTGGATCTTGAGGAGTCGGAGATCCGTGCCATTGGAGAAAATTCCGATAGAAGAGTCCTGTGGCCCATAGGTGGAACTAGTGGAGGACGCGTGTCAGCAATCTGGGCAGAGTCGGAAATTGGCATATTGGAGTTCCTGAGGACAAGGAGCTCGAGACCTTTCGAGTCCCAAACCCCGGAGGAAATTGGGACCATTCATATTAGAGGACGTGTGGCAGAGATCTGCGCCATCGGAGGAAGTCCCGATAAGGAGTAAGTCCATCGGCATTTGGAGTTCATCGAGATATTGGGGATCTCGGTGACAAGTGATTCATGCACTTTGAAATTGCGATCCGTGAAACCCCGATCAGTGGAGAACAACTGTCAGCATAGCGGGCTGAAGAAATAACCGTAGTGAGAGACAATTGTCAGCCTGACGAAGAATCGACGTTCGAGAGATCAGGAGACCCATGGGTAAGTGTTTTGTAGCATTAGGATTCCCATAGTCCCGACGGAGTGAGACCATGGTCGCAGGTTAACGGTCCCATGGTTCGAAGCCTATAGCCGGAGGGCTATCGTGAAAAGGGTGCATCGCGATTCGGGGAATCGTGAGTCTTGGGGATACAGGTATTTCTACATCGTAAACCCAAAAATCCTGATGGAAAAATGGGTATAAGACCCCGGTTATGTACGAAGAGTTGGGTAGGTAAATAGAAGACCTGTGAATTGGGGATTCTCATTGTGGAGAAAACAACGAAAAATTTTGATTATAGGCAGTGGGTGTGTTACACCCTTGATATTCAATGTCTATGGAGCCAATATACCGAAAAGTGCGCGAAGTGAAATGAACGGTTCCAATGAGGCCGTAGGATTGACAATTGGATCTTCAACATGATCACTAGATGGAGTCTTCTTTGGGTCCTGGGCTTCATCTAAGGGGATGTATTCATAGGGGGAGGAAGTTGATACATCAATCTGGAAGAATTTTTTTTCTATACATTTATGCCCTGGTGCATACTTTTTATCACAATAGTAGCAAAGTCCTTGCTTGCATCATTCCACCATTTCAGCGAGAGAGACCTTTTAGAGATTCAAGGTTTGTGTTGGATATGGTGTGGCCCATGGGCAAGGATGATTGGAAAATGGAGCCTTTAGGGATGGTTCCTGAAGGATAGTCTCTGATTCCCTGGCTAATTGACATGCATGCAACCAGGTGGTAGGATGATGCATACTCACACGAGCCTCGATGGAATCCTTTAATCCAGTGATAAAGCATTCAAGGTAAAATTCATCAGATAAGCCCTTGGTTCTGATATCCAACTATTCAAATGTTGTGATGAAGTCTGATACTAATCCAGTTTGGCGTAACTTGGTGAGATTTCCCAAGAAATGAGATTCACGATCAAAACATGCACAAACTTCTTTGGTGAACATGCTCCAAGCGGGGAATCCAAAATAACACTTCTTATGCCATTTCCACCATTTCCACCATTATTGATCTAGGTATATAACCCCAACATTGAGTTTGGTCACATCATCCTGAATATCATGGAGGATGAAGTATTGTTCCATTTGAGACACCCACCTAGTTGGGTTAGAACCATCAAATTTATGCATGTCAATTTTGGGAACCTTATTCCAGGAGTGTGTAGACCCCCAAGGGGAGTGGGACGACTGAGTATGGTCATACTGGGAAGACTGTGGGTCAACTGGAATGTACTCAACATGCTTACCCTTGAGGTTTTGCAACACCTCTTCTACTTTTTGGAAAATGGATTGTTGGGATACCTTGATGGATTCAAGGTTTACCTCTAGGGATGTTGTCCTAGATTCCATGGCGTCATGGCTATGGGAGTGGGTAGTAGGCATGGTGGAGGATTGGGTAGCCGGGGAGGTGTTGGGAGGGAAATCTGGGTAACAAAATTTGATAGGTACTAGGGTGATGAGTGCAAAAAAAGGAATCCAATGGGATAGGTGTCAAATAAGGGTGTCTCTGAAACGGGTGGGACTGCGACAAAAAAAATGCTTAAAAGTGAAGGGTACCACTGTGATCAGAATGAAGAGAGGAATTCAATGGGATATGTTACAAATAAGGGTGTTGATAGGCCCAAGACTTGCATAATAATAGATCTAGTTGGTTCTATTGATTTTTTCATCCCAAGGGTTAGGGAATTCAAGGGTTCTATAGACAAGGGTTTTCCCTATGCTATAGATTTTTGATATATGTGCGAGGTACAACAGTAGTACTCAAACCAATATCTCAGGGCACCAACTAAGAAGGCTATACTATACCCTTAGTTGTACTACTCGACTATCCATGTACGAGAGAGTATCTTCTCGAGTTTTGTTCTCGGTGACACTATAGAAGTCAGGCGACTGATCAATGTATCTATGGAGGGTTTTAGGATGCCTAGGTCGATCTGTATAGAGGTCTTTTCTTATGCACTACCACTCGAAAGGGTACCAACAAGGGTTACAAGGGTGGCCAATAGATGTGTGCTTAAAAACCACTTGTATTTCCTGCATGTATGACTCCCTGACCATGGGTTTATGTCTCTAGCTTAAAGACGTCGAAATACGTCTCTACCCTGAAAAAATTTACCCCACAAATCGTGCCCTGGAAAGAGATCTAAAACCACTTATAATATTCCAAATATTCAGAACTAAAATATTGAGCAAGCAATAGTGAAACAACAATGATACATCTAAAACAATATCAGAAGAATACCATAATAACACCAGAAAGAGCACCTTTATTAATGATAGAAATGTTCACTTTCCTCTCAGAGGAGGCAACCTCCAGTAGAAAAAAGCTCTATTACAATAATATCCAAGACAAAATTAACCCATGCCTTCTACACTTATTTATACTAATTCTATCTTCTAAGGAAACTTCTAGAGGAAGATATTTATAGAATCAGAAGCTTCTATTAGGTTTTCTTACATTGACTTATTCTCATTTATTTATTAGTCCTTATTACCTAATGTCATCCTTTATTACATAGAAAACATATCCTTCTAACTAATGACCCATGGAGAGGGGTTAGGATCAGATCCTAACATATTCCAAACTAAGGGGATGATATATGAACAAAAGGTAGTCATACAAACTTGTATTGACATAGTCCACCAATCATTGAAAAATGAGAAATAGAGACTATGTGGCCAAGAGATGATGTTGTATGATTAGATAACCAGTCTTAAAGAAATTTTAGATTAAAAGTATCATGGCATTAATGGTTACTTATGTGAATACTTATGCACATCTACATGGAATTTTTTGGGTCCATATTTTCTCCATGTGTATAAAGAAGTTGTTTGAACCTAAACATCATAAAATTGCATCAATAAAGGGTTGATCAAATTCATTCTCTAAATTAGAGATCTGGAGCTTATCACAATTTGGTGTTTGATAAATATATTGAATGTATGTTATAAAATTATAGCCAAGGCCCTAGAAATACAACTAAATTATATTCTACCTAATAGTATCAGGCTTGAGCAAACTGGCTTCATCAAAGGAAGATTTATTTTAGACAATGTCATTGTAGTTTGGGAAGGAATGGACTGGGCCTAAACCCTATTCTACAGTTGAACAACCTAAAACTTGTAGCTTTAAGCATAGATATAGGGCCTTGAGTCCCTCTTCATCACGATTTGCTTTGAAAAATCTTATGATAGAGTGAAATGTCCCTTCTTTATTTCCATACTTAAAGCTCTAGAATTTATGTTTTTCTTTCTGAAATTAATGGAGACCCTCTTCTTTGAATCTACTGCAAGCCTTTCCATTAACAAGGCCAAGTGATCTAAAGAGATATAACTTTTTAGAGATATCATATGAGGTTGGCCTATAGAACCTTCCCTATATATCATGGCAATAGAGGCTCTCAAATACTTTACTCAACATCAAATGGATCTCAGATTAATCAAAGGTATCCCTATTCATGATTTTATTAGTGGTTAGCCAATGAATGGGAACTTTATATATGATTATATTTTGATTACTATGAAATAAAAAGAGACTCTATACAATAATACAGACTTCTTTCAAATCTTTTGTAAATCTCCTGGGTTCTGCATTGTAAATGGATAAGAGTCAGTGCTTCCATCTTAGCCAGAGGGAGACTCGAGACTAGTTCATGGGGAAAAGATGGGCTTGTATACAACTTAGCCAAGTTTTTAAATTTTTGGGAGTCCCCAATACCTTCAATTCCTCCTCAAAGTAGCTTTGGGAGGCAGTGTCCAAGAGTGCATCCAAGAAGATTGACAAATTTATTGTGAAGCCAATGTACCTGTGGTGAACCAATCTAGTTGAGATCACAAGCATCCAAAATATTTGGAATATAACTAAATCCATTTAAGATAATAATATAAATTGAATAAATGTATGAGAAATATGATAGTATAGTATGATCATGATTACAAATGAGTTACATATATATACCCAAGTAGGGGTTCCCTTTCACTCAGAGGAACATCTCTTCATTTAACATGCCTCTTCATAAATTATTAATTTTTGTTAGCATTTATATTTTATATTTATATATAAATATTAATATTTATTACATTTCATTCACCTTTAGAAATGCTTTGTCCTCAAAGAATATTTATGGAAAGGCTCGATGTTTATATCTGGCTTGTAATTTCTTCACATGGTTCTTAGTTCTCAATGTTTTTATGGTTGATGATATGAGACTATACAAACTTCTAAGTGTTGAGCATAATTGTTTAGCTATAAAAGGATCAGACCATCCCAATTCAATCCTTTGTGGAACATTGCACAAGTTATAAGATTCCCAAGATGAATTTTTATTATGAGTCTCAGTCATACATAAATCAATATTCTTTGGACGTTAAATAAATTGTCTCCATTTCAAGTGATTTTGATACTTTGACTGGTTAAGGTGCTACTCTTATGATTGGGATGTCGATAAGGTGTCTTTATAGCATGACTTTACCTTATCATGATTGTAGTGTTCTCTCGATTTACTTTTGGTATTACATATTCTTCATGCACTAATGTTTCTTTGTTGATTGTGGGATATACACTCGTAATTTCCATTTTTTTATTCTAACATCTGTAAATGTCCTTACTTCAATTAAGTTTACACCTTCTTGTGTTCTGATGTGGATTGGATAAATATTTTTCTTTTATCCAAAACTTGGGTTTTTACAGTGGATGACTTCTCTACTTCAATTGGATCAATCATTGTTTCTTTATTAATCAATGATTCCTTGCTAGTAAGTTTCTTTATTGTTTCTTATTGTGACTTATTTTCACCTTTTAACTTTCTAATATGTGTGATCAAGTTTTGACTGTGATTCTTGAGGCAAGAAATTTCTTTGTTTTTATATGTGATAACTTTGTTAAATTATTTTTGCATCTTTTTAAACTTTTATTATCTTGAAGGATCGCCTTTTAGATATATTTAAGGTCTTATGTTGTTACTGAATCTGACTCTAATGTAGAGTCTTGTAATTTTATCTTTTTCTTGGGTGAGTGCAAGCTAATGATGGTCTCTCATGAAGCATTAGTGGCAATGCAAACATGGAAAAAAAACAATATGTTAACTTGGAGGGATTATTCAAGGTACTTTTATAATGAATTTGAATATGGTGTAAGAACATGAAATGTAGGAAATTGAATTATATTTCCGAATATGCACCTTTTAATCATAGAAATTATGAATAACTATGTCAAATTTGATTTTTTCTAACAGTGGTATCTTATTTTTCCAAAAAAATATAAGGTATATGTTTTTGTTCGTGCAGGGGTTGAGTACCTTAACAATGAAATTTGGTTCCAAAAACTTGTATACTTGTAGAGAACCTAGTTTTCTTGTATTGTGTATTTTTTGGAAGTTTTTAATGTTAATTTAATATTTTTTTTAAATTATCAAAGTTAACCTATGCCTAAAATTACAACGTCTTTTATTCGTGCATGCTAAGAGGGTCTTAACATGACCAAAACAATTATTTTTTTATATCGTAGTTATTGGTCTCCTCTAGTTCCACATATAACTCATTCGATAAATGGTTAAGCCAGAAAAAAGTTATAGCATAAATAAGAGAGGTATGTATTCCAGGATTTTGATATATGTGAAGGAAAAAATAGATTAAAAATAGTAAACAATATTAATTTAAAAAAAAAAAATCTATATTTGAAATATGCATAGCCGACTCTATCTATGTCTATAGTTTCATCAATAAATTAATTTTTTAGCCTATAGAAAAATAACGTCAAAAACATAAATATAGAGGGGTATTCGCAAAAATGGAGGTTTTTATCAATTTGTAGACCGAACCATTAGGTTTTTCATCCCAAACCTAAATACGAGCCAACCAACTTAGCATACACATTTTCAATCCCAACCAAAAAAAATTGAATTCAAAAGAGCGTACACACTCCCTAGGAATGTGCACGTGCTCTAGGAACAGGGACATGTTCCTAATAATGCACACATGCTCTTATATGTTATTCCTCTCTCTTTCTCTCTCTCTCTCTCTCTCTCTCTTTCTCTCTCTCTCTCCAACATCTACCCCCCCCTCTCTATATCCCTCTCACTCTCCCTCTCTACTCCCCTTGTCTGTCTCCCTCTCTCTCCCTCACACTCCTATACATGGTAAGACCTAGACATGGTAAGACTTGGACATCATAACGCATGAAAATACCTAGACCTATACCTTTCCTTGACATGCCTCAGACTCTCACACCCACTCACTCTCTATTACCCCCCCCCTCTTCCACTCTCTCTCTCTCTCTCTCCCTCTGCCCCTTTGTCCCTCCCTCCCCTCTCTCTTCCACCTCTCTCCCACCCTTTCTCTCTCTCCTCGTTGTTAGTCTTAGTCTCACTCTCTCTGCCCCTATTTATCTTTATATTCCTCCTCTCTGTCTCCCTTTGTATCCCCCTTCCCCTAAATGTCTATCTACCCCCCTTTCTATGTCTCCCTCTTTGTTTTCGTTCCTCTCACTATCTCTCTCTCTAACCCCCCCCTCTCTATCTCCATCTCTCTCTCTCATGCACTCTCTCTCTCCCCCTACTCCTCCCTCTTTCTCTCCCCCTCCCTCCCACTAGCTCTCCTCTATATCTCTTACATCTACCCCTCTATCCTTCATTTACCTATCTCTCTACCCCCTCTCTATATTCCTCTCTCTCA
>ML796857.1:1162710-1176255 GCA_009831015.1 Picea engelmannii
CCTTCCCCCTATACTCCCCCTCTATCTCCCTCTCCTTATTTTTAGTCTCACTCTCACTCTCTCTCCTCCCCTATATCTTTCTTTCTCATTCTACTTCCATCTATATCTCTATCCATATCACTATCGACCTATATTATTCTCTTCCTAGCTCTCTCCCTCACTCCTCTTATTTCTCTACCCCCCCTCTCTCTACCTTATCCCTCTATCTCTCCATCTCACTCTCAAGCTCTCTTCTACTCTTGTTGGATCTTTACCTCCGTCTCCTTATGTCCCTCTTCCCCCTCTATGTTGGATTACTGAGAGGGGGGGTGAATCAGTAATAGAGAAATATAATCCTTTTTAACCAAATAATCCAAGTGTTATGTCAATGTATAATTATCATCCAATAATGAGCAATGAATAAATGAACAATCATACACATACATAGTACACCAGTGTTTTATGTGGAAACCCAAAGCGGGAGAAAACCACAAAATGTTTTTTCTTATATGTCTTCAAGAATTACATTCATTGTAAGCACCAACTTCCTTTGTTTTCTAGCTGCAACTGGAAGGATGCTCCAACCCCCTAGTTTCTTAGGCTACAACCTAAGGGAATCTCCAACTCCCCAATTATCTGGCTACAACCAGAAGGAGGCTACAACATCCTATGTTCTCCGACTACAACCGAAAGGTGGCTACAACCACCCGTCCTTGCCCCGTCCAACCACCCTAAAGTAGAAGTAGAATGATGGAACCACTGTCACACTATCACTGTGAGATATACCACTGTAAACCTGTACCAATAAATTTGAACCATGCATCAACCTGTACCTCAACCTATAATCAACCTGTACCATAAACAAGTGCATCAACCATGCACCAAACTGTACCTCAACCTACAATCAACCTGTACCATAAAAAATTTATTCAACCATGCACCAACCATGTACCAAGTATGTATCAATCATGTGCTAACTACTCATCAACTATGACTCATCAATATGTACCAACATCATCAACTATGCACCTCATGTATGTGCCAACTTATCAACTACTTGTTTCAACCATGTACCTCGACCAAAAGCCCTCATCAATTTCATCATCCAAATATGATATTTAACTATATAATAGAACTGGTGTATATGATCACATACCTTCAAACCTTCCTTAACTTTAACAACAAGGGACTAGCATTTTCATCAAACGTTTTTTTAGTCCTAGAAGACTAGTTTTGAATTAGTCAACAACCCTAACTTGAAATAATCATAACTTTGTACTTGTAATGACTAAAGATATGAAATTGATACACAATGTTCTTTAGTGTTTTTTATGCAATTCCTCTAGGTTTCACTACTTGGAACCTCTTAGAAAAGGAGTTATAGCAAAAATGGCGCTCCTTGTTGAATTCTAGATTATTCTAGAGAGAGATATTGTAGAGCGTGCCCCACACAAAATATTTGTTGAATTGATATGAAAATATTACACAGAATACTAAAGACTGTAATATAACCAACACATTTGGTCTTACTAAATTTGGATCTATTATGAAGAAGTTATGATGTTTTTACTCGAAACACTTATTTTTGACTAGTTTCAGGGCTAGCCACAAACCCTATTTTCCACGGAGTGTAACTCCAAAAATACAACGACCCACAAGATGAATTTTTTACCAACGATACTTGGATATGTTTCCTCAATGGCATAGAAATTTCACAATCTGAATCATTCTAGAAAAAAAAATTATTTTGAAAATGGTGAGATGACCTGAAAAAAACATACCTTAGAAAGCATCATCAAAAGAATTTATCCTTCCTTGAATTATGTCCTTCTTTTCTTCACTTTCATCATAATTTCATCTTAGATATCCTTTGGTTACCTCATACACCTATAGGTATTCAATTTTCTCAAGTGTGTATTAAATGAGAGAGCCTTGCCTCTTATTTTTACTCTCCAAGTAGCTTCCTTAAAAACATTTTCTAGGTCACTTTACCCACTTTCCTTATTTTAGGGTTAACCCACTTCTAATTTATCCATTAAATTTATTATTTAAATAATTTATTTTATATTCACTTTGAATTATAGTACACTCATCACTTCACTTTATTATTTACCTTCTAAAATCTTTTAAACCACTTTGACTACTTTGACCTTTTGAGGCTTCTAGATGACATATGAGGGTCCTCCAACTTCGTAAGGCCATAACTCTCAAACCGTGAGGAGTTATGTGATGTTCCACATGCCACCAGAAATGGAATGAAATGTATTATCCATATAGAATAGTATTACCTGAAAATATATCAAAACTCATACCATTATCCATCAAATAAACTTGGGTCCATTACCAAAACTGGGGTCTCCAACTTCTCATGGCCATAACTCTCTAACCGTGAGGAGTTATGTGACGTTCCACATACCACCAAAAATGGCATGAAAAGAACTATCCATCTAGGATAGTTTCACTAAAAAAATCACCGACCTTCATCTCATTATTCCACAATTAAGCATGGATTATCTAACCATACTTTTTAGGATAACTCAATCCACAAAGCATCTTCCCGTGAGGGATTTAACCATAAGGGGACCACTTTGGAGTTCATCCATTTGTAATTCTTATCAACCATGACAAGACAATAATGATTCATATTTACATCAAAAAATCTTGGGTCCATTACCCAAACCTTTGTGCTATCGGGATTTATTCAAGGGTTGACATCAATGTAAACCAACCTTAATAAAAAATATCCCCCTTTGGCATTGATGGAAACACTCTGATGCAATACTGAAATCATATCACTCATGCTCCCCCTATGTTAGGGTCCTAACCCGCACATGGGTAGAACAATATATCCGGATGTAATAAATCTCAATATTAATAAGACCTTGCAATAAAATAGAATAAGTTGAATGTAAGAAGACCTAATAGAATCTTCCACTTCTAGAAGGATCTTCCTCTAGATGCTTATTTTGATAGACATATTTAGTATAAATAGGAGTTGAGGGTATGAGAACCCTAGCTTGGATATTATTGTAATAGAGCTCTTCTCAACTGGAGGTTGCCACCTCGAAGAGGCCCATGAACATTGTGTTCAGAATCAAAGTGTTATTTCTGTTATTATTCTTATATCATTCCAGTGCTATTATGGTGATTGTTCTGGTTATATTTCTATTATTCTTCCATTTCTAGAATTTTATTTTTGTTCTGCATACTTTTTATATCTAGTATATTATAAGTGGTATTAGGGAACTTTCCTCGGCAGAAATTGTGGGTAAATTTTTGTTCAAGGTAGAGACGTATTCCTGCATATTTAAGCCACAGATATATGTCGTTACGCACATAAACCTGTGGTTGAGGGATGGATTCATACATGAAGGAAACACAAGTGGTACTTAAGCACACATTTGTTGGCCACCCTTGTAACCCCTGTTGGTACCCCTTCGAGTGGTAGCACATTAGACAACACCTGTGTATGAATCGACCTAGATTACCTGAAGACCTAAAGAAGCACAACAAGTTGTATCTTCTCAAAATCGGAAAACCTCCTTTTTCCCTCACCCTAAACCAATAAATGCCACTACTCCCTCCGCTCCACTGAAGATCCAAAAATTGAGCAGGACTGAAATGGATGAACACCAACTCAAAGGCCTTTGTTATAATTGTGATGAAAAATATTTCCCGGGCCACAAGTGTAAGGAACAAAAGTTTTTTATGGCCATCTCGAAGGATATTTCAGAAGAGGACGTTGAAACTCCCCTTGTGTCTGAGTCACCTGAAACCACTGACATAACCCCTCCATCAGACCCTCCTGAAGTAGAACCATTCATTTCCCTCAATTCTCTCATTGGCTTCTCCACTCCCCAAACCCTCAAGCTCATCAGTTACATAAAGCATAGGAAGGTCATCATTCTGGTTGATAGTGGAAGCACCCACAATTTTATTCATCACCGCATTTCCCAAGAAACTCATTGCGACATCCATGCCATCAATAATTTCCAAATAATGAATAAAAATGGTGGCTCCATGAAATGTGGAGGGCATTGTGAAAATATGTGTCTCCAAATTGGTGACTACCACCTGAAATCCCATATGTTTTCTATCGACATGGGCAGTTGTGACATTGTGTTGGGTGTAGACTGGCTAAGGACTTTGGGTCCCATTCTCATGGATTTGAAGGAATTAACCATGCAATTCGAACAGGAGGGCCACCAATATAAGTTCCAAGTCATCACAACTAATTCACCTGAGATCATTAGTTCCCGTCACATGGAAAAGCTACTCAAAAAAGGTCATTCTGGTGTTATTTCCCAACTCCATGCCATACAAGCAACATAGACACCCTTCATTCCACAAGACCTCCAATCCATCCTTTCTAAACATCAAGTGGTATTTTCCACTCCCTAGGGACTCCCTCCTTCCCATGGTTTTCATGATCACTCCATTCCCCTTGTACCAGGAAACCTTCCTCCCAATATCCGTCCATATTGTCGCCCCTTTTCCCAAAAAAATGAAATTGAGAAAATGGTCCAGGGACTCCTTAATGCAAGTATTATCCACCCTATACGAGCCCCTACACATCCCCTATGGTCATGGTCCTAAAGAAAGAAGGTTCTTGGCGAATGTGTCCTGACTTTATTTCCCTCAACAAACTTACCATTAAAGACAAATTTTTTATTCCTGTCATTGATGACCTCTTGTATGAATTGAGTGGCATCCAATTCTTTACTAAAATGGATCTTTGTTCTGGCTACCACCAGATATGTATGAAAGAGGAATACATTCCCAAGACTTCCTTTAGAACTCATGAGTGCCACTATGAGTTTTTGTTCATGACCCTTTGGCTTGTGTAATGCCCCCTCCACCTTCCAAAGCCTCATGAATCATGTCTTCCATCCTTTTCTCCATCATTTTTTCCTAGTTTTATTTGATGATATCCTCATCTACAACAAAACCTGGACAGACCATATGGCTCATGTGGATCAAGTTCTCCATCTACTCTCTCAGCACCAACTTTTCCTGAAACAATCTAAATGTGATTTTGGCACCTCAGAAGTCGAGTACTTGGGTCATCTGGTTGGCAAGGATGGCATCAGGGTGGATCCAAAAAATATTGAAGCTATGCAAGACTTGCCTCACCCAAAGACTCTCAAAATCTTGCAAGGATTTCTGGGCTTAATAGGTTATTATCGCAAATTTGTTAAGAATTATGGCAAGACTGCAACACCTCTCACTGCACTCCTAAAAAATAACTCTTTCACTTGGACTCCAGCAGCTTCTCAAGCTTTTCAAACCTTGAAGATGGACATGTGCACCACTCCAACCTTGGCCCTTCCTAATTTCACCAAGATCTTTGTCTTGGAATGTGATGCTTTAGGGAAAGGCATTGGTGTTGTTCTTATGCAAGAGGGTCAGCCCTTGGCCTTTACCAGCAAGCAACTATCTGAAAGAAATCTGGGAAAATCAATCTATGAAAAATAAATGTTGGCTATTCTGCATGTAGTTTATTTGTGGCGCCCTTATATATTGGGGCAACGCTTCCAAATTAAGACAGACCATCAAAGCCTCAAATATTTTCTGGAACAATGCATTTCCTCCCCGGAGCAACAAAAATGGGTGACTAAGATCTTTGGATATGATTATGAGATAAAGGCAAAGACAATGTGGTTGCGAATGCACTTTCCCAAAAATATGAAAATGAAGGATCCATTTTTTCTCTTTCCTTCATTGTACCAGACTGGCTCCAAGTCGTTCGCTGGGAATGACTACAAGATCCCAAAAGTTTGCATGTGATCCAACAATTGCAGTACAATGCTCCAGCTTCCCCAGGGTACTCTTGGCTCCATGATGAGCTTCAATACAAAGGCTGTTTGTATTTAAGTAAACAATCAAAACATAAATCCACGGTACTTTCTGAGCTTCATGCTACACCCATAGTTGGGTACTCCGGGTTCACCAAAACCTATGACAGGGTCAAACGTTATTTTTTTTTGGGATGGTATGAAACAAGACATTCACAATTTTAACGCTAAATGTAATGTGTGTCAATGCAACAAGGGTGAAATAGTCAAATATCCAAGCACCCTCCAACCACTTCCGATTCCACTTGCTATTTGGAGGGATATTTCTATGGATTTTATTACAAGCTTACCCAAATCAGGAAATAAATTAGTCATCATGGTGTTTATTGATCGCCTTTCCATGTATGCTCATTTCTGCGCTCTTCAACACCCATTTACAGCATCCACAGTGGCTCAACTTTTCATGGATCAGGTCTTCAAACTTCATGGCATGCCACATTCTATTGTTTATAATCATGACCCTATTGTTTATGATCATGACCCTACTTTCACCAACAATTTTTGGCAAGAGTTGTTCAAGCTACACGACACCCAATTGCATCTCAGCACAACTTATCATCCCCAGAGTGATGGTCAAACAAATGTTGTCAACAAGTGTTTGGAAACATATTTGAGGTGTTTTTCCTCAGAAAATCAAAATCAATGGGCTCAATGGTTACCCCTAGTTGAATGGTGGTACAACACTTCATACCATACAGATACACACATGACTCCTTTTGAAGAGGTATATGAACAAAATCCACCTTCAGTTCTCTCATACTCACCAGGTGTCTCTAAGGTCCAGGCAGTTGACCAAACACTTACAGTCTGAGAGGCTATTCTCCGTACCCTCAAAGAGAATCTGGTCATGGCACATAATCGCATGAAGAAACAGGTAGATCAAGGTCACTCTGAACGTCACTTTGAAGAAGGGGATCAGGTGTTTCTTCGACTGCAACCTTACAAGAAAAATTCCCTCAAGGTCGAGCATTGTCAGAAGCTAGCGTCCAAATTTTATGGTCCTTCTACCTTTCTCAAGTGGGTGGGACAGATGGCCTATCAATTATATTTTCCCATTCATTCGAAGCTACATCCTATTTTTCATGTTTCATGCTTAAAGAAGGTGATTGGAACTAAGTGCAAAATTCAAACCAACCTTCCCTAGTTAGACGAAGAAGGATCCATTTGGCTACAACCACAAGTATTTTTGGACCAGCGTGAGTGTCGCCTACATCAAAGAACCATCAAGGAAGTGTTAGTCTAGTGGAAAGATACAACTCCAGCAGATGCCACTTGGGAACCTGCTACCATTCTGTAGCAATTTCCACATATCAAGCCTTGAGGTAAAGGCTATTTTTAAGGGGGTGGACATGTTAGGGTCCTAACTTGCACATGGGTAGAACAATATATTCAGATGTAATAAATATCAATATTAATAAGGCCTTGCAATAAAATAGAATAAGTCGAATGTAAGAAGACCTAATAGAAGCTTTCGCTTCTAGAAGGATCTTCCTCTAGATGCTTCTTTTGATAGACATATTTAGTATAAATAGGAGTCGAGGGTATGAGAACCCTAGCTTGGATATTATTGTAATAGAACTCTGCTCAACTAGAGGTTGCCCCCTCGAAGAGGCCCATGAACATTTCTTTCATAATCAAAGTGTTATTTCTGTGATTATTCTTATATCATTTCAGTGCTATTGTGGTGATTGTTTTGGTTATATTGTTGTTATTCTACCATTTCTAGCATTTTATTTCTATTCTGCATACTTTTTATATCTAGTATATTACACCCTGGAACCATGCCTCTGTCCTCTGCATTTGATAAATCTGCTTCCCCTGGAACCACGCCTCTATCATCTACATATGATAAATCTCTCCCCCTTTGTCATCAATGGCAAAGGTATCTTTCCATCTGGGGCTACTCCCCCTGACTGAACTGCCCTCTTATGGTGATTCCTCGTGTACATCTAAGACATATAAGATAAGAATTCAAAAATAATTCAAAAAGCATTCATTTTGGAGTGGAAATAACTCCAAGTCTTTGGCTAAGATATTCAAACGCTTCTCGTGGAAGTGGTTTTGTAAAGATGTCTTCCACTTGTTCTTTTGTGCCCACATACTCAACTCTGATGTTCTTTTCTACAGCCATCTCCCGTAGAAAGTGATACTTGATTGGAATTTGCTTCGTCTTGGAGTGAATTCTTCGAGATACTGATGGTGCTTGTATTATCACAATAGATTGGAATGGGCTCATCATACTCAACCTATATATCTGTTAGATTTTGTTTCATCCAAAGTACCTGTGTACAACATGATGTTTCTTCAATATACTCTACCTTGGTTGTAGATAAAGATATTGATGATTGTTTCTTTCTTAGCCATGATACTAAACACTCACCCAAGTAGAATGTTGCTCCACTGGTGCTTCATCGGTCATTAATACAACCTACCCAATCTGCATCTGTGTAGGCAATTAGTGATAGATCATTTCCTTTTGGATACCATAATACAAACTCTTATGTTCCTTTGAGATATCTGAAAATCCTCTCCACTGTTAATACATGTGATTCATTCCGTGCTTCTTGAAATCATGCCACCTGTCCAACTGCCTGCATTACATCTGGTCTAGATGTTGTTAGATATAGTAGGCTACCAATCATTGACATGTATTGCCTCTGATCTATAGACTTTGAATCATCGTCTTTGCTCAACTTGCAACTGGTTTGCATGGAAGTGATAACTGGTTTGCAATCTTCCATTCTTAACCTCTTCAGCATTTCTCTGATATACTTGGTTTGAGAAATAAAAATTCCTTGATTTCTTTGACATATCCGAAGTCCGAGAAAGAAGGATAGTTCTCCAAGTAACGACATTTCAAATTCATTTTGCATATCTTTTGCAAATTTTTGGCTTAACCTGTCATCATCACTACTAAAAATAATATCATCAACATAAACTTCAATTAATAAAATATTACCTTGACTTACCTTGATGTCAAGGTTGTTGTCTGCACTTCCTTTTCTAAACTGTGCATGTTGCAAATACTTATCCAGTCTAGAGTACCATGCTCTAGAAGCTTGTTTTAGACCATATAGGGCCTTTTTTAATTTACACACATAATTTGTATTCTCTGACAACTGAAATCTTTCTGGTTGTTTAATGTAGACTTGTTCTTCAAGTTCCCCATTCAGAAAAGATGATTTTATGTCCATCTGATATACTTTAACATTTTTGGAGCATGCATAAGATAAAATCAAATAGATTGCTTCCATTCTGGCAACTGGGGAAAAAGTCTCTTCAAAGTCAATTCGTTCAATCTAAGCATATCCTATACATACCAATATAGCTTTGTTTCTTGTAACTTGTAACTTTCATTTTTCTCTATTTGATCCAATTCTACATCCATGGCTTTATTCCATGAATAGAAGTCTTCTTTGTCAAAGTCTTTTACTTCCATGAATAAAACTCTTCCTGTCTCACTGTCATTGACTTCATCTTCATCTGATGATGAGATGTCTTCTTTGGTGCATAGGCTTTTCTTCAAAACTTTCTTTCTAGTTATTTTGCCTTTATATGTTTGTTTGCCTTTTGAGTAACCTTCATCATTTCTCCTTTTCTTATGAGGAAATTTGTTATCAAAATGACCAATACCATCACAATTAAAACAAATTAAAGGAAGATTACTTCTATACCTACCGTTGGTTCCCTTGTTTAGTCTTTTGACAAAGTTGTCCACTTCTTCATCATCTTCCAAGACATCACTATTGTTGTTATATTCTTCTTGCTTCTCTTTATTTTTCTTTGATCTTTTGGATGCTTTGAAGGATGCTTCTTTTACATCTGGATTTTCCTGTTCAGTTCTCATTTCATATGCTTTGAAGATTCCATGCAGTTCGTCCATGCTCATTGAGTTTAGATCTGATCTTTCTTCTAGTGTTGATATCTTAGGGTTAAATCTCATAGGAAGAGATCTCAGTACCTTTTGAACAATTACAAATTCTTCGATTTCTTCTCCCAATCCTATGATTGCGTTCACTGTTTCATCGACTCGTAAGAAGTAGGCTGCAATATTCTCATCTTCCTTCATTTTTAGTTGTTCTAACTGACCCCTATAAGTTTGAAGCTTTACTTCTTTGAATTTTGTATCTCCTTCATAAATATTTCAAAGATTGTCCCAAATATCTTTAGTGTATTTACAATGTGCAACATTGGTGAATACCATTTCACTAAGACCATTCAGAAGTGCAATTGTGGCTTTGGAATTGTTCTGACCGAGTTTCACTGCTTTGTCATTTGTTGGTGGACCTGCTGGTGTTGTGTATCCATCTACAATTGATTGCCAAATTTCAAATTCTTGTGCCTATATATATGTCTTCATCCTTATGCTCCAAAAAGAATACTTCTGTCCTTCAAACTATGGTATCCCATCTTTATACAAGTTGTTTCTCTCCATGATCTCCCTTTCAGTTCTTAAACTGATTTTTAAAGCAACCTTCTCTGATACCAATTGTTGGATTACTAAGAGGGGGGGTGAATCAGTAATAGAGCAATATAATCCTTTTTAACCAAATAATCCAAGTGTTATGTCAATGTAGAATTATCATCCAATAATGAGAAATGAACAAATGAACAATCATACACATACACAGTACCCCAGGGTTTTACGTGGAAACCCAAAGCGGGAGAAAACCACAGAATGCTTTTTCTTATATGTATTGAAGAATTACATTCAATGGAAGCACCAACTTCCTTTGTTTTCTAGCTGCAACTGGAAGGAGGCTCCAACCCTTAGTTTATCAGGCTACAACCTGAGGGAAGCTCCAACTGCCCAATTATCTAGCTACAACCAGAAGGAGGCTACAACCTCCTATGTTCTCCGGATACAACCAGAAGGTGGCTACAACCACATGTCCTTGCCCCGTCCAACCACCCTGAAGTAGAAGTAGAATGATGGAACCACTGTCACCCTATCACTATGAGATATACCGCTGTAAACCTGTACCAATAACTCTGAACCATGCATCAACCATGCGTCAACCTATACCTCAACCTGTAATCAACCTATACCATAAACAAGTGCATCAACCATGCACCAACCATGTACCAAGTATGTAACAATCATGTGTCAACTACTCATCAACCATGACTCATCAATATGTACCAACATCATCAACTATACACCTCATGTATGTGTCAACTCATCAACTACTTGTTTCAACCATGTACTCAACATGTACCTCAACCAAAATCCCTCATCAATTTCATCATCCAAATATGATTTGTAACTCTGTAATAGACCTGGTTTATATGATCACATACCTACAAACCTTTCTTAACTTTAACAACAAGGGACTATCATTTTCATCAAACTTTTCTTTAGTCTCACAAGACTAGTTTTGGATTAGTCAACAACCCTAACTTGAAATAATCATAACTTTGTACTTGTAATGAATAAAGATCTGAAACTGATACACAATGTTCTTCAATTTTTTTTATGCAATAAATCCAGGTTTCACTACTTGGAACCTCTCATAAAAGGAGTTATAGAAAAAATGGCACACCTTGCTTAATTCTGGATTATTCTAGAGAGCGACCTTGTAGATCATGCCCCGCACGGAATATTTGTTGAATTGATGTGAAATTGTTGAAAAGAATACTATAGATGGTAATATAACCAACACATTTTGTATTACTTAATTTTTATCCTTTATGAATAAGTTATGACATTTTTACCCGAAACACCTGTTTTTGACTAGTTTCAGGACTAGCCACAAACCCTATTTTCCACAGAGTGTAACTAAAAAAATACAACGACCCACAAGCTGAATTTTTTACCACTAATACTTGGATATGTTTCCTCCATGGAATAGAAATTTCACAGTCTAAATCATTCTATAAAAAATGTTATTGTGAAAATGGTGAGATGACCTGAAAAAAACATACCTTAGAAAGCATCATCAAAAGAATTTATCCTTCCTTGAATTCCAGCCTTCTCTTCTTCACTTTCCTCAGGATTGTGGCTTATATATCCTTTGGTTAGCTCAAACACCTATAGGTATTCAATATTCTCAAGTGTGTATTAAATGAGATAGCCTTGCCTCTTATTTATACTCTCCAAGTAGCTTCCTTAAAAACATTTTCTAAGAAGAAAATTTAGGTTTTCGAGAGGAGATGGAAGCGGCCTCCGTAGCTCTACGCGCTCCTTTGCATGAGCTCAGCCCTCACCCGAGCTCTCCCTCCAAACACTCCTCTATTTGACGGTCGGGCGAACCTTCCGTCTCCCCGTCTGGAGCTCCTCCCTCCTCTGTTCATCCGTCTCCAGCAGCAGCGACAGGCACGTCCTCTGCTGCTCTGTTGAAACCCTCTCTGACCTCTTTCAAAGATGCGGTCCAAGGCCTCTCTTTTGGCTTTTCTCCTGTGGTCCATGAAGCTCCAAATCCAGTGATCCATGTACCCCAGGAAGTGGTGGTTCATGAAGGTTTCTTTAGATCTAATTCTCTGTTTTGCAGGTTCAACGGCTTCTAGCCTCGCCTGACGGATTTGCACTCTTGGATTGCTTTAGAATGGACTCCTCTCCTCGAAGATGAAGCTCATGTTCACCCTTGTGTAAAAAAAAAATTCGTAGTGATTTTTCCCTCTGCTAAGGATAGAGATTTGATCTACAGTTCTGGGCCTTGGTTCTAGGGCAGGTCGGGTTTGTTTGTGCAGCTCTGGACCCCTTCTTTCAACCCCTCCTCAGCTTCCATCCCTATGTCCCCCGTGTGGGTAAGGCTCCCTGGTCTTCCTATTCATTTTTGGGGTGATTCTTCTCTTAGCCATATTGGAAATGCTCTTGGCAAGTTTCATAGTAGCAGTCCGGAAACTAAATGTGGCTTCACTACCTATGCACGGATCTGTGTAGAGATGGATTTCAGTAAAGGATTCCCATCGCGAATCACTCTTCAAGGGACTAATTATTCTTGGATGCAGAAGCTCGACTATGAGAATCTTCATTTTAGGTGCAGAAGTTGTTTTGAAACAGGGCACTTAGCCAGCAACTGTCAGAAACTCCCTGAGAAAAACAAAAACCCAAAGAATCAACGAAAACCCACATGGTGGGTAGGAGCTCTTCCTGAGCATCAAAGCATAGAAACGACTAATGATACCTCAAGCGAGGAAGATACAAAGATTGTACCACAGAAATTGGAACAAGTCACCTCTGTTCAAGAGAAAGAGTCTCCTTCCCCTAAAAAGCCCAAGGGGAAGGTCCAGGCAGAAACTGATCCAACCATAAGGCCAGGCATTTCTCAGCCCGAACACCAGATCTCAAGCTGGGCCGACTTAGCAGATGAAGAAGGCCCCGACTTAACTGATGAAGAAGGCCCTCCACGACCGAAGGGAATCCAATCTCATCAAAGCAAAGAATGGCATACCGTGTCAAAAAGGAAAAAAAAAACTTTCAAGTTAGAAAGGATGTAATGACCCGCAGTCGAACCGGGTCACTGAAATAGTATGGTTTTCCAAGCTCACAAGTTATTTTTGTTTTAGTTCACTTAGGTTTGTCCCTCTGAATTACCAGGAAACTTTCAGATGTAACGAACGTAGTGGTTTCCCCACTATTTTTTAAATATAAAACTCTAACCGTTTCTGTCAAAAAAAAAAAAAAACATTTTCTAGGTCACTTTACCCACTTTCCTTATTTTAGGGTTAACCCACTTCTAATTTCTCCATTAAATTTATTATTTAAATA
>ML796857.1:1178485-1211622 GCA_009831015.1 Picea engelmannii
CCATGTCTCCTTGTCCCTCACTCTCACACACTCTATTTGTCTTCCCCTCTGCCCCTCTCACACTCTCTTTCTTCCTCTCTCTTCACCCACCCTCCCTACATCACAAGGAAATAAATGGACATGACCTAGACATGTCAATACCTAGACCTAGACCTAGACATAGCAAGACCTAGACATGGCAAGGTTTAGACATGAAAAGACCTATACCATGACCTAGACCTATACGATGATGTAGGCAAGGAATGGTATGGAAAGGCATGGCATGGAAAGGCAAGGAAATCATGGCATGGAATGGCATGACATGTCATGGAAAGGAAAGGAAAGACAAGGCATGGCATGGCATGGCATGGCATGGCATGGCAAGGCAAGGCATGACATGGCTTGGCAAGGAATATCATGGAAAGGAAAGGAAAGACAAGGCATGGCATGGCATGACATGGCATGGCATGGTATGGCATGACATGGCATGGAAAGGAAAGGCATGGCATCACATGGAATGGCATGGAAATATAAGGCATGGCATAGCAAGGAAAGGCATGGTAAGGCATGGTAAGGTGTTAAATAAATGTTTTATCAAAGTGGTGATATTGCATGCTATATTGTATTCTTGTTGGCATAGGGTCATACCTAGGGTTCAACGCTTCAACATCGCACCAACAAAACCCTAACTACCAACCCTTTCGGCAACACCTGTGAAGCAGATGAAGTCTCACGCAAGGTAGAGGCAGGGGGGTTGCAGGACTCAAGTGTCTGCAACCTAGCTGGAACACATATCTGTGATCCCAATACTCAATAGAGCACTTAGCATTTAACATTCATTAGTATTTTAACCCTTATTCACATCGGAGGTTAAAACCCTAATTCCAGAACAGTGCAGTATTAATCAAGATCTAATACTTTCATTCACTTAACACATAACATCAGAGAAGATCTATCATTCATTCATATACTACGCACTAAGATACTACATCATATGCATCCATCAATCAACACTAAGCAAATAGAAACATAAACAACATAAAATAGCACAAAGCACATCGAGACAAGATATACGTGGTTCACCTAAGAGTGGGGCTACGTCCACCAACTCTTCTTCTCTTATTTATTAGTCTCCTTCAATATTCTTATGTGCAGAGCCACAAAGCCAACTCCACATAGGACAGGAGATATGCGCGCACCTCTCCAGATCCTCCTTCCCCGAGTTAGGTCAAAGAACAGAGCCTTTACACAATCTGTGCACACAACACTACAAAACGCTTGCACTTAGCTCTGCAAGCCTTAACACATCCATGCACTAAGCCAAATACCACTGTGATCACATAGATCAAACTTTAACACTTAGCTTTACTACTTACATCACCTAGCTACTTATTTATGCATTACAAAAGAGGCCTAAGCATGGGTAAAACCATGGGCCAACATCCCATACCCATTACATAAACCCTAAAACCCAAAAATCCTGCAAAATGGGTGAGATCCCATGATCTCTTCTTCGCCTGGGCGCTCTGTCTTCGACCAGCCTATCGAAGTCCCAAAAATGGTCAAAAATGACCAAGGTTCTCCCAAAACTTGGTCAAGGGCCAACAAGCCCCCAACACTCACCGATGACTCGTCCTGAGTCACTCTGATCTGGGCAACTCTGCTTCAAAGGCCTCAAGCTTAGCTCAAGCTCCCTCGACTTGCTTCTTCGTTAGAGCCTCCTGCTCAACGAACTCTTGAATGATGTGCTCAATGACAGGCCCTTCCAGACATTGCTCTACTATTGTGATGACATGTTCCAGTTGTGCACATTGTCCCTTGAGCTCTTCAAAAAGTGTGCAAGCTTCGTCCTACACTGGCTAGAGTCTCTAGGTCACCTCCATAACTCGGCTCTAGATGGTAGTGACCTGCTGCTGAACTATGCGCTACTCCTATGAAATTTTCATCTTCTCTACTGTTGAAAGCATATTCAACTATGCTTGCATTGTCTAAGCCTGTTGCTTCACCTCCTGGATTTGTGCCTCCAATCTCCTCAGCTCCAGGTCTTTTTCAAGGCACTCATAGGTCTGTTCACTTTGGTTACTTAGTTTCTTGCATTCTAAATCCAATGCCTTGATTCTTTCTACTATGCTCCTGACAGTTTCTTCCCTTTGATCTCACACTTCTTGTAGAGTGCTTGGCACTACTTGTAGTTCCAATTATGCTACTCTTGCTTGAAGCTACTGAATGGATTCAGCAAGCTTCCCCACTTGTCTTTTAGCTGTCTCTTCTTCCATCTGGTCTAGACCGGGCATACAAAGAGGTGCTCTAGCCACTTCCTCCTTGACCGCAATCTTCTCTGTGAGCAGTTGGTATTTTTCTCTCTAGATCTGCTCTTTGTCCCCTTCAAACTTCACCCGAAGGTCATCTTTCTCTTGATGCACAACCCAACGTTTCTCTATGGATTCCTCCTTTGCTTGCTTCAAAGCCTCTGTGGCCTACTCTTTTTCTTCCTGTACATGTTGAAGGCAAGCCTCTGTCACATCTTCTATTCTACGTAGTTGGGTATGCTCATCTCCCAATTCTATACCTTATGATGACGATGACAAAGTAGATACTGCGCGTCTCGAATAAAGAGCTTGTTGTACCCCTTTCAGCTTTGCCTCGATTATGTCATACATTGTCTCCTTCTTTTCTTCATTTCTCTACAAAATATCCTCTGAAGTATCTGCTATAACTACAATGATGAGGTCAATATCATCCACTGTGAGCACATTCTATGACTGAGGCTTATTGTCTTAGGATTTCTTCCACGCTGAGGGTCTCTTCGGAGAAACCTTTTATTTCTTTGATGTATCAACCTCTATAAGGGGATCCTTAGGTAGTGTCACTTCACCCTTTTCCTGTTTGTATTCTCCCCCTTCCTCTTATTGGTTTACTTCATTGCCTCCTCCTCCTCCAAGTGAATCAGGCACAATTTCCTTTGATGCATTGTTTATGTCTTGCACTTCTTCCTTCTTCTTCTTCTTCTTAGCACTGCTAGGTCCATCATACTCTTCTCGGGTGACCAAATGACTTTCGATGATATCGGGGTCGAAGAGATCTGTCTGCTGGACTGGTACAAGGAATTCATCCAACCATTCCTTGGTTATCTCCTCCATGTCTTCATCATTTAATTTGTAATACAACTGTAGCTCCTCCTTGCTTTCATCCCTACGTGCAGTGATGTATATGAAGTGGCGGTATGTGGGAAACTTCGCTAGTGGCCTATAAGTATGCAAGGTATTTAGTGTCATTCGGGGGAATGACTCAATGACTCACATGAGTTGTAGGTAGTAGGTATGAAACACCGCATTTGATTTCCACTGCTTCACTATATCGCTCGTGTACCACAAGGTGGTGAACCTTGCGTCCAGTGTTTTGGATGGCTTGACTTCAGGGAATGTCGATCCCTCTGGCATCTCCCAAGTGATAAATTCTATGAGTATTAGTAACCAGCTAAAGTGGAACTTGTATACTTGGTCCTACAATTCATGACAGTCCTTCTCTAACTCATTGACGAGGTAGCTCGCCCAGCTCATCTGCATCCCTTCAACGCACTTCCCTACAAGGTCGATGACAAACCCTGTGACTGGCAAGCTAGGCACACTGCGCCATATTGGATGGAGGCTATCTTGTAGCCTCGCTTCCCCTTCTCCACATCGCCATACATTTCCTTTACACGCTGCGTGATGGTGCGATATGCAGCCTTCCCTGGGTAGAATTTATGAGGGTCCGATCCCTGCATGCTTAGTCTAGTGATCATGTGGATCAATGTTGAATCCACATTCACATGTCTATCCAACCAGAGATAACCTCCATGGTATCACGATAGGAGGATTTTAACAAACGCGTTAACCTCCTGATGTTAGCTAAAGTGGGGTATCTTCATAACATTAAGGATGGTGGACCTCGCGATCTCCTTAATCCATGGATGGGGGACTATCTTCGGCTTCTTCCCCGTCGTATTTTTCAAGTGCCTATGCAGTGAGAACACCGCATAATTCTTCCTATCTCCCAAGTTAAAGTCATTGATCTTAAGATCAAGGATCACTCCTAGCTACAATCCTACAGCACGTATCCCCTTCGGGAGGTACGTAGTGATGAGTGTGTATTAAAAATATCTCAAGATGTTGTCATGACTAATAGTGCCAACCAGAGGAGGGATGTAGTCGAGCAAGACCGATGGGATGAGCTTTGTGTTCTCCAGGTCGTCGCAGTGCTTGCTTCTTTTCTCAGTCGATGATCGACTAGATCGATGCACACTTGAGGGGGATGCTTGCAATTCGACCGTCAACGAGGCCTATAGTCCTGCGGACAGGACCTCCTCAGCCATAAGGTCAATCAAAATCTCTTCTACATATTTCTCTACTGTGTTAAGGTCGCTCGACATGGACACTTGTAATCAAAGATCTCAGGTAAGTAAAAGGATAATCAAGGTAAGCAATGGGTGGTGGGGTCTCAAAAGCACAGCATGATAATAATCAGTTAGCTTGAATATCTTAGTTTGCAAAAGTGTCCATGGTTCAAAATTCAACAACATAAATAGACAACGTCATAACGGATTCCTCCAACGGGAAGGAATGCCTCAATCAATATGATTCCATCCATTATGATGTGGTCCCAATGGTCCAATGGCGATCTTTCAGGAAATAACTGCGTTTCTAGCCATTCCGGAGCGTCGTTCTAATGGTTGGGACACCTCCAACGGTCATATTAATTCTCCGTGGCGAAGTGCCAATATGCGTTGTTCTACTATTCCAGTGAGGTTCAAGTTCTGGGAATTCCTCTCTAGAGCTTCCTGCAATTTTTCTAACTTTGATTTCTTCTTACTGAGCTTTCTGCCCTTCTTTCCTGTGATATGAACCTCTGGATTACTCTTTCCATTTTTATTCTTATCTTCTCTTAGCATAGTAACTTCACACTAATGATGTTCTTTCACAGGGTTCAAGGGTATTACTTCTTCTCTTACTATTTCTGGGGTAGGTGATCCTCTCTCTTGCATGTATAGGTTCTTTAAGCCTTCTTGCGTTCTTTCAACCTCAACAACTAATTCTATGGCCCTCAATTCCTTCAACTTGTCCTCTTGTTCTTCTCTTAGTTGTTTCATTTTCTTGGCTATGAAGTCCCTTAATTCTTTCTTTTTCTGTTCTATGGCTTCCTCTTCTTCTTTCCTTCGGATCTGATCTTTCTCAATCCAGGTCTTTCCTAGCAAAAGTGCAAAAGGAGTGTTATTCTCAACAAATTTAATGACCTCAAATTCTTCTTATGTTGATGTTCCATGGGCAATCATAGGTACATGATCAATTCTTCCACATAGGGTTATCATCTTTCCTTTAAACAATCCTATCCTTCCCAATGAAGGAATCATAGAAGGCTTTCCCAAAATTTCCCAAATACTTTCTCGCATAATATTCACCTGTGTTTCCTCATCTAATACACAGTCTATGTCGAACTCTCTTATTCTTGTTTCTATTCACTCCTTATCTTTTAAGATCTCTGGTAAACTGATGTCTCTGTGATCATTCAGTGTTTCTTTCATTTGCAATAATATAGCCTCTGATTCTTTCTCGTGATCTAGTACATCCTTAGTCTCTTGACCTTCTTCAGATTTTTCTTGTCTCATGTTCATCTTTTCAACTTTAGAAATCATTCTAGGGAAATCCAAAACCTCATGTCCAATATCCTTACAACAAAGAGAAATAGAACCTCTACCAGGGCATTCCTTAGCAAGATGTACCGATCTTCTGCAACTATAACATAATGTCAATCCTCTCTTTCTCGTAAATGACCCCCAACCTTTTCTGTATTGCGCACTGGGATCACAGTGATGGACTTGTAAAAAATTATTTCTAGGATCCTGCATCCACTTGTTAGTCCAAAAATTCTTTCTATGCATAGGAATAACATATCTTTCACTATCTTTTTTAAATATATTCATATCAAATCTTCTTTCTACTAGCTGTGTCCTAGTTTTCAGACTAGGAAAAAATCTATCAAACCTACATAGATCCATGCTTTCGAAGAAAACATTTCCACTTGTCTTACATTTTCCAAAGCACAAAGATTTAAGATCTTACCTCTTTTCTTCATATCCAGTTCCCTTCTTAGCACAGAGCTTCACAATCCAAGTAGAATACTATGCACTACAGAAACATATCTCCGCACAGAGCTTTCTCTTTTCTCCGGTTCCCAACAATCACAGTTTCAGGTCCCAACAATGGAACCATTTGTTGGCACAGGGAATACCCAGGGTTCAATGCTTCAACGATGCACCAAAAAAACCCTAACTATCTGCCCTTTCGACAACACCTACGGAGCAGATGAAGTCTCACCTGAGGTAGAGGCAGGGGGGTTGTAGGACTCAGGTGTCTGCAACCTAGTTGAGACACAAATATGTGATCACAATACTTAAAAGAGCACTTAGCATTTAACATTCATTAGTATTTTTAACCCTTATTCACATCGCAGGTTAAAACCCTAATTCTATAATAGCATAGTATTAATCAAGATCTAATACTTTCATTCACTTGACACATAGCATCAGAGAAGATCTAAGATCCATTCATATATTATGCACTAAGATACTACATCAGATGCATTCATCAATCAACACTAAGCAAATAGAAACATAAATAGCATAAACAATATAGCACAAAGCACATCGACACATGACATATGTGGTTCACCCTAGTGTGAGGCTATGTCCACCAACTCTTCTTCTCTTCTTTATTAGTCTCCTTCAATATTCTTACGTGCACATAGCCACAAAGCCAACTATGCATAGGACAGGAGATCTTCTCACACCTTGCCAGATCCTACCTCCCTGAGTTAGGTCAAAGAATAGAGCCTTTACATAGTCTGTGCACACATCACTACAAAATGCTTGCACTTAGCTCTGCAAGCCTTAACACATCCATGCACTAAGCCAAATACCACTTTGATCACATAGATCGAACTTTAGCACTTAGCTTTACTACTTACATCGCTTAACTACTTATTTATACATTACAAAAGAGGCCTAAGCATGGGTAAACCCATGGGACGACATCCCATATCCATTACATAAACCCTAAAACCCAAAAATCCTGCAAAATGGGCGAGATCCCATGATCTTTGCTTCGCTTGGGCACTTCGTCTTCGACCAGCCTATCGAAGTCCCAAAAATGGTCAAACACAACCAAGGTTCTCCCAAAACTTGGTCAAGGGCCAACAATTCTTCTTGAATTAAGCTTGTCTTGAAACCCTCAATTTTGTGGTTAGATTAGGACTTACCCTCAATTCCCATCCTTTTTTGGCTTGACATATAGGTTTTAATACATCTTGACACATTTTATTACATTTTTGTCATAATTTTCTTCCCTTTAGGGCTTCATGTCTTAGATATTCTAGGGTTTTTGTGTGTCATTTTCCATTTCAACAAGAATTTTTTTATCTAAACCCTAATTTAGGCTTGCATTTTCAACCCCCTTTCATTGCATGATTACTTGTTTTAAGGGTTGTTATATTTTTCATGTTGTAACTTTTTATATTTCTAAAGTTAAACATCTTAATCACAAGTTTTATGACAACTATAGTTTCCTTGTTGATTTGTGGTGTTTGGGACTTCCCATTGACTTATTTGAACTTAGTTAAGATCATTTATTGGATTAGAAAGGCATGGAAATGGAATGGAATGGCTTAGAAAGGCATGTCATGGCAAGGAAATGCATGCAATGACAAGGAAAGGAATTACATGGCATGGCATGTCATGGAAAGGAAATGAAAGTCAAGGCATGGCATGGCATGGAAAGGCATGGCATGGAATGGAAAGGTATGGCATGGCATGGAAAGAGAAGGCATGGCATGACAAGGCAAGAAAAGACATGCCATGGTATGGCTTGGCAAGGCATGTCATGGCTTAGTAAGGCATGTCATGGCAAGGAAATGCAAGGAAAGGCATGGCATGGAAAGTCAAGGAAAGGCATGAAATGGCTTGGAAAGGAATCTCATGGCAAGGCAAGGCAAGACAAGGCATGGCATGTCATGGTAAGGAAAGGCATGGCATGGCATGACAAGGCATGGCAAGGTAAGGCATGGCATGGAAAGGTAAGGCATGTAATGACATGGCATGGAAAGGCATGACATGGCTTGGAAAGGAAAGGCATGACATGACATGGCATGGCATGGAAACTCAAGGCAAGGAAAGGCATGGCTTGGCTTGGCAAGACATGCAAACTTTTTCACCTAGACTTAAAATCTCATAAACACTTAATCAGATGGAAAGGAACTTTGTGATATGAAGTTAAGTCATATGTCCCTAGAAAAAATGTTTTTTATCTATAGGAATGAGAAAGGTTTCTTTTTTTGTTATTCTTCTTTCATTGCAATCCACATTTGATTTGAATTTTTCCTTGAATAATGTTATGGTAAGTTATATTTATTGTTGTATAGGTTACAATGGGAAGCTACATGACAAGGCATGCAAGGAGGGATTAATATATTTTAGATCATAGTGATGTTCTAGGGATTTGTAAATGTAACAACCTATATTTTGGCCTTAGAAGGTTAGAACATTTATTTTTACTTATCTTAGTGATTCGTTTCTTAGTATTTGTTGGGTTTAGTTAGAATGATATAGACATTTGGACCTATTTATGTGTTGCAGGGTATTATTTTTATTTTTATATGTTTATGATGATCATAGTTATGTTATTTGTTTAAACATTCAAATTGAAATGTGTAACTTTGGAGATTCATACACTACCCATATGTGTGGTATTTCTTTCCTTCAGTATAATTGTCAACACCATTTAGGTAAGTCACATTTGTTTCCTCAAAATTTCTTTAGTGTATACTACTAATTAAATGTTTTGTTAAATTTTACTAGTTTTGGGGTCTTTAAGTCAAGTAACCAGTACTATATATAGAAAATTGATACATTTATGGCTCATCAACTTGAGTTTATGTTTCAATAAAAAAACATTTTTAAAAGATCAAGAATTGTCACTACCGACTGTAAAGTTTGAAAATTAATATATTTATGATTCATGAACTTGAACTTATAATTTTGTTTGCTTACAAGTTTGCAATATATATATGTGTGTGTGTGTGTGTGTGTGTGTGTGATGATGATGATGATGATGACGATGATGTTTTAGTAATTTTGAGGCATCCTCTTTTGTGTATGATAATTGCCTTGAAAGTAGTACTTTAAGGTGGACTCAAGTGTCATCCATCAACTTTAAGTGTTTTGGTGCCTTGTCCATCAACCATCTGCATCCAACAAGGCCACCCAAGTGTGTCCAGTGCATTGGAAATTAGTTTAACTTTACCAATGTTGAAATAAATGTATGCCCTACCTATAAATTTAGGTAATGAGAACCATTCATTGGTTATGGATTTATCACTTAGTAGTCTTTTTCACCATAAGATATTTGTTAATCCTTAACGAAAATGTTTATAATCACTTTAGAAAAAAAACATGCATTCATACACATAAAATTCATACACTTTGAAATTCATACATTCATCAACATAAAACGTAGAAACAATGAGATGAACATAAAACATGTGCCATGAAATGGGTGTGTGTGTGTGTGTGTGTGTGTGTGTATTCAGCATCGTCTAAATTGTACATTTTTTACAAAATGACACATCGTGCCTGATATACAAAATGGAAACAAGTTCCCTAACATGGAAAACAACCATATGGTGGCCTATATACATAATTGCAGTAATTGGTCAATCATTGACCACTTCCACCCTCAGGAGCATCCTGAAAATATATATTTCTTTTCTTTCTTGAGGAAGCACCTCAAGTGGTTTTGGGATTAGGCGTGCTTCATCGCTCCGGAGACTGCAAAAACAAAAAACATTTTTATAATTTTTTTTCCTCATAGAATTAAAAGTCATACAAAATTATACTTTGTAATTTAGCCTAAGACAAATCACCGCATATGCTACTGATAATCATGAGGGTGTTACCCTCCTCTGCAACCCCAATCTCTCGACGATGCCACCTTGAATCAATTACAAGGATAAAATAGTACATAAAATTAAACAAATATGCGTAAAATAAAATTCATGATACATAAAAATATCATCAACACATTATCTCACCGTGAATATCTCGGGCCTCGATGGAGATTTGTTGGTAGGTGGAGCGCTTGGTTGTATAACCTGCTCTGAGGAAACCTCTATTTTGGTAGCCTCAGTGGATGGGGTTGATGGAAATGATGGGGGGGGGGGGGGGAATACATGTGCATCCACTATGGATGGATGTGATAGAAGAGGTGGTGCAAATGGGGGGCCTGCAGGTGAATCCACTTGTGATGCATGGAAAAAGACAGATGTTGGTGGTGGGAAGCGATGGACCCCCACAGGTTGTACCAATGATAAGAACTCCCTTGGTCTGGAGTGAGCTAACCCAGAAGTAGAGCTCGGGTGCCTAGGGAGTACAATAGTATTGTAACTAGAAAATATGTCCACAACCTGCATACATATTAATAATATTGAACTATTAGTACCAAATAGTAAAATTCAAAAACATAAACATAATAAATTTGAGATTTAAACGATAATTAACTCTACACATGATACATGTGATGCAGGTGACTTGTCCATCCCAGATGTACATTCTTTGGCATCGCTTACTCCCACATCCTGTAGAAACACAAGAACATCACAAATTTGAGGATGCCATAAAATAAAGAAATGACTATGGTGAATTTATCAAATGTGACACATACCTATGTATGGAATACACCCAATGAGAAGGATGCCTTTACTTTTGCATCAGGGATGGAGATAGGCACTAATGCATCCATGGGCATAGAGGGTCTGCTACATGGACATAACAACTGCAAAACAACATATAATAAAATATCGATATAATACACAGAATGAAAAACAAATATATAAAAATTAAGAACATATTCATGGTTAAGATACTAACCTCCATGAAGATATGTTGTCCACTCGTCTCCATATGCCCATAGTAGATCTTCTCGTAGCTCAAGCATCTATGAGGTTCACATGGACAACTGATATGTCCATGTGCCCTCTCCTCACTAAAATCTATTGTGCGGGGTGAATCTATGACCCCTCTATCAATGTCATTGGTAGTCACCTCTTGCTGAGATAATGCAACAAAGATATTGCCACACGCTCGACCCCTAAGTACCTTTTTAAGGGATGGGGTATAAATTTTTCACTTTTCAAAATCATCTCAAACCTTCTCTATCATGTCTCTGTCATCTTCTGCTCATCAAGATCTTTCCAACAACAGTAAGTTCACTTAGTTCTCTCCCTTCTCGTGGGTAAATGAGTAAATTTTAATTCCTTATTATTATGTTTTACTAATCTTCTTAAATTTAAGGAAATTGGTCCTAAGACAAAGATTTACCTCCACAGTAAATTTTACATTTCTACCAACATTTACTACCCACCAAAATTTAAGGGGATTCTTCCCAAATTTAGGATATTTAACACAAGTTAAACATAAATGTTTGTTTATGCCCCAAATAGGATTTTGAGGACTTTTGTATTATAATTCAATTAGGAAAATTTCATGTTTATTTCCTAATTATTTTTCCTCAATAATCATTTATAAGGACTTATACATATTTCAATATTTGGGTTGTTCTCCTATAGTGAAACCTAGATTTGATATACTCTAAGATTTCTAGCATAGGATTTGAGGACATACTAAAATAGAACACTATTATGCAGAAATATCACACTCTCTTCTTTCAGATGTTTTATAGATATTTTTAATTGTTCAGTCACCACTTCCCAAGCATGCATTAAATTGTACAACACAATCAACCACAACATCTATTCCCATAAATCTTATTTTAACACACAAATAGTCAAGAGATAAGGAGTTAAATCAAATGGTCTTTAACTGAGATATTCTCTTTATTTTACTTAGATTTCTCAAGTCACTTTTTTAGAAATCAAACTTACATAGTTCTCAAACATAGTATAGCATTTTCTTTTATCTAAACACTCCATATATTTAACCAAATATACTTATCTAGGATCCAAAAAGTGTTGCAACTATTGAAAGGGGTTCCATTTTCCACCCAACCATAGGCACAACAACTCATGGAAGGATTTACCACTGGCCACCCCCTAGATAGATCATGATGCTTAAAGAGAGAATCTTCCTCTTGTTTTGCAAAAACTAGGGGTAGAGGTTACTCTCCTCCTCCATAGGAACTTGGCAGATCAGTTTTCTCTCCACTAAGAAAGGGGGTCTACAATGAGTGCTTCCTCAGTCGCTCATCTTTTCTACAACCATGTTTATCAGCTTGGACTGAAAATGATTCCCAACAAATTCCTATACCCAGAACAGATTTGTTTCTCAGTTCTCTTCAAAACCAAAGAACTGCACATGCCCTCTCTCTTTAGAAATGGTCACTAGACCCATTCCTCCTCCATCCTCTTCTCTTCCCATGAATTTCCTCTCTTTTATGTCCTTCATCTACAAGATTTCGTGGGTCCCAATCCCCATTTCATGGTCAGGTCAGGAAGTTTTTCCAGATGGGTACTCTTCCCATCTCCTCATTGACTCTTGAGGAGGACTTCCCAACTACCACCCTAACTAGTAATTTACTTTTTTGGGTCAGAGGATTGTTCTGGGTCTAAATAATTTAAAGTTAGTAGAGTACTGGTCTGGTAGGGGTTATCTCAACCATTGTTGGTTCCCCTCACCATCTCTCTCATACATCATGATCTACCTTGGCAAACCCCTTCAATAGTTATACAATACTTTCCATTTTATTGAGTAACAAAAATATATACATTACCTTTTATAAAAAAAAGGTTCATCAATTACAACATCCACACATATTCAGTATTCCCATAGTATTTTAGCAGGTTATAGTTATATTTACAATCTAGGGGAAACATAGATATTACAATCCCCTCCCCCTTAAACGAACATCATCCTCGATGTTCCACCCGTCGATGTGCTTTGCATGTACAATAGTAAACAAAAATGGGTATGCCTTTTTCATGACATCCTCCATTTCCCATGTAGCTTCATCTTGACCAAAGTGTTTCCACTGCACCTTGACTTGTGCAATGGTTATGTTCCTGAATGGAATTTCTTTCCTATCTATTATGCATTGTGGCTCTGGAAGGAATTATCCCTCTGGTTCCACCTGAATCATAGACCAATCGATTATATTATTAGAATCATGTACATATTTATTCAACAACGAAACATGGAAAACATTAAGTACCTTCACTATGGCAGGAAGTGCTAGTCTATATGCTACAAGTCCCACTTTGTCCAAAATTTCAAAGGGTCCACAATACCAAGGTTCCAGCTTGGCATAAGTTCCCATTCTCAAGGAAATTTTTCTAGGACTAACTTGGAGATAAACATGATCCCTTTCTTTAAACTCTCTAGGGGTCCTTTTTCTGTCTACATAGCTTTTCTGTCTATCCTGAGCTATTTTCAGATTATGTTTTATTTCAACTACTTGTTGTTCCATTTCTTTTAGCATATCTGACCCGAATGTAATTTTTTCCACTGGGTTAATCCAACTGATTAGAATATTGCATTGTCTACAATAGAGAGCCTCAAAAGGGCTCATCTTCAATGACTCTTGATTATAGCCATTGTTATAAGAAAACTCTACCAGTGGTAGGTAGTCTTCTGAAATCTTAGGATGATGCATCACATGAATCCTTAACCTTTCCTCTAGCACTTGGTTTACCCTCTGTATTCCCATCATTTTGAGGGTGATATGATGTACTAAATAGTAATTTAGTTTCAAAACCAACAAACAAGGATTTTCAAAAATTTGAAGTAAATTTTGTTTCTCTATCTGATATGATTTCCTTAGGCATTCCATCCAGTCTAAATATTTCCTTCATGAAAATACTGGCAATATTTATTGCCTTGCAAGTTGAATTGACGGGGATAAAAGTGAGCAACCTTGCTCAGTTTGTCCACAACTACCATAATGGTGTCATTCTGCTTGGTTGATTTTGGCAACCCTGTGATGAAATCCATGGAGATGGTTTCCCATTTCCATTATGGTATTGGTAAGGGCTACAACAACCCTACTAGATGTCAATGCTATGAATTAACCTGTTGACATTCTAGACATTTATCTAACTAATCAACTATGTCATTTTTAAGTTTGGGCCAATAAAACAATTTCCCAGTGGTTGTGATCATTTTCTGATAACCAAGATGAAAAGTATTTGGTCTTTTATGTTGTTCATCCATTATGAACCTCTTCAATTCGTCAAAATTTGGAATATAAAACCTAATTTTGTAAGTTAGCATGCCATCATTCAACATTTGATATCCCTCATACTTCATCCCCGTGGGCTCTTGGTCTAGGTATGATTTCACAGTTTTGAAAAATGCATCTAGTTTTTGTGCATTTTTTACCCTCTCCTTGATGTTTGGTTCACATGTGCTTACAGCTACCAAGTGAATCACTTTTATACTTATACTAAGGGAATCAACCACCCTATTTTATTTTCCTTTAATATGTTTGATTTCAAAATCAAACTCACTTAGGAGAGCCATCCACCTAGCTTGTCTAGCATTGAGTTTTGGGTGATCAAATAAATATCTCAACCCACTATAGTATGTCATAAGTAAAAATATTCTACCTAGGAGGTAATGCCTCCACATTTTTAAATCATGTATTATGGAAGCCAATTCCAAATCGTGGATCACATAATTGATTTCATTCTCATTCAATTTTATGGATTCATAGAAAATCACATGCCCTTCCTCCATAAGGACTCCTCTGAGACCTTCCTTGCAGGGATCTGTACACACAAGGAATTCCTTATTTGGTTTTATAATCTTTAGCACAGGTGCATTGGTTAGAAGGTATTTCATCTGTTGGAATCTCTCTTCACATTCTGATGTCCAAATGAATTTAACTCCCTTTTTCTAAAGGGAGGTGATTGGGAAACCAATCTAGGAAAATCCCTTTATGAACCTTCTATAGTACCTTACTAGGCCCATAAAGGATATGATATCAAAGACATATTTTGGGTTAGGCCAATCCATAATGGATTTGATCTTGTCAGGATCAACTACCACTCCTTCAGTGATGACATGGCCTAAATAATGAACCTGTTTTTGGAAAAATTCACACTTACTAAACTTAGCATAGAGTTGGTGTTCTCTCAACACTTGAAGCAATAACTTGAGATGTTCTTCATGCTCTTCCCTACTCTTAGAATATATTAGTATATCATCAATGAAAACTAACACAAATATTTCCAAGAACTTGTTGAGTACAATATTCATTAAGCACATAAAGGTGGTTGGTGCATTGGTACGCCCAAATGGAACCACCACAAATTCATAGTCTCCATACCTTGTCCTAATGGTTTTTTTGTGGATGTGTTCATACTTTATTCGTACTTGATGGTATCCATACCTCAAGTAAATCTTGGAGAAAATTGTAGCACCCCTTAATTGGTCAAACAAGTCCTCAATTCTTGGCAAGAGATACTTATTCTTAATGGTCATCTTATTGAGATGTATATAGTATATGCACAACTTGAGTGTTCCATCCTTCTTCTTCACAAACAAAGTTGGTGCTCCCTAAGGAGACACACTAGGCTGAATTTATCCCTTGTCCAACATCTCCTTTAGCTGTAGTTTGAGCTCAACTAGCTCTGGTGTACTCATTTTGTAGGGTGCTCTAGACATTGGTACCTCTCCAGGTACAAGTTCTATTGAAAAGTCAATATCTATTCTTGGAGGTAGACCTGGTACCTCTTCTGGAAACACATATTTATTCTCTATTTATATAGTATGGTCCTCTAGGCTTGGTTTATTGTCCTCAAAATAGTTCAACACTTGTATTACATACAAAGGACATCCTTTTCTGCAATACTTCTTCACTTGAAGGGTTGATATCTGTCTCACTAAGACATGATTTTGAATTCCTTGTAGGTTTATTTTCCTCCCTTCTTCATCTTCACACTCCAAATTTTTATTATAACAGTCCAACTTGGATTTATGGGAATCCAACTAGTCCATTCCAATCAACAGGTCATAAGATCCTAAAGCGAGCATGTTTAGGGTTTCTTGGGTGGGTAATCCATTCACAATGAATTGGCATGCCGGTATGACCTATGTTACCTTTATTTTTTTTCCAGTGGCTAGTTGTACCAGCCATTATTTAACATGTTTTACTTGTTGCAATTTAGATTTCTCAATAGTTTGAGGGGAAACTGATCCGGATTATTTTCGACACGAAATGAGAGTGGAGATATAATAAAGAAATGCACAGAGATATCACAGATGTCCAATAATATAATAGAAATGTATCATATATGAAACCATAAAAACATATATATAGTAATACATGATTTCTATTAATGAAATAAATGTACAGAGACTGTAAAAATAGGGAGTGAAAGACTCGCTAGAATGATGGCAGCTTATCTCTGAGAAGAGATGTGATGGCTACTCGCATTCGCAAGAAGATGATTACAATGAGGATCTTAAGGCCTTTTTACAATAAACCAGAATGCCAAAAACCCTAGACATCCAAAAACCTAACCCTAGGAGATGAAGCACCAAAAGTCATGTGGGCCCCGTTTGGGTAAGTTAGTACATCAATTTCCCGGGGTCGTAACTTTTGGATACAATCTCCGTTTTAGGTGCATGATAGCCCGTTGTAAAGGTATCATCAAGGATATTCATTTTGGGGGATCAATCATGCCTTCAAATATAATTGAGAAGCTATATCATGAAAAACCTTCATTTAGGCCCTCAAAATGGCCCTGGAAGTTAAAACTGCTAAAAATAGTAAATTGCCAAAATTGCCAGAAAACTGTTTTGAGCCAATTGGAAAAGGTGGGTGGCCACCGATATCCACCTAGATCAGAAACATAACTCATATTAGAACCAAGGTCAATTAAAATGGAAACTATATGGTTGGAAAATCATACCTTCCATCTCCACCATTGAAGCTTGGTGGTCAGCTTGTCTATTATCCAGGGCTGCATAAAGTTTTGGCATGCTCCTAGCCACATCATTGACTTTGGTAGCCTCCTGGATGTTGTAGACCCTCCTATTATCTTGTTGCCTATGCAGGAAGTCCCTCAGTAAATGTTCTTATCCACAACCCCAACATTTCAAGGGTTCTCTCTTTGTATTACCAGTCTTACCTGGGGCTGATCCAAAGGGTTTATTACCACTCTGATATGGAAAATTTTGTTGATACACACTTTTAGTAGGAAGGCTCATCTTAGAACTTTTCCCATGACTCCTAAATATTGAGGATTTAAACCCCTTCTTCTTCAATTCCATATTACTTTTCCTCTTCCAGTCCTTACGAGATTTTGACTTATTATTGAGTTTCTCATCGCAGTACCTTGCCTTTCAGATAGTGTCTTCTAAAGTCTTAGGTTCATCAAACTCAATTCTGTCTCGGAAGGACTGAGGAAGTCCACTAATAAATTGTTTCATCTTTAACTTTTCATCCTTTATGTAGGGCACATACTTCATCAAATCAATAAATTTGTTGATACATTCATCTATTGTGAGTTGTCCTAGCTTTAGTTCAAAGAACTCCTTGGTCTTCCCATCAAAATATTTTTCAGAAAAATACTTCTTCTTAAATTATTTCTCAATTTTTTTCCATGACAAGTCCTTCTCATGGATTCCTTTAACATTCCTAAGGTCCTCCCACCAAATGGAGGCCTTTCCATTCAAGTTGAAAATGGATATTCAGGCCTTTAAGTTTTCAGAGTAGTCATGGACTCTCAAGTACTTCTCCAAGCCAAGTAGCCAAACTTCTACTTCTTCCCCCTTATTAATTTCTCCATCGAAAGAGGGTGGTTTGGATTTCTTAAACTCCTTAGGGTCATGGCTCTTGGAATGTTTCCTCTTCTTTATTCTCCTCTAATAATGTAAACTAGTCTCACTGCTAAAAAATTCCTTGGAATTGTCAGTTTCCTCACTAGAAGATTCTTCCATTGAATTTCTCTTGGCTCCATGTTGGTACTTCTTTGAGGTGTTCCTCTTTGTGTGGCTACTTTCAGGACCATGATTTTGTATCTCAGGTGGACTTTGGGTTTCCTTAGTACGTTGTGTGTCAACATTACTGGCTACTGGCCCATGTTGCAGCTACCTTTGTATATCTGATAAGCTTTGTAGTAGGACTACATTAATTTCAGTTTTTTTTTCCTATTATTTTATCATCCTTTCGTTGTCATCCTTACAACTCTGTAATTCTGCCACAAGGCTTCTTATAGTTTTAGCCAAATCCGGAGGGGTTTCCACCGCCCTCCTCTCATCATATTCTTCTTCTCTATTGTGAGATCTTTCCCCCAACTCATGGTGTGTCACCATTCTTTATGATGTAGTTTGTAAGGTTAAATCAACTTCATTACTTAGCAACACTAGAAACACACGGTTCATATTTTTAAAACATATAACAACAACAGGGAGTCTCATTCCTCTCTTCAATAATGGTTTAAGTAAGATTCTTATGAATGGGGTAAGATAGGGTGTTACCCCTTAAAATTTCTCTAATAAAATTTTATGTGACTCATTCATGAGCTGAAGTAGGGCAAGTGTTGTTACCCACTATGACACCACTATGTCACACACCCTACCCCTAAGTACCTTTTTAAGGGATGGGGTATAAATTTTTCACTTTTCGCAATCATCTCAAACCTTCTCTATCACAACTCCATCATATTCTGCTCATCAAGAGCTTTCCAATGACGATAAGTTAACTCGAAACTGAGCTCTAGGACGAGGGTTATGACCTTCCAAAGTTATCTACTTTACATAGGCCACATCTCTCTTACTCCCACATGGAATCATTATGACCTTACATTGTCCACGCCAACTGATGTGGTGAAAATCGGATCTTGATGTGGCACTAATCTATCCTGCCACAGTCGAACTTTGATCCACGTAGGCCTGCAACCATCATAACTCAAGCCTTCTCCCAACACACTCTTCGCTTACCTCTGATGAATATGGTGTCGAGGAGTATTCCATTTCATTCGAATGGACAGTCTCGATGCATGAAATATATCTCATTCTACAGTTAGGATCCATTCGACACCTAAGGTTCACCAATCATACTGGACCCCACTCAACTCATCAACCCATTGAATATTAACATGTGCCATCACACTGATGTTCTTAGTCAACATCAATTCACCATGTCACCATAGGGAGCATATGCTAGCTCGACTAGAGGATGACATTTGTCCCTATCCTATAGTCCAATTAAAATACTTAATTAATATTTCATAGAATACCATTCTTTGGTAATTAATTACTTAAACCTCATTAAGAATAATTATTCTCCACAAACTAATTATCCATTAATTAATTTTTGCTCAGCCTAATACTCATGGCCCAGTAATTACTTAGGTTTTACTTTCTCTTACCCCCCTACGAAGTAGTTTAGCACTAATTCAATTAATTACTCATATGGTAATTATGAGTAATTATATTATAACACAATGAGGTTAGTTTCTTCATAATATACTTAAGTTGATTAACCTTAATTAAGGTAAAAAATTCAATTAAGGTAAGTAAGTTGATTATCAATATCCATTAATACCTAACCCTCCAGACTTTGGTGAAAATTCATCATTATGCTTTTATGAATATACCCAAATCTCTTGAATGCCAGAGTTCTGGAGACGGTCCCACTCATACTATACCTTTGTGAAAATATAACCAATTATATCTCCATATATATAATTAATTCAATTTCATTTTTATTATAACATTGGAATATAGGAAAATAGGTTTGGCCTTCGACCATTTTTCTCTTACACTCTATATTCCCCAAACATCCTGGAGTCTCAATATCCCGGAGCCCCGAACTCTTGAAGGGTCCATGCTTACACGTGATTCCACATTAAATATTAAATTAAAAAGGAGAAAAGGATTGGTACTTTATCACATACAAGAATCACAATAAATTCATTTAATATATATATCACATTAAATATTAAATTAAAAAGGCGAAAAGGATTGGTAATTTATCACGTACAAGAATCACAATAAATTTATTTAATATATATGTGTGTGTGTGTGTGTGTGTGTGTGTGTGTATCACCTCTCTGGAAAATTGCACCCAGGTTTATAAAATCCCAAATAATATATTTAATATTGAAATGAGAGAGAGAGCTCTCCAGGTCAACTCCTTCGACTCTCCCACACATCCTTTATACTCAAATATCCCAGAGTCATGAAGCCCCGACATGGCGCCACTTATGTACGTTTCCACGTCCTTTAATATTTAAAAAGGAAATGAGAAGAGTTGATCTTATTCATGTGTGAGTATTTTAATAAAATTTATCATAACATATTATAATAATACTTTTCCTTGATAATGGAACCCAAGCTTAATAAATTTCCAATTATTACATTTAACATTGGAATGAGGTAGGATCTTTGGGTCGATTACTCCGACTCTTCATCATACTGTCCATTCCTCAAACATCCCGGAGTCTCGAAGTTCTGGAATTCCGGAGGGGACCCACTTGTATTTCTTTATGATTTAAATACACTAAATTATTTTGGGATTATAATATAATATATATTATATAAAGGTATATTATGACAAATTACATTGATTGATCACATTAAATACAATAACAATAATTAATTATAATTATTATCTAAGTAACCTTGTACAGGGAAAAGTAGGGTTCGCCCTTCGACGACTTTGGCTCGTGGATTCCATCACCCAAACATCCCGGATCCCCAGAGCTCTGAACTCCTGGAGTTATGAAGACCATGAGATGGTTAAGGCATTTAGGCACAGGTTATTCCTTGGTGTATTTGGAATTTGGAAATCGTAATTATTTATATTTCTTTTGGTTTCAGGCCTTTCATTCTCCATGAAACTTTACCCTCCATTTTTCCAAAAGTGTAAGAATAATGTGTGTGTGTGTGTGTGTGTGTGTGTGTGTGTGTGTGTGTGTGTGTGTGTGTGTGTGTGTGTGTGTGTTATTCTTACACTTCCAGAAAAATGGAGGGTAAATTTTCCTAGAGAATGAAAGGCCTGAAATCATTTCACAGTCTTGTTACCTGGAAAATTTAAAGGAAATTATTTTCTCTTACAGAAAAATAATAGAAGGAAAAATATAAATTTCCAGTCTTTATAAAAGGATCTAATAAAAGTTTATAGTCCAAGGAAATTTCTCCATTCTAGAAATTAAAAATATAATTATAATCTCTCCCTTCTCATGGGTAAATGATTAAATTTTAATTTCCTTATTACTGTTCTTTACTACTTTTACTAAAGTTAAGGAAATTGTTCCTAAGACAAAGATTTATCTCCACAGTAAATTTTACATTTCTACAAACATTTATTGCCCACCAAAATTTAAGGGGATTCTTCCCAAATTTAGGAGATTTAACACAAGTTAAAAATAAATGTTTATTTATGCCCCAAATAGGATTTTGAGGAATTTTGTATTATAATTCAATTAGAAAAATTTCATGTTTATTTCCTAATTATTTTTCCTCAATAATCATTTATAAGGACTTATACATTTTTCAATATTTGGGTTTTTCTCCTAAAGTGCAACCTAGATCCGATATCCTCTAATTTTTCTAGCATAGGATTTGAGGACATACTAAAATAGAACATTATTATGCAGAAATATCACTCTCTCTTCTTTCAGATGTTTCATAGATATTTTTAACTGTTCAATCATCACTTTCCAAGCATGTATTAAATTGTACAGCACAAACAACCACAACATCCATTCCCATAAATATTATTTTAGCAGACAGATAGGCAAGAGATAAGGGGTTAAATCGAATGAGCTTCAGCTAAGACATTCTCTTTATTTTACTTAGATTTCTCAAGTCACTTTCATCAGAAATAAAACATACATAGTTCTAAATCATAGTATAGAATTTTCTCTGATCTAAAAACTCCAGATATTTAACCAAACATACTTATATAGGATCCAGAATGTGTTGCAACTCCTGAAAGAGATGCCCTTTTCCACCCAACCATAGGCGCATCAAATCCTTCCAGGATTTACCACTGGCCACCCCCTAGCTAGATCATGATGCTCAGAGAGAAACTCTTCCTCTTGTTCGGAAACAACTAGGGGTAGAGGTTACTCTCCTCCTCCCATAGGAACTTGGCACATCATTTTTCTCTCCACCAAGTAAGGGGGTATGAAATAAGTGATTCCTCAGTCACTCATATTTTCTGCAACCCCATTTATCAGCTTGGACTGAAAACACTACCCAACAAATTCTTGTACCCATAACAGATTTTTTTCTCAGTTCTCTTTAGAACCAGAGAGCTGCACATGCCCTCTCTCTTCAGAAATGGTCACGAAACCCATTTGTCCTCCATCCTCTTCTCTACCAATGAATTTCCTCTCTTTTATTTCCTTCCTCCACAAGATTTTGTGGGTCCCAATCCCCATTTCATGGTCAGGTTAGGAAGTTTTTCCAGATGGTTACTATGCCCATATCCTCATTGACTCTTGAGGAGGACTTCCCAACTACCAAATTGAATCGTAATTTAGTTTTATGGGTAAGAGGACTATTATGGGTCTGAATAATTTAAATCTAGTATGTTACTAGTCAGGTAGGGATCATCTCAACCATTGTTGGTTCCCCTCACCATCTCTCTCATACATCATGATCTACCTTGGAAAACCCCTTCAACAGTTATGCAACACTTTCCATTTTATTTAGTAAAAAAAATATATACATTACCTTTCATAATAGAAAGGTTCATCAATTTGAACATCCACACATATTCTGTCTTCCCATAGTATTTTAGTAGGTTATATTTATATTTACAAGCTCGACGAAATAGGGGTATTACAGCTACCATGTTGCACTAGGCTCCAAGTTAATGATGAAATAGTTGGGTGTACCTATTGCAAGCTCTCTACATAAGGAGGATGTTGGGAAAGGGGGTCAGGAATTCACATGGGGGGACAAGGACCTAACATGGGATCGCACCTGAAATTCTCTCAATCATGTGTGGACCCTTGAACCACCCCTAGAACTCACCCATGTCAAAGTAGTTGACATGGTGACCCAAAATAAATTCCTCCCATAATTTTCTGAAAAACTATAAGGGCACTTCCCTGTTATTGCAAGGAGGTTTATCAAAAACCATATACCACCTATCCATCTGGTTTTGACTAATTTGTAGATGGATACACTAGTCAATACAAATGCAGTTTTTGGTCAAAGGTAGTTCTTGTCCATTTTGAGGATCCCTAAAAATAGACAATAGTTCTTTCTTTGAAATACCCAAGTATCTGACTTGGTTTCAATCCAATCCAATGTTGTAGTACTCACATTCTTTCCCTATTCTTAGAAATAGAAGTCATTTCCCCTTGGGAACTTGCAATGGACCTCACAATGACACCCAATGAAGTAGCCAAGGACACTCTGCTTGGTTCTCTGCTGCCCCTTAATTGATCTACAAGTCTTCTTAATGTATCCAAACCCTCATCAATTTCAGTGTTTATATTGGGTGGTTGTGGTGGGTTGGGGTTTTTCTCTCCTTGGTTTGTTGGTGGGAAGTTTACATTGTCACTGGATTCCATTTTGTAATATACACTGTAGTTTAATAAGGAAATTTAATAAGTGGAATTATGACTAAGGTATTACAAACAACAATGTTATTTTATTCCAACAAAATCATTAACATAATTTTGTGTAAAACAAAGAAAAACTATGTGTTATATTTACAATGAACTTGAGAAAACCCTATACAAGATTGGTGAATGGTTGAGAGATTTACATTCAAGTATATATTATGTGTAGTGAACCTTGCTAACAATTTTTCAATGTCATTGTGATTTACATCCATAACCTATGACTTTTTTTTATCCTTTACTTGGCCTATGGTTTTGTTTCCTCAATGAAGGAAATTCATGAGGCATGATGTGCAAATGAGCACAAAATGCGCCTGCAGTCCTTAAGAAAAGGGCACAATAGGAACGTATGTGCGTTCCTGTTAAGAACATGCACGTGGTCCTATTAGAAACACTTATGAGTTCCTAAGAGTGCATGTGTGTTCCTACCAACAAACCTACGTGTCAAGCTTGTTGGATGTTCAGGCATTGCCAAACCTATAGGATTAGCAACACATGCAGGTTCTTTGGAATGTGCATGCATTCCTGCTGACACCCTTGCCACCTTTTCAGCCACCAACTTCGTGCACTCACCCTATTTTTAAAAGAGAATGTCAAAAACTTCTTCTTCATTTTAAAAATGAAAGTTCCTAGTGCTTCCAACCAATGTGAACCCATAATTTTGTCATTTTCATCACAAAATAAGGATCTAACTATGAATTGTGATACATGGGTATAATCTCCAATGTTTAGTTGTACATTGCTTATTTCATATTTTTTTTCATTCCACGATTCTATTTTTTCACTTATATTTGACTCAAGAATCAATAATAGGTTAGCACATTCAACACTAACATAATTACTATCCTTAGTGGGAGCAATAGAAAGAGTAATATCTTTCCCTGCAAGTGTCCCTTTGATTTTAAGTAGCACTGCAACATTTTTTTTTAAGTTTTAGGAAATCTTCCTTTTTCTTCATTATTGGACTCCATTTATTTTCGTCAAAAAATTGCGATGAATAATACCTTGATTATGAAGAATATATATACCCCTTCAATAATTAATTGAATGCACAAAGTGTAAAGGTACCACTTTTTTTATAACAAATGGTGCACTTCTTCAATGTTAATTTAGAGACTTGGACTATAAATTTCTCTCTTCTTATTTATATTACTTTGACTTTGATTAATGATTTTTCTTGCACTTTATAATTTATATTCCCTTGTATTCACTTAGTATAACTTAAACCCTTATCTTCTCTTGATTGAAACTTTAAGTATTATTTTTATAACCCTTTTATTATCTCTTCCACTAAATGATAACAGAGTTTTATTAACCCTTCTCCTTCATATGAAATATTAAAAGTACTTTCAATAGTATTTTGCAATTTATTGGAACTTAAATAAATTTTAATTAACTTGAACTCTTAAAATCATCAATTTTATATCTTTTATAATATTAAATTGAACTCTTAAAAGCATCAATTTTATATATTTTATAATATTAACTTGAAGTCTTAAAAGAATCAATTGTATATCTTTTATAATATACTACTTTATATAAAGGCGCATTGCTAGGGTTTAGGGTTTTAGTGCTCGACTCTCTGCTTTCCTCCATCGCCCCTAGTGGGGAAAGCCAGGATTCCAAATGAGGGAGGGTCATGAGGCACTTCCTACAGTCAAGTGGTTGTGCAGGAGCATACAGACGGGGGCTTCCGTCGACCCTCCTTTGAAACATCACCGAACCAACGCTCGCAAATATTCTTTGAAGGCACAACAAAAGGAAAATAAATGGAGATTGACAATGGACCAATTCAAATGAAAAAAACTCGTCCTTGGGAACCTAGGATTTCCATCCCTTAGGCACCATCAACACTGAAATTTGTGATCAACACACCCAGAATTGAGGAACAGAAGCAATACATGAGGGACTATGTATTGGTAGGTAAATTCCTAGGTCTCTAGCCCTCATAACATGAGCTTGTCAAATGGATACACCACTGGTGGAAACCCAAAGGACACTATGACCTACATCTTGGCTCAAAGGGCTTCTTCATCATCATATTCCACAACCTAGAAGATAGAAACTGTATATTCGATGGAGGACAATATTTTTTCAACTCAGCTAGCCTCTTTCTACGATTTTGGATGGATAAATTTAGCCCGGAAAAAGAAGACTTTGCACGTGTTCCAGTATGGAGTCATTTATATTCCTTGCCACAAGAGTTGTAGTTATAAGAGATCATGGCGGGCATAGGAAACACCATTGGGGATTATGTCAAATCCTTTGAAGCAACCAAGAAGAGAAGGTATACATCCTATGCTTGTATTTTTGTCTACCTCAATATCTCAAAGACCCTCCTAGGATCCATCTCCCTTGAATATCATGATGAAGAATGGTCTCAAACTATTGATTATGAGCACATACCCTTTTGGAGTAGAAAAATCCACGAACATGGGAATGTCTTCAGGGACTATCCTTTGAACATTATTGGCACGGTCAATAACCCTAAAGTAATAAAATCAAGAGACGGCTTCACCCATGTGGCTAGAAGGCCACACCAAACCACCAGAAAAAAGGTGCCAACTTCTAACAAGGAACCACCCTCCAACAATTCCTTTGATGTCCTTCAACAAATTTCTAAAGATATGGATGAGCCACATATACCTCCTCAAGAAACTACAACTCACGACAACACAAAAGGCACAACAACAAGCACCCCAGTTTTGGAACAACTCCGTCCATATTCCCCTCCCCCCCCCAAGTCAAGGATGGAGAAGCATCTGACCCTGAAGAAGGAGATACTGAAATGGACCTAAATGAAAACAACCTCGTGGGAATAGACTGGAAGCATTTAGAACAGGCTTATCGCAAGAATGAGTTGTATATTATCCCTCTCGACCAACTCTGCAAAGTCCATAAGGTATTCCTCAACTCCTCAGTAGGTTATGAAGCCATATCTAGCTCAGGTTTGGGCATCTAGGGAATCCCACAGAAAGAACAGTGCAAGCCTTAGAAGGAGGAAAAGAAAACAGGAAGAAAATCAACCCAAAATCTTATACTATAAATCAATCATTTCATGGTAAACTCAGGTCAGATACATCTCATCTCTGATAACTTTCCCCCTCTCCCCTCCCCATCCTCATCATGAAGCTTATATATTGGAATATACAGGGTCTCAACGGTCATAGAAAACAAAGGCTTATACGTGATCGTATCATAGAAGAACAACTAGACATTCTTTTACTTCAAGAAACAAAATATGCACGAGCAAAAATGACCCAAATCCTCTCCAAATGTTGGAAAAAAGGGAAAATGATGACCATCAACTCCATAGGTGTGGTTGATAGTTTGGCCATTCTCTGCAACCATAGCTCTGTGGTTTTGGAGAATTTCTTAACCACTAAATGGACAATATCGGTATAATATAGGCTTATCAGATCCAATAAGCCAGGGTACATTACAAATGTATATGGCCCAGCCACTCAGGAGGATAAGCTAAACTTTATTCAATATATGAAATGGTTGGCCACCCTCACTACTAATCATAGATGGATACTGGGCGGTGACTTCAATATGGTTTGCAACTTAGATAAGAAAAGAGGGGGAATTTGAAGACTTGAGGTGGAATGTGCACACTTTCAAGCATTAATTGACAAGCTCTGTCTCATAGATATGGAAACTCAAAATGACATCTTTACCTGGTTGAACTCACGTTGAGGGTCCCAAAATGTGGCGTGCCACCTAGATCACTTCCTCGTATCAGAATCCATCTTGATGGATGGACTCTCGTTGGAAGACAATATCTTGGACACCTATGGATCTGATCATTGTCCAATCCATCTCTCTTTGGAAATTTTAGGTAGCCTAAGGCACAAGCCTTTCAGATTCAAGCGATTTTGACTCACTCATCAGGAGTTCCAAGCCTTGGCCCCAACTTGGTGGAAGGTGTTGGGCTCTAAAGATGTCCTAAAAACAACCTTAGTCTGACATTAATTTATCAACTGAGGATTCGTCTTTTCTTTCAAGAGTGTCAACAAATTTTACGCAAATAGTTGTAGAGGTTTAAATCATGTAGATAATTTAGTTACGACAAATCTGAGTCTATCTAAATTATTGCAATAATCAAGTTCTTCACACATTAATTAAAAACTCTAAAACTAATAACTCAATCAACACGAATATTTTCTGAGAAAACACACATTATAAATCAAATCATCAATCAATTACTAAATTCGTTCATCGATCTAAGAGACAACAATTTAGTGTACGAAACACTTAATGAATCAATCTCTCAATGATTAATTAATCTACTGGAAAGCAACATCAATCTACTATATATTTAAGGAGGAAAAACAAATGTGAATTAAATGAAAGGAACAACAAATGCGAATTTAAATGAAAGGAACTCACAAGCAATAAATTGACAACAAATGGAAATGGAACAATAAATGATAATCTCCAAATGGAACATCTACTCTGTGCAAATGGAACAACATAACCAATTCATAAAAGAATCAACACATTAACGAGTCTATCTTGACTGTTGAAAGGAAATATCGAATCACAAAACTATAACATAATTGATAATATTACAGATGAGATAGTAGCTCCTGTCGACTGGGCCCACGGTCTTCAGAAGATACTTCTACGAAAAAATCAGTATGTAGAAATGATCAAAACGCTTGAAGCTTTCATTAATTCCATAACTGGTAAGTCATTTACAATGGTATTGTTGTACAGAGTGTCAACAATTTAAGAGATCTGAATGCTTGGGTATCTCTCTATCGTTCACTATTCTCTATATATTACAATCAGATAAGTAAATTAAGCTATCCTTTGAACCATTTTGTGCTCGATTTATTCGACCTTCAATGGCATGTGCATCTTCATGATCTTCTTAATTATCTTTAGTTAATAGAAATTGTCAATTTCTGCATAAAATCAAAACAATTCAAACCAAAGTTCATAAAATATCTAATATCATTTAATATTATTTCCTAAGAGTTTTTTAACCATTTTCTTCCCTAATTACTTCAAATTAATAGAAAAGTCAACAAAGAATATATCACAAACCAAAGTAACAAGGAGAATATTTATACCTTTTTCTCAACCCAACATACCCCCCAGCTTACCTTTTTGCATTTCCTCATGCAACAAGAGAGTTTATATGCAAAGCAATGATATTGAAGGGTGGACAGGTCTCTTCTCTAGGTCTTCAGAACCCATGCTTACCTTTAATCTCTTCAAAAGAAACATCTTCCCTTTTCTTATGAATTTCATAAACACTCTGATAACCCTCTGGAGGATACCAAATAATGGGGGGACTGTACTTGCATCCAATCTAGGAAGGGCCTTCTTCCATGATCATTTTGGCATACCTCTCTAAACTAAGAGTAGTTGTTTGAAAATTCCTGAAACCAAATTGTTCCCTATTCTTGACTTGATTTGAAGAGACACTCCATCTTAATTTGGCATCAGGAAGGGCTTCTTCCTTAATTTCTCCAAAATATTGTAATGTACAACATGTCTATGGATGGGAACTAAAGATTCCACAACCTTCTCCCTCTTCATGAATCCTCTATGTTGCATAATGATATCAAAGGTTTTAGGAGGTTCCCCTCTGATCCATAGGTCTAGTCCATTCTCCCTTTTCATGAAGACATTATGTGCTTTGGCCCACCTAAGTTGATTTTTGGAAAAAGACAAAAAGGCCTGAAACTGAATATCCCCAGTGAATGGGTTGGGGTTCTCTTCTCTATTTTCTTCTAGAATGAAATTGTGAAGATATAGTTCACACAAAAATTATTGTACTCCATCCTCTTGTTCTTTAAAACATGAAACAAAATTAGAGGCAGTGGTGAGATCAGAAGGTGTGCCTTCCGTAATAGCTTTTACTTTTAATAACAGATAACGTTCTAATAGAAATAGGGCATAATTAGTAGCAGGGGCCCTGCAAGATAATATATCAAAATAAATAGAGAAAACATGTTTGATTTGCTCTAAAGCTCCATCAAGTTGGACCTTACCTTCTTCACCTTTTCTTTAGTTCTGTTGAGCTCAGCAAAGGTTTCATTCTTAGTTTTTGACATGGCTCAGAGTTGTCTGACAACTTTTTGTTGTTTTGTCACTGTCACCATTTCACTTCGACATTGGGTCATGGTTTGTTACGATTGTTCTAGTTCTGCTTCCAACCTTATAATAATGGCATCCTATTCAGGGGAATGAAATAATTCTTCAGTTTGAGCAATTGTTTCTATTGTTGCTAGAACCTCTATCTGAGTTTCTATTTCAATTGATTCCAAAGGAGCATGAAATTTTGTTTTTGTTTCAACAGAATTAGTGTGAATTTCCCTTCTAGAAAGTGGATTTCTTCCCTGTACTCTGGCCCTCTTATATTTCTTCTTCTTATCGGCTTTGTCAGATTGTTCCAGCTTCTTCTTAAGTTGTCTAATTGTTTCTTTCAAACTGCCAACTTTTTGTTTTAATACCTTTATTTTCTTAACCCTCTTCTTCAATGTCTTGTTTTCATGTTCCAGTTTTCTGATTCTGTTATTGCCTTTTTCTGTTGTTTCTTTCTATATAAGGGGAATTTCAAGGTCTTCCCCGCATTGATCAATTTGTAATTGATTCTCTGTATATTCTAGGAGCTCTTGTAGTTCTAAATGACTGTTCAGCTCAAACTAAGGTTCTGATTGTTCTTCTCCCTCAGGAGATGGCATCTCCATATCAGGAATATCAAAGACAAGGTTTGAATGAGAAGAAGTTGGAGTTTGGGGTTATTTTGTCCCGTCTGTATCTTCAGTAAGTGATATCCATAAATTTCCCAACACTTGGGCCATATCCTCTTCATAACTTCCAAATAAATCATCTTGTTTTCCTACAGGGCTTTCATGTGATGGTTGTTCTAATTGTACAGTTTCCTGAGTGCTTTCAGGTTGTGTTTTTTCTTTATCCTTTCTTCTTTTTACAGAGGAGGTTTCAGAAACATAAATTGTTCTCTGTCTTTTCCTCTTTGATGTTCCTACCTACATGCTCTAAGCTTCTGCCAACTAAATAATGTCAATAATGTTCATTTCTATTTCAGGTTGGGGGGGTGGTATTTGGGTATTATCTCCCTCTGTCTGGGCTGCCTCAATTCCTTGTGAAGGAATTTCATGGTGGACTTCAGGTTTCTCAATTTGTAGGGGTATGTTGAGCTCAATTAAGTCCCACCATGTTATTTGTGTGTGATTTAAGGACCTTTCTACTATCAATTTTAATAACCCGTGATGACTGATTACATTAGCAGGGTCTTTGGATTTTTGGGTTCTTCCGGTGACTTCATCTAGCATGGTATTCAAAAATAATGATAGATTTATCACAGACCGTTGTTTTAATACTACCAACAAATTGAGGTGGTGAGGTCTCACCTCATCATATCATCTGTCGCATGTGATATATCTCTACAACATGCCTACTAGCTCCCTCCAGGGTTCGCTAAGAGAAATGGGGATGAGGCCTTTTCCTTTCTTGTCGAATTCTTCCCCTAGTTCTGCGAAGGACTCCACATCTTCCTTAAGTGATGTGTATTTACCAATCCACTGTGTTCCTTCATTTGGAAGTCTCATTACCTAGGATATAATGGCATCAGTAACTGGTATTTGTATGCCTCAAATTACTAAGACTCTCCCCTATAAATTCTGGAAGAATGCTAATGTGACATTTATATCAAATACCTATAGTCTATTAAAGTATTGCATCCACCTTAGACGGTGTAGAATTTCCTTTTCTTGGTCAGTTAATTGCAGCAATGTAGGCTTGCGGCGAATGCGTCAGCCACCCATATCTTCTGTAAACAAGTCAGCACAACTATCGTTCCCAACTGCAAAACTAGCTAGGCCAGCATGTGAAAGAAAATTACTAGAAATGGTAAAAATTACAGAACAACAATGGTATATAGAAATACAAATTTTCCCATTATCTGTAATCATTATGGATTATCTATAATCATGCAGAATTTCCACCCCCTAATGAATGAGAAGGTCGACCTCGACCGTCGGTATGTGTGAACATAATGATGACGGCCAGTCAAGTGAGTGATAATTATTATGTTTTTGTCATTGGGAGAACGACCGTTAATAACTTTAAAAGCATTTTAATGTCAATCATGAATGATGATCATACCTTTTGTGGAAAGTACAAGTTCAAATACCCATATTCAATATGTTAAGGAAGAATATTCCGGGTAGTCCTAATTTGTTCACATTTTATAAATATGCCACATGTCATAATTTTGTTACTTTCCCTGGTCTTGAATATAGCCAGAATGATAGACTCTTTTTTTTAAGAAAGGAAGTCTATGAACATAATAAAAACTTAGCATATTAAAATAAACTTCAATACCATAAGCAGAGCCACTGCTTCCACCAGGCGTCCATAGCCTCGATAGGGTTTCCTTTTAACCCATAGATGATTCAGTATCCTCAATAAATAGTTTGAATAGTCTTTTCCAAAAAAGGCCACTATCCTGATTTGGTAGCCAGATAGCAACAATGCCACTCACTAGATCGTAACAAAGTGAACAAGCCGGTTCGTGATGAGACCTCTTGTCTGTTAGGACCATACAATGTACCTTTTTTCCACCATTACACTCTTGTTTCACTCATATTTAAACTCATATTATCACTTTACCCTATCTTTCCAAAGGTATACAACGTCTCTTCTCTTTACTATATGTTTAATCTGTTTTGCATATAATTTTACATTACTCTCGTACTTAACCATTGATCAGAAATGTATAAGTGCTGAAACAATTCGAACTGCAGATTAGCATTGAGGCATGTGGCTGAAATAGTCTGTGGACTACGATGCTGAAACAACAACTCACAAGAAGAAGCTGCTACACTCTCGGTGGTCTACGATGCTGAAACAACAACTGCTACACTCTTCGTGGTCAACGATGCTGAAACAACAACTCACACAGAAGAAGTTGTTACACAGTCCGTAGTCTACGATGTTGAAACAACAACACAAAACTGTTACATTGACCACAATAGTCGCACCTTAAGCTAGCATTAACCATCGCTGCTACCTGAGACCAAGTTGCCAAAACAGTCAGAACGCAAAACGTGCAATTTGCGATGCTGAAACAGCATACAATAGCAGTAACAAGAAGACAAATAAAGAAGTTGTTACTCTAGCCACAACAACAACACCTCACTCAGCACTTGTAATAGCATTTTATTGCGGGAGACTAGGATATCCTATTCCAGTTTAGAAAGTTGATCTGACCAAGAATAGGACTCAGATGTACACCTGTAATTTGTTGATCAAATTGTATCGAAGGGATTCTCCTCTTTAAATAAGAGGAAATCACCATTAGAGAGGAGCTTCTGTTTTTTACAAAGAAAGGATTTACAGAGAGGGATGTGTTTTACTTCAGATTGTAATGTAACACAGTTGATAGATGAATAAAAGATTGTTCTGAGCATTTCTCTCTAGTTCCTTTCATTCCAGGGGAATCTTGTGAGAAGGGAGGGCCCACCTTCTTCACAAGATTCACCCAT
>ML796857.1:1238890-1293272 GCA_009831015.1 Picea engelmannii
AAGAATGCCAAGTAAAAATGTTCCTTAGACTCCTTATTATGATGTGAAGGAAATTTATCATTCAAGTATATGTATATATAGGGAAAAGAAACGAATTACGGTGGTTAAGGATTATGAACAATATTAAGATAATTCAGAAAAATTAATCCATAAACAATTTGATAAGATATGCTAGATAGTCCTCACAAAGAAAATGATAAATCGTTACCATGATGATTAGAAGGGATGTTTTTGAAAATTAGTTAGTGAAGTTCATACCCAAAGGAGTGGCTAAATGTATCAGAATCATGTGTTGTTGGTGGAGACAAAAATCGTTACTTTCAAAGGAAAGGACCAACAATAGGAACAACCATAAAAAGGAACAGTAGTTGTTTCTTTCGAATGAACAGCGCTACCCAAAAAAAGGAACAATAATTGTGACAAAGGGAATGACAGCTGTTATGTTTGAATGAACGACACTACCCACAAAGGGAACATCAATCACAACAAAGGGAATGACAGTTTTTACGTTTGAATGAACGACACTACCCACAAAGGGAACAACAATCGCAACAAAGGGAACATCAGTTGTTACGTTCGAATGAACGAAACTACCCGCAAAGGGAACAACAATCGCAACAAAGGGAATGACAATTGTTACATTCGAATGAATGGCACTACCCGCAAAGGGAATGGAAATCACAACAAAGGGAACAACGACTGTTACGTTCGAGGAAGATGACGATGATGTTCAAATTTAACCATCTAATTAAGTAATTGGATACCTCCCACAAACATTTTTGTTTTAGCGAATCTAGGATTGATTAGTCATCAACTAAATTTAATTTTATGGGTATTTTTATTCAATGATTGAAGGAATACAATATATTGTATGGTTTGTGGTGTCATGCATTAATTTTCTATTTACTACAGTCGCGCATTCTTTTAGTGTAGTCACCAGACATTTTGTTGCGGAACGTGACATATTCATCTCCTGTATGAAATAAGGTCTATATTCGATGGATTTTTCAAAGTGAGACAAGAGCAATTTGAATTTTTTGAATAAGGAACAAAAAAAGAGTTCTAATTATATTTCATTACAGTCATCTTTTCTAGTTTTTGTTCTCCAAATCTTTTTATAGTGACTTTTCTAGAAAATAAAAACCTAAAACTCAATCAAATCTTTAAAGAAAAATATAACAATATGTACAGTGTTGGAAAGACAACAATTTCATGGAGCTGAAGCTATTGGGTTACCTTCCCAACCAGCTAAAATATTAACAATAGGATCATTACTTACTTCTTGGCAAAATGATTCTTTTGAAAGCGGATGGTGATAGAGTCATAGCCGATGTCCATTTACCGAAAAAGGAGAACCAGACCCGTTGATGGTAATAAAGTGATAGTGCCATTATCATGGACTTCCTTGATTTCATATGGTCCCAACCACCTTGTCTGCAATTTCCCAGGGAAATCCTGAAATATGGAATCATAGAGAAGTGCCCAATAACCTTTCTAGAAGGATTTTTTTTTATATGCTTGTCATTCCAACTAGCTCTCTATTGTTGAATAATAGTTGTGTGCTGAAGGGAAAAAAAACATGCTTCATCTAACTCATTGAGATTTTGTAAACGTTGCATGTGTTCTTCCATAAGATCCAGTCCAATCTCTTGGGCCATTCTTAGAGTCTTGATCTCAAATTCAATTGGAAAGATAGGCTCTTTTCCAAAGGCTACGTGATAAGAAGAGTAGTCAGTAATTTTACGCCATGTGGTGTGATAGACCCATAAGGCATTTGGAAGCGCAACTGCCCAATTTTGACAGTTTGTTGAAATTGTTTTTGTTAAGATTGACTCCAAGACTTTATCAGTATTCTCCACTTTTTTGTTTGCTTGTGGGTGGTATGGGGAGGTAATCCTATGTTTAATGTGATAATCATGCAAAGTGGCTGAGATTTTATGTGCTATAAATTGTGACCCTCCATCCGTGATTACTTCCCTGGGTAATCCATAGCGTACAAATAGTTCAAATGGAAACTTAATGATTTCTTCCTCAATTGCATTTGGTAAGGCCATTACTTCTACCCACATGGTCATATAGTCTGTTGCAACTAGTATATAAGCTTTTTGGTTTGATTTTGGGTTAAAGGGGCCAGCAAAATCCAATTCCCATCTCTAAAAAGATTCCATCACCACTTGTGGTTGTAGGGGAATTTCATCATCTTGGTCTAGTCGGCCCATCCTCTGACAGTTGTCAGAGTCCTGGACATACTTCTTTGCATATCTGAATATTGAGGTCCAATAATATCCCATTTGTAAAACCTTATGCCTAGTTCTACGGTCTGCAAAATGTCCACCACATGGCTCATCATGACACACCTTCAAGACATCATGAATTTCATCGTCTCTGATACATCTTCGGATATGAAGATCAAACGCTATGTGGAAAATATATCCACCAATCCAGGTGAACCATGCACTGTGTTGAACGATTAATTTCCTTTCTCTTGATGATAGGTGTAGTGGTAATTTCCTAGATTCTAGATAATTCACCACATTGGCGTACCAAGGCATCTTAATAGTCATAGAGAACAAGTGTTCATCTGGAAATTGGTCTTGAAATGTCAAAGAGTTATCTGTTTTGGGTACACGAGACAAGAAATATGCAACAAGATTCTCTCTTCCCGGCCGATCCTTAATGGTGATGTTGAATTCCTACAATAGAAACAACCACCAAGTAACCCATCCATTAGTAATTGGTTTGTTGGCTAAATATCTAATAACAGAGTGATCAATATACAGAATTACTGGATAGCCTGTTATATAGTGGTAAAATTTATTAATAACATGTATAACGGCTAAAAATTATTTTTATGTTATTGTGTAATTCAATTCGGCAGGAGTAAGATTTTTGCTAATAAAATAAATAGCATAAGGTTTCTTGTCTTCTTCCTATCCGAGGACAACGCCTATAGTGATATCTGATGCATCTGAAGAGATGTGAAATGGTAATTTCTAGTTTGGTCCTCTCATCACTGGTGTTGTTGAAACTAACCTTTTAAGCTCTACAAATGCAACATCACACTTATCAGACCACTAAAATTCCACATTACCAGTCAAAGCATGTAAAGGTGCAACTATTCTTGAAAAAAATTCTATGAATCTACGATAATATCCTGCACATCCAAGGAAACTATATACCTCGGTTGTGTACGAGGTGTAGGCAAATTAAGGATTACCACTATTTTTGTTGGGTCTACCTTGATTCCATCTACAAAAACATAGTGTCCTAGTACCACACCTTCATTCATCATCATATGACATTTATCATGACTCAAACATAGCCTAGTAGCAATGCATCGTTCCAGTACCTTCTCTAAATTGCTTAAAGCTTGATCAAAGTCAGTGCCATAAGGGGTAAAACCGTCCATGTAAACTTCAAGTCCTTCATTAATTAAATAAGAAAATATGCTTAAAATAGCTCTCTGCAATGTAGTTGGAGCATTACAAAATCCAAAGAGAAATACGCGATATGCGAAGGTACCCCAGGGACATGTAAATGTAGTTTTATCCTGGTCTTCCAGAGCAATCTGAATATGATTATAACCACTAAAGCCATCTAGGACGGAGAAAAATTGCTTCCCTGCTAAACTATCAAGGACCTGATAATTAAAAGGTAGGGGGAAATGGTCCTTTTGGGTAGCTCTATTGAGTTCTCTGTAATCTACATAGATTCTCCACTTACCATTCTTCTTAGGGATGATTACTAGTGGAGAGACCCACTGGTTGTTTGAAATAGGATATATGAAATCTACATCCAATAGTTTCTGTAATTCTTCTTTGACAATGTCCCTGAGATGAGGGTTTAATCTTTGTTGGGGTTGTCGGATGGGTCGAGCATATTTTTCAATATAGATTTGATTTGTACATAGTTGGAGATCAATGCCCTTCATGTCGAGATACTCCCAAGAAAAAGCCTGTTGGTATTTAGAAAGGATCTGAATCAATTTTTGTTGTTGTTGCTCATTCAAATTAGCATTAATATTCAGAAATATTCCTGGTGTGATTTCAATTGTAATGCTTTTGTGGAAATCAGTAGTGGAAATCTGTTGCTCCATCAATTCTTCCAAAGGATCTCCCTGTGCTTCATTATCTAAAACAACTTTCAGCATTTGGCATGTTGGGTTTCTTATAACAATTGGGTTGTTAATGAATCTACTAATCACATCATCTTCCAGTTGGTTTTTGAGCCCAAGAGCTTCTTCTAGAGTGAGAGGAGATCATAGGTTTTCTTCTAGATATATATGTAGTTACAATTGCTGATGTATGACAGGCAGAATTGGTTTAGCTGGAGGATACAAGATAAGGTTCTTTATAACACTTCCTCTAGCAATTGTCATGTTGCTTGTGCAACATCCTATGTATGCATCTATCATTGCTAGCCATGGTCATCCCAATATTAATGAGTTTCCATCTAGTCTACTTCTTGGGTTGATAACTAGGAAATCAGTTGGGTACTCCCAAGAGTCGACCGATATTACTATGTCTTGTAATGTGCCGATTGGTTTAACCACCGATCTATCAACCAATTATAACATAGTTGGAGTAGGTTCGAAGGAGGTGATACCTAGGACATTACAGATCTCGGTGGTCAGAATACTGATGGATGCCCCCAAATCCACCAGTGTATTTGGGAAAAAACAACCCTGTATCTGAACCATTACCATAGGATAACTTGGGTCCGTGTATTTGACTGGATCCTTCTTGATAGAATAAGATCGTACAAAGTTATTTCCACATGGATAGTTGATGGATTCTTAGTTTTCCTTCCAGGCATCTTCATACATAATTCTTTAATTATTTTTTCATAAATAGGAATATCTTGTAAATCTTGTAGGAGTGGAATTTTAACACATAGATTCTTAAGTTCCCCAATGATATCAAAGTTAGGATATACAACTAGTTTTTATATCATTAGCCTCTCGAGAAACGGGGGAGGATCAATTATGTCTTTATCAGGATTTTGTTGATCGACTATGTTTTCCCCCTGTTTTGTTTCTTCTGTTATGACCACAGTCGATGGTTTTATTGTTGGTTGTCTATCATTCTCATTTTCATGTTCTTGATGAATATCACTTTCCTTAGGAGAAATTACATGCCCTGATCTCAACCAGAGTTCATTGTACCCTACAAAGTTTGTTTCACCCTCCAAATTCTTGACAATTTACATGAGCTGGATTGGTCTGTTATTAGGATTCAGGTTGGGTTGAGCTAGTAATTGAGGGTGCATTTGAGGTTGGGGATTTTAGGGAAATTGAAGTGGATATTGTAAAGTGGGTTGAGCTTGAGGACCCATTCCCATAGGTTGATTGGTCAGTCCCATAGGGCGCTACCAGTTTTGAGTCCATTTGGGGGCTTGGGCAGCTGTGCTAGCCCACTCCAAAGGATAGGGGTTATTATTTGAATTCTACCAAAATGGGGTAGGGTATTGCAAGTTAGGCCAAGTAGGATTATCAACTGGTTGATTTGGCCAGGGTGCAGTAGGATATTGTTCGTACTACCAGGTGGGGTTAGCAAATGGTTGGCCCTACCATGTGTTTCCAGAATTATGTTGTTGATTATATTGTTCAGAAAAGAAAGAAGAAGGATCTTGTAGCATACCTGGGGGACGAGCCTGCCATTAGCGATGCTAAGACATCAAATATACCAGTTTTGTTCCTTTAATTCTGGAAGCGATGGACATTGCTATGTCGCATGGTCTTTGGCACAGATAGCACAGGTCCGAACCATGTCTAAGGGGCACTCCCTTGAACCACATTTCCTCCTACACTGTGGACAGAATATAGTCAATGACTGTTCTACTTCCGCTTGTTTCTATTTAACCTGTAGAACATCTAATTGTGTATTCAGAGTACCCAAAATGTCCATTTTAAAATTTTCTAAAAGATTACCAATTTTTGTTTGGGTGACACTCCTGCTAGTAGTGTTGCTTCTTATGGTGATGGGGGATTGTATTCCCGATCTAGTTTTTGTACTACCACATGAACACCTTATACACAATTGGACAATTTCATCATACTTTTCTTGATAAATATCTCCTTTTCCCATCAAATTCAATGTTTCTACCCATACATCCTTCATACCTTTTATTAGAGTATCTTTAAGTACCTCACCTGGTAGTGTACCATAAGGTGATCTCTGTAGGTTATATTGAAACCTTTCAACATGTTCTTCTAGTGTTTCATTTTATTTTGCAATCATTTTAAATATTTCATCCTTTAAATCCTTGGTTCTACAATAGTCTTGATATTTCGGAAGGAAGGCTTGTTTCATTTCATCCCATGAATTTTTAGTTCCTCCCCCTAGTCCCATAAACCATCATAAAGTTGCTCCTTTCAAAGTGGAAGGAAATAGATTTAATTTATGGGGTTCAAAAGTATAGTCATAGCCTCTACACAGGACATCAAACTCGAATAAGAACGCGCCAGGGTCCTCTGAGATCAATCCATTGAAGGTTGGAAGATTCTATAGTGGAATGGATTTCATTGGTGCATTAGTAATTGGATCAACTATAGTATATTCCAAAGTGGAAGTCTGATGTCACGATTGATTTTGCTATGCCATTTGGTCAAAAATGTGCCAATAACCTTCAGGGATTTCTTGGTTTGGGTGTTCTATTCGAGGTGGTTGATTACTTGGTCCTTTAGGAGATTTGATCGCACTACCTATGTTTGGGATTTCAGGTGTCCCTTCTCCTTCCAAAACCACAGGAGATCCAGTTTCAGGTGGTTGTGGGTTTGCATTAGTAATTCTGCTAGTCTTCACTTCTCCTTCTCTCAAATTACAATAATTTCCCTCGCCTAAAGGACTGAAAAGTGGGGTATGTGTATTTTGGAAGCTCTATTCAGTTTCTTCAGTTCTGTTATGAACCTTAGCATGAGCTGCAGTTGGTGAGTTTGTTTCTTAAGGGACTCGGGTAGAACATTTTCAAGGTCCAAACGAGGCTTGAGATTTATATTTTCGAATAATTTCTTCTATAAAAGTGCTCCTTCCAGGGGGCACTGGGCCCTGGGATTTTGTAGTTTTTGTTAAGGGTTTTTGTTTTTCAGGTTCTTTCTTCTTATTCATACACACCGACACAAATTCTATGCACCTATATAACCTCTATGCATCAACTGAAGGTGGGTGTCAGTACAAGAATTTTACTTGTTGCCTACGTAAGTTCTTACCTTTCATTTTCAATTCCTCATCCGTCAGAGACGCAACCTATACTATCTTTGACATTCTCCTCGGCAACAACACCAAAATCTTGGGCTCAAAAGATGTCCTAAAAAAAACCTTAGTCTGACATTAATTTATCAACCAAGGATTCGTCTTTTCTTTCAAGAGTGTCAGCAAAGTTTATGCAGATAGTCATACATATTTAAATCGTGTAGATAATTCAGTTATGACAAATATGAGTCTATCTAAATTACTGCGATAATCAACTTCTTCACACATTAATTAAAAACTTTGAAACTAGTAACTCGATCAACAGGAATATGTTCTGAGCAAACACACACCATAAATCAAATCATCAATCAATTACTGAATTCGTTCATCAATCTAAGAGACAACAATTTAGTCTATGAAACACTTAATGAATCAATCTCTCGATGATTAATTAATCTACTAGAAAGGAACATCGATCTACTGTATATTTAAGAAGGAGCAGCGAATGTGAATTAAATGAAAGGAGCAACAAATGCGAATTTAATAAAGGGACAACAAATGTGAAAGGAACAACAAATGTGAATTTAAATGAAAGGAAATCACAAGCGATAAATTGACAACAAATTGAAATGGAACAACAATCGATAATCTCCAAATGGAACATCTACTCTCTGCTAATGGAACAACATAACCAATTCATAAAAGAATCAACACATTAACTAGTCTATCTTGACTGTTGAAAGGAAATATCGAATCATGGAACTATAAAAAAATTGATAAGATTACAGATGAGACAGTAGCTCATGTCAACTGGGCCCACAGTCTTCAAAAGATACTGCTACAAAAAACTCAGTACACTTAAATGATCAAAACGTTTGAAGCTTTTATTAATTCTATAACTGGTAAGTCATTTACAATGGGATTGTTGTACAGAGTGTCAACAATTTAAGAGATCTGAATTCTTGGGTATCTCTCTATCATTCACTATTCTTTATATATTACAAGGAGATAAGTAGATTAAGTTATCCTGAGGATCGAGAGATATTCGGGATTGCTTTTACTATTTATGAAGATTGCAAGATAAAAAGTCAATCTTCCTTTGAACCGTTTTGTGCCTGATTTATTCGATCTTCAATGGCATGTGCATCTATATGATCTTCTTAATTATCTTTAGTTAACAACAATTGTCCATCTCTGCATAAAATCAAAACAATTCAAACCAAAGTTCAGAAAATATCTAATATCATTTAATATTATTTCCTAAGATATTTTAAACCATTTTCTTCCCTGATTACTTCAAATTAATAGAAAAGTCAACAAAGAATATATCACTAACCAAAGTAACAAGAAGAATATTTATACCTTTTTCTCAAACCAACAGAAGGAAGCGGCCATCCCACATGGTTCCAAAATGTTCTGATTTCAACAAAGATTAAAAAATTCTATGTAGCGCCTCAAGCTCTGGAACAAACAAAACCTCGGGAACATTTTTGAGGCCCAAAGGAATCTAAATAATCAAATGGAGCTCCTCCAGATCCAAATCAGGAATTAGGGTCTCATAGACAAACTCAAATAGAAGGAAACTCCAGTCAAGCAATAGTTGGAGGAAAGGCGGGCTCAAGAGGAAATTTTGTGGAGACAAAAGTCCCAAATATAGTGGCTTCAAGAGGGGGAATGAAATACCAAGTTCTTTCACCAAGCAACCATCCAACAGAAACACATCAATCGAATCACTTGCTTGGTCATGGAACAAGGTCAAACATTACAAAAACATGAAGACCTCGAGCAGGAAATGGTTTCATACTACCAAGAACTATTGTCTAAGCCCTCGGGTGATAGATCTCCCACAATAGAAAATATCACACAACATATTCTAGACATCATCACTCAAGAACATATTTAAGCCTTTTTATGACCAATCACAATTGAATAAGTAGACCTAGCTTTGTAAGACACTCCTGAAGGTAAATCTCCTGGTCTGGACAACTTCACAGTGTATTTTTTCCACTTTTATTGGCCCATGATACAAGAGTAAGTTTGGGAAATCATTGAGAACTCTCGCATCTCTGGACAAGTTCTCCCTTCTCTCAATGCCACTTTCCTCACCCTCATTCCTAAATAAGAACGAGTCACTCACCCCAAGCAATTCAGACCAATTTCTCTATGCAATGTAATTTATAAGTTGTTAACAAAAGTGATTGCCCAATGCCTCAAGCCCCTCCTTCCCTTCATCATTTCTCCCGAATAGTAAGGTTATGTTGAAGGAAGGAAAATTTTGGATAACATCATCCTTACTCATGAAGTCATTCACTCCCTCCAAAGCACGAGAACTCTGGGTATGTTACTAAAGCTAGATCTCTCTAAAGCCTTTGAAAAATTAAGTTGGGCTTACATGAAATATGATCTGCTGGCTTTTGGCATTGCCCCTGATTGGATATATTGGATTCTAAATCTCACTTCCTCCACTTTTCTATCCATATTGATAAATGGTGTTCCTTTCTACCCCTTCTCACCTTCTCATGGAATTCGACAATGGGATCCCTTGTCCCCCTTCCTTTTTCTCATCATGGTAGAAGGGTAAGTTGTTACATTAAAGCATCTATAGCTGAAAGATCCCTGACGAGACTCCCCCTACATGGCTTAGATCCCCCAGTCTCCAAAAACTAGTTTTTCGATTCCACCTTAATGTTGGGCTCCCCAACTATCCGAGAAGCACTTAAAATCATCCTTATTCTTAAAACTTTCTGTGAATCCTCAGGAATGGGCATCAACCGAGAAAAATCCCAGATACTCTAATTTAACACCCTAATCCCTGTCTAGCTGCATATTACCAATATCCTAGGCTTCACTCATAGCTCCCTTCCATCCAAATACCTCGACATTCCCCTTATAAGAAAATCTCTCTTAAACAGCTCTTGGGAGGGGCTCCTTTCCTCCCTGAGAAAAAGACTCTCTTCCTAGACCTTTCACATGCTCAATCTTCCCAGTCATCTCATCCTTCTCAAATCCATCCTTCAAATCTTTCCCATTTATTCCTTCTTGGTGTTGGCATCATCGAGTTGCATTTTAACCACCATCAAAAACTTACAAAGAAATTTTCTTTGGCAAGGGACCAAGAATGAATGGAAAATAGTGTTGATTAGTTGGGACAATATTTGCAAACCCAAGATAACATGATGTCTTGGACTATGGGACCTAGACACTCTCAATAAATTTCTCAATGCTAAGATCTAGTGGAGGTGGCTAAAGAGACCCAAATACCTCTGGGCCTGACTTTGGAGAACTAAATATGCTCCAAACATTACAGAGAAGAAATTAATCCACTGGAATGAAAACACCTTGGGCTCTTTGATCTAGAATGCCTGAAATAAAAACCACTCCTGAATTGCAGACCACACCTTCTGGGAAGCACAGGATGGAAGAACAACTTCCTTTTGGTATGACTCTTGGCACCAATGGCCTTCTCTAGAGCAGAATTATATGCAAGAAAACTTTTTGGTCCCCACCACACAGGCTATTCTAATCACAGTCGCGGACTATTGGCAAGAGGACCATCCTGGGAAAACATGGCATCACTAGAAGTCCACTCATACAGAACTCCACATACCAATGCACGTGGATATTCAGCCTTGGCATGAGCTAATCATCTCCAGGAAAATGAAAATTATTCAAGGAGAGGACATCATTAGATGGGGGAACTCATCGAGGGGAACCTTCACCATTAAAGAAGCTTATGGCATCAAGACAACCTTCCACCTCTTTCCCCAAGGGCACTTCTGGGTGAAAATTTGGAAGGTCACACACTGGCCAAAAATTAGTACATTCCTCTGGCTTGTTGCACATAAAGGTATCCTCACCTAGGACAATCTCACTAAAAGAGGATTTTCTGGGTCCTCTGTCTGTCCTCTATGTATGGACGACTCAAAATCCCAAAACCAACTGCTTAATATATGTTCCTATAGTTCACAAATTTGGGACCAATTCTCTGCAATCATGTGCATAATAGAACACAATCACGAAGGCCTCAGGGAAATCTTAGAATGATGGTGAGACTCGTCTTTTCACTCTCTTGTCCTCAACTAGATCTGGAAGATACTTTTGAGTTTCATCCTCTGGTAGATCTGGATGAACGTAATAGGAGGATCTTCCACTCATCTCATCTTTCCTAGCAGATAGTTTGGAAACACATACACGAAAACATCAGTGAAACCATCCACCTGCAGCCTTGGAAAGAGGAGGACTTGACATGCCCTCCCCAAGAAAAACACATCCTGGACAGCTGGAGCATCAACCTTAACCCTCATACTCCTAAGAAACTTTAAAGCTTCCAGACTGCAGGCAGCTCCACACATTGGTCCCCTCCTTATCCAGGTTTTGTCAAGTTAAATTTTGATGGGGTATCCAAAGGTAATCCAGGCCATGTTAGCTTTGGAGTGGTTCTTCGCAATGGCCAAGGAACCATATTGAGTATTGTTGTTGGCAGCATAGGACACAAACAAACAACGCAGTTGAGCTCTGGGGACTTAGGAAAGGATTGTAGATTGCCCAAAAATAAGGGTCACCATAATCTAATCATCGAGGGGGACTCTCAAATCATTCTCATTCTTTTCACCAAAATTCTTAACAGGGATGACCCAAACAAAATATCCCCTTGTTGGCGTCTTACCATGGGACTCAATGCCATTGCAACTCTCATTATGCCTCACTCAGCCATCATTCCTTCGCATGTATGGTGGAGAGACAATCATATAGACAACAAGTTAGCTAATATTGGGGTGGTTCTAGATGGACCGGATATTATCTGCTCAGTCCCCACCCACAATGATCATCTTATCCTCCAAGATTGCATTACTCATGCTCTCAGCACTGATAGCCCCTTGGATGGGGTCCCAACAAGGTCCATGTGTCGATGGGAAAAGATAGTGCATGCCACCTCTCCATAGACCATGTGACCAATGCATGCAGCCCCTTCCCTTCATTTAACCCCCCCTGATGCAAAATTTTTGCATTCAATACTGCGAGCTCTTCACTAATTTCCCCAGCATTCCTCCACTAGTTCTTTTGTCCTGGCGATGGAGGAAGGATGCAGGTCGTCATCTTTGTGCATGTGGGAACTTCTCCTCTGACTCTCTTTTTATGGAAAACACCCCCGGCAACCCTTGCACCATTCCATCTCTCCTATCCATTGCATTGGTTCTCTATCAGTCTATCTGTTGTTCACTCTAATTTTTCCATCCTCGTCTCTGCCTCACCTTCACTCACAGTTGGCCATGCCTTGGATCCTCAAGAATTTGAAGAGAGGACCTCTTTGGTTCCAGAACAAAGTGGTCATTTCCAACAGACATCCTCCTATTCTCTCTCTGTCGCCCAGCTCCTCGCCCCCTTCCTCCGCCTAGTCCTCCCCAGGCAAGAGTGGTCTCTCGCCTTTGTCCTTGACATGGGCATGTAGTGTGGAGTGGTTTGACCTCCAAGTTAATTCTCTAGTTTATGGTCCTGGCCCAATCCAGGATATGGCCTCATCTTCTCAGTTGACCTTGGTCCATCCTGTGAGCCCACCTGCCTCCACCCCCTCACCACCACCCTTCGTTCCCTTGCCACCCTTGGACCCTATGCCATCTTAGGAGGAGTTCCATGCTCAGTTGGAGGAGCTCTCTGCTCAATTGGAAGAGCCTCTGCGCTCATATTGTGCCTCTTGTGTTGGATTCAGAGACTTAGTGTCGATACTACATGATCTGTTCTTCGCGTTCAGACAGGATGTGGATGACCTCTTCTTTCGACTGGAGCACTTGGACCAGTGCACAAAGCAAATTGAATCTCTGCTTGCAACTCTGCTCCATTCACTGCATGCTCTAGGACTGGAAACCGATGCCCCAGCTACTTTTGAGGTGACTATTGTTCCATCTATCGAGACAACTTCCAAGGAAGAGGTGGACACGCGCAATTTACATATAACCTCAGACACGATAAGAACACAGGTGTCATCATGCATGTCTCTCTCTGTCAATTGTCCAAGGTTTTTGATAGATCCATCTTCACACATCAAAGTTCATCACAGTTAAGTTTTTATATGTCATTAGACAATTCTTTTTTTGTCTTATAGTTTTAATGGAGGTTCTGGTCGAATCGGTTTCCCCACGAAGCAATTCAGAAAATATTATTTAAATTTTAATTATTCTTACAAAAACAGAACTTGGCTTAATTGATTTCCCCTGAAGACCAAGTGAATCCCTGATAACATTAATGATACTATAATTTTTCTCCATAAAAATTAATATATAGAACTCTTACTTTAAAAAAATAATAATATAATACTTTATAATTGGAAAAAAAAATATGACCTTTTACTTATCAATTTGACTTTTATAAATCAATTTGTTAATATGATAAGATTTTTCTTATAATAATAATACTTATTTTACTTAACTTATAACTTGAAAACTTGTTTTATAAGCCTTTGATCTTGAAGCTTTTTTCTCACTTTTATGAGCATATAATAAAGATTTATGATTATTTTTCCCTTCACTTTTCACTTTTCTTTGTTTTTCACCTTTTCTAATTTCTTTAGAATAACCTTTCACTTCACAAATAAATAAATATTAAAACTTTGTTTTCTACTTATAAATATTTTCATAACTTAAGCTTTTTATTAAATATCATCTTCCCTCATTTATACAAAAAAATTTATTTTTATTTTTTTTGTTTGCTCCATTATTGAGTACATTAAAACTTTAATACTTTTATGTGTTAATCACTTAATAAAACTCTTTTTGTAATATGATAAACTCTAAAATATAAATATATCATCTTCCCTCATTTATATAAAAAAAATTATGTTTATTTTTTTTTGTTTGCTCCATTATTGAGTACATTAAAACTTTAATACTTTTATGTCTTAATCTCTTAATAAAACTCTTTTTGTAATATATGATAAACTTTAAAATATAATAAAGTATAATGCACTTTTTCTAAAAAAAAAAATTGAGTGAGACCTTGAAATTAATTTTATAATATATTTTACTTGAACTTTCAACTTTGGTACTTATCCCTTTAGTATCTCTTTGTACTTTATTTGAACTTTCTTTGTACTTTATGTGAACTTTAATGTTTTTTTTTTTTTTTTGAACTCTTAGGTCTCCAATCTACACAATGTTTTAGTCTTTGTCGTTGGCATAGAGGGACTATAGTGATTGATAATTCATTGACTACATGTTAGTTTGTCCTTTGACCAGAAATATTTACATAATACCTATTGTTGGAGCTACAGAACTAAAAACATATATTTTTATATAATAAAAAATACCATATATGTACTGATCTAATTGGATAAGAGATTGGAGGTCTTATTGTCAGCTTTGCTATTCCCAATGTTTTATATGGCAACATATCCAAACTTTTTATTGTATATAGTCTTTTTGAATGATATATTTTTTCTATGTATTGCTTGAAGGTGGATTAATGCTAGCATTAGTTCGAATGTTTGTATTAGCATTTTCTGCTAGCTGAATATATCCCTAAGTTTTTATTTGTACAATTCATATTGAAATGTTTTGATATCCAAGATTTATAGTGATCGAGAATTCCAAAGTTTATAACGTCCTTGCCGCATGTATTTGTATTGAAATGTATTGACACTTTTTTCGAGGTGCTTCAATAGGCTTGACAGCTTAAATGTTTACATGATGAAGGTCCTCCAACAGGCTGGACAGCTTAAATGTTTGCATACCATGAGGTCATTAGACAACCTAACAACCTTAAATGTTTATCTAAATACGCTTCTCGGAGTACATTTTTCCTCGAAATTTTCCATACAATGTTGCAGTGATTTTGCACAGTATTGTTGTCCACCACCAATTGAATAGGCATTGTATGTTTCATCCTTTTTCTACCTTTGCAATGCAATTTAGTCATTATTGAAGCTACATACATTTTTTACTAGTTCGATGAGTGCTTCTTCTTCGTTGGTTCGTCAGGTGCTGCTTGTTGTTGTTTCGTTCGCGATTCGACCTGTGCTTCTGCATTTCATCGTTTCAAAGTAAGTTTTGATGCCATAGTTTCATTTTGTATTCTTTGTTTGTTGTTCGCTTGCAGTTTGCAAGTAAGAATGTTTTCTTATTTCTAGTGGCATGGTCATCATATGTTTTTTGTTCCTTCTGTGCTTTGGCTGCAGTTTCGTAATTGTTGGAGATGCATATGTTGTTTACTGGTTCGGTGGTTCTTGCTTGTTCATTGGTTCGTTGGTTCGTGGGTTTCTAGTTGTGCTTGTTTGGCTCGGGTTTACACTTTGGGACCCTGGGGGTGTAGTTCGACATGTTTGTTCTTTCTCGTTGGTTTGGTGCTTGTTGTTTTCTTTTTTTTGATTCGGCCTTGCAGGGGAGGGGTCCAACATCGGTGGTTGGAGGTGTTTTTTTTTTTTTTTTGGATTATTATTGTTTTTGGGGCGCTTTACGGTGTTCAACCCCTGCACCCACAAGTCGACATGCAGTTGTGTTATTTTCCCTGTCTACCGAGGTCGATATATGTTCTACTATGAGATTTTGCTGGTGCTTCAGTGCTGGCATGAAAGAAAATAGTTGCATGCAAAATTGTTCGAGAACTACATGTGAAATTGTTAGAATAAAGCATATGCAGGCTACATTTATAAACCATTTATGGTCAGATCTGCCCATATGACATTATATGTTCTTTGTCCTCTACACAAACTGGTGTGTGCATGATACAATTTATGTTGTACTTGAGATATGATATGTACAACAAAGATTCTGCAAAATTGTATTTCGATGTCTGGAAGCATGTCTGCGTGGTTTGCCACGGAAAACCAAAATATTGTATCGTGGGCACAACAGTCTGTGTAGAGGATAAAGAACATCTATTTCCATTAGTGGAAGCATATCTGGATAATTTTCCATGGAAAACCATAAATCGTTTATCTACAGCCATGCAATTTCCTGATATTTTGTGGCTTGTAATATATTTTGGGCAGGGAAAAAAAATTACACATTTACAGCTATGGAAGGAGAAGTGCAAAGGTTCATGTTTCTACCTATCTTTTAGATTGTTCATTGAGTCTCTTTTATTGTATGTACATATTTCTTGTTCTCTAGTGCATACCAATTTCCATTCATGTTCATTGTATTTTGTGCATTCCCACATTCAAACAAACAGAGTAGCTAGAAAAAACGACGGAGTCTTGATTGCATCGGTTGAAGAGGATATAGAAAGGTGCATGCTTGTAATATTATTTCATATTGCCTTCCTACATGATAACTTGTCTTCATTACAAGCCTTCCTACATACTAACCTGCTTCATGTCCATTGTGTTTTTGCTACATTGCTACATTTAAACAAACAGAATGGTTGGAGATGACGATGGAATCTTTCACGGGTAAATAGCCATGTTTCTCTTTCTTTTACATGTCTGTCTTCATTATAACTTATCTTCATTACATGCCTTCCTATATACTGGCCTACTTCAAGTCCATTGTGTTTTCACTGCATTGCTACATTTAAACAAACAGAATGGTTGGAGAGGACGATGGGCTCTTTGGCAGGTAAATAGACCTGTTTCTCTTTCTTTTAGATGTATGTTTTCATACTAACTTTCCTTCATGTCCATTTCATATTCGGCATTTCTACCTTGGAAAAAACAGGTTGGTTGGACAGGAAGATGAATTGTTCTGTGAAACAACAGAGGATTCTATGGTACAATCTTCTAAAAGGTATACCAACTGTGCTGGTAAATTAAATATACAAACCGGGTGGGGGCATATAATTTTATACTTGAAAACGATGGCTTGAAAGCAATGGGCCTTTCTGCCCTCCCTATTTCTACTTTTTCCATTTTCTATTATCCCTTTTGTTTTCTAATTCATCTGCTTAGTGTTCTTTCCGAAAATGCCTTAGTGTGTCGGTTGTCAGACTAATGGTTTCACATCTATGGTCGTGCTTCTACCTTATTCCATAGTTACCCACTTTGTCGATTGTGGGTGTCGGGCTGGCAGGTTCAAGATTGCTCCACTGGATTTTGAGGGTCCACGATATATAGATTGGTCATGGTGCCCCACCCTCGCACCCTGTTTACTGTTAAACGTTTTTCTAGTTAAAAAAATCAGATGCATACAATTTTATGGTTATTTAGACCTTCTAATTGACAGTATACAATGCATATGATTCTTTAGTCCTGATGTTCATTTGCCCATGCTTGCATTAGAAAAATTTGGACTATTGACATGGGCATGAGTAGTCAGTCATCCCAGACATCAGTAGACCGACAAGGCCAAAGGTAAATATGCATACGCTCTGCTCTTACTATGTTTACCAAAAAAATATCCCCGGCTATATATTCATCTATGGCATGGTGAATATGTTGATGTCATCTACAATACATGGTTTGCAATTCACAAGAAGTATCAACAAGTACAAGCGAGATGTTGAACATGTCGCATGTTCCGTAGACTAAGAGGTGTGGTTGAAAAACTCTGGCTCCATAGTTCATCGAAGTTATGCATGTCCTTGTAGATTTATGCCAGTGAAAGAAGAATACAAAAAAAAAAAAATTGCACACTACCATTCACTTTAGTTTTCCTGTTCCAAAATTGTAACCAGGTCTAGAGTTGTAACACCCAAAGTACTATCAATAGAGGGATTGAACAACCGCTGAACTGCACAAGTGTTCATCGGGGACATAATGGTCATCTATAGCACCTACTTGGACAAGGAAAACAAAACTAGATCCATTATGCGTGCTGACATGACAGACAAGGAGGCCATGATGACAATCACACTGACTATTCCTACACAACTTGTCCAGAAACATACAGAAACGATATTGCTTGGTAATGGGATATCCATTACAAATTGTAATATACTGCCCAAAATAGTATATGACTGTGGTGATTGTGATTGAATTATTTTGCTCAACGAAGCAAGTATTGTGGAAAAAATTTACGTTGTTTGTTCATAATATCATTTCATCCCGGATGCGACTCTCAGCCAGCTTGCACAGAGCACTGATATTTACCCAATTGGAACGATTGGCGCAACTATCACATTGGCTAGAAAACTTGGCTCGCAACACATTCTCCATATAAAGGCTGGAGATTCAGACAGCGACAAGGCAATGGTACCACTTTTCATATCAAGTTTTGTCCTTTACTTTCACATGTGCATGTATCTCGGGTAAGTTACACAAATATTGCATTGTTCCATGTTGCAACTGCAATTGTTCGATACGTATTCAAATTCTTTTTCGTCAATGGAGCAGTAATTGCATAAAGGGCAGATTCTACTTATGCTCTTCAAAAATATAACAAAGAAAAGGGATGTTAGAGAAAGAATCTTTCGAACAACCCAGGCAACGTTTGTAACAAAGTTGCGACTAGATATAGTACAGGATCTGAAGAAACTATCTAGCTCTACAACTATTGTGCATATACATCCACAAAATCATCCTCACTTTTCTTATACAAATAGCCTTCAACAAATTTTTGCAGCCTGTTTTATTTTATTTTTATTTTTTTAAAGGGGGGGTGCAGTTGTGTATTATATTGTTCAATGTATTAATTCTTATGGTCGCGTTCCCAGGTTGAAGGTGTTTTAGTTGCAAGCAATGCATACTCGACCCCCTTTGAACATGTATGTGCGAAATGCAACTCTCTTTCTTATGCCTCTGCTTTGATAAGTGATGATATGATTGATTGTCTGTGATGTGGTGAAAAATGTCCATATATATATGGAAATTGCGTCATTGTTGCCATCTGAATCCTGGGCAACACAACCGTGCATTGTATGGTTAGGTAGCCTCTGTTACAAAATGTGCTTCCTAAGTTGGCAGAATTGTCGTATGAAACGTATCTACAGAAAAAGGCAAGCAGTGTCTACATTCTGCGGGACATTCGGATACACAACAAATTCACCTTAAATGAGGACAATGCAATTTTTCATATCAACTAAAGAAGGGAAAAAAAAATTATCAGAGTTTGGCAGGAAACGAAAATACCTCATCTGTCTCTGTAATATTTCTTCAACATCCAGATGAATGTTCGTCGGACTCTACTACTTGGGATTACATGCGCATAAGATTGTTTGGTCCAAAAAATGGGAATCATGGAAGAAAACCCCATATATCCCATGGCCCCAGTTATTTTCTACTGGTAACATATACCAAATGCAAGAGAAAACAAATGTGGCGACGTCTTTTCTTTCTATATCAAATTGTTTGATGCAAAGGTCGATGCATCCTACTCTATGGAACATTTTGGGGAACTTGCTTGTGGTCTGTTTGAAGTTTAGTTGGTTCTTGGTTGTGTGCTTCATCTGTCAATTTGTATATCACGAAATTACGACTGATGTTTGGAGGACATAGAACAATAGAATTGAATTTTTTAGCCAGCTAGCCCGCAAATACGCCTGATAATTTCTATGGAACTGTGACGCAAATGTAGTATGTGGCTTGTTTTATCATTTTTCCTTAATCGATGAACTTGGTAAAATTAATCTCCTGGAATAATTTGAAATCAACGAATATATACTGTACAAAGTGCAATTGTGCTATCATATCAACAAGAGGCCCTTAAAATTCAAATTGGTCATTGTTTTAGCATATTTCCTGAATCGATGAACTTGGTAAAATGAATCCCCTGGAATAATTTGAAATCAACGAATATGTATTGTGCGAAGTGAAATTGTGCAATCATATGAACAAGAGGGCCTTAAAATTCAAATTGGTTGTTGTTATGCTTGCGGTGATAGAATTTAAAAAAAATAAAATTGTTTCCTTCATTTTTTTTAAAATAAGCGATTTAACATCCTTTGATAATTTTATGTAATTAAATTGTACAATATCAATATTTAATATTAATAATTTAGTATTTGAAAATAATATTTTTAGATAATGTTAGATAGGATGACCATTCATAAACAATCACAATCTTGAGCCCGCCAGTCCTAGAGTCTTTTTGTCAATTTGTATGTCGCGGAACTCCGAGTGTTGTTTGAAGGACAAGGGACAATAGAAGTGCAATGTTGAGATAAAGAGCCCGCAATTCCACCTGTCAATTTGTATGTCATGGAACTCTGGGTGCTATTTGTAGGACATGGAAAAATAGAGACTCAATTTTGAGCCCGCTAGCCCGAGAACCCGCAATCCAAAAAATGGCTAAGTATGGAATGAAGGATCCGTACATGCTCTATAAAATGTCATGTCCATAATTTATAAAAGTACATATTTACTATGTATTACTCGTTTCTCAAAAAAATTCTAGGTGTAGAAGTTGGCAGATGCATGTATTCAGATTTCCACTTACTTTTATATCACTAGCCCTACCAAATTGTACAAACTTTCTTGTCTACTTAAATTGTGCAATATCAATATTTAATATTAATAATTTAGTACTGAAAATAATGTTTTTAGATCATGTTATATAGTTGATAGGGATTACCATCCGTAAACAATGGCAATCTTGAGCCTGCCAGCCCTGGAGTCCATCTATCAATTTGTATATGGCGGAACTCTGAGTGTTGTTTGGAGGACACAGAACAATATAAGTGAAATGTTGAGCCAGTCAACCCACAGGTCCACTTGTCAATATGTATATCATGGAATTGTGGGTGCTATTTGTAGGACGCATAACAATAGAGGCCCAATTTCAGCCCGCCAGCCCGAGAACCCGCAATCCAAAAATTGGCCAAGTATGGAATGCAGGATTCGTACATGCTCTATAAAAATTTCATGTCCATACTTTATAACAGTACATACTTAATATGTATTACTCATTTTTCAGAAAACGTTTAGGTGCGGAAGTTGGCGTATTCACAACTTCAAATTTCACTTACTTTTATATCACTAGCCTGACCAATCACTTACCCGTTTGATATTGTAATTAACAAATATAAACTGGCCCAAGTCCAATTGTGCTATCACATCAACACGAGGGCCTTAACATTCAAATAGCCTGTAAGTCCCCTTGTCAATTTGTATATTGCAGAACTCTTGGTGCTATTTGTAGGGCACGAAACAACAAAGGCCCAATTTTGAACCCGCCAGCTCAAGAACCCGTGATCCAAATAGTGGATAAGTATGGAATGAGGGATCTGTACATGCTCTATAAAATCTCATGTCCATAGTTTATAAAAACAGATATTTAGTATGTATTACTTGTTTCCTCTGAATGTTGTTTGGAAGACATGAAACAATAGAAGTGCAATGTTAAGCAAGTCAGTCTGCAAGTTTGCCTGTCAATTTGTATATCATGGGACTCTAGGTGCTATTTGTAGGATACAGAGGAATAGAGGCCCAGTTTTTAGCCCACCAGATAGAGAACCCGTGATCCAAAAAGTGGCCAAGTATGGAATGTGGGGTCCGTACATGCTCTATAAAAACCTCACGTCCATACCTTATAAGAGTACATACTTAGTATGTATTACTCATTTTTCAGAAAACTTCTAGCTGCGGAAGTTGGCAGATTCATGACTTCAGATTTCAATTACTTTTATATCACCAGGCCGACCGACCACTTCTCTGTTTGATACTGTAAGAAATGAATATAAACTAGCCCAACTCCAATTGTTCTATTACATCAACATGAGGCCCTTAAAATTCAAATAGTCCACAAGTTCGTTTGTCAATTTGTATATCACGGAACTCTGGGTGCTATTTGTAGGGCATGGAACAATAGAGGCCCAATTTTTAGTCTGCCAACTCGAGAGCCTTCAATCCAAAAAGTGGCTAAGTATGGAATGAGGGTTGTGTTCATGCTCTATAAAATATCACGCCCATACTTTATAAAATTACATATTTGGTATGTATAACTCGTTTCTTGGGAAATTTTCTAGGTGTGGAACTTGACAGATACACATGCTCAAATTTCCACCCATTTTTATATCAGCAGCCTGACCGACCTCTTCCCCGTTTCATATTATACAAAAATTTTGGAACACAAGTTTTCGAATACGCGGGTTTTTATTTGAAATAAGATATTTCACATCCATTAATAATTTTATGAAATTAAATTATACAATATCAATAATTAATATTAATATTTTAGTATTGAAAATAATGTTTTTTAGGTAGTGTTAGATAGTTGATAGGGATCACCATCCATAAACAATCACAAGCTTGATCCCGCCAGCCCTAGATTCCATCTATCAATTTGTATATGGAGGAACTCTGAGTGTTGTTTGTATGGCATGGAACAAAAGGAGTGCAATGTTGATCGAGCTAGCCCGCAGGTACGCTTGCCAATTTGTATATCACGAAATTTGGATGCTATTTGTAGGCCATGGAACAATAGATGCCCAATTTAGAGCCCGCCAACCCGAGAATTCGTGATCCAAAAAGTGGCTAAGTATGGAATGCGGGATTCATTCATTCTCTATAACATCTCATGTTCATACTTTATAGTACATATTTAGTGTGTATTACTCATTTTTCGGAAAATTTCTAGGTGCGGGATTTGGCAGATTCGCGTCTTCAGATTTTTATTGTTACTTTTATATCACCAGCCTGACCGAACGCTTCCCTGTTTCATATTGAACAAAAGTTTTGAATCGCAAGTTCCTGCATGTTGTGAAGGAAATCCCCTTACGGACTAGCAAATAGGGTTATCTTATGCATGCAGATATGACCAAAAGAAATCTACTTTCTACCTTCGTCCCCATACTTAAACCCCATTTCTTTTCAAAAAATACATGGTTAGACCAACATAACTTGTTCTGGATGTTTGATGTTGATCCTTCTTCTCACTTGATCACTTGTTAGCAACTCTCCTCCCAAGGCTAGCCTGCATACAGAACAAGCAACAAACTACACATGCATTTTACCTGCAGACCAATGGGTTAGAGATTCAAACATATATTTATTGTACTATGAAGAAATCATATAGTGGGACGGGAAAAGAATTTCTTTATTATTAACTTTAATGAATCAACTTACAATTTCGAGACTGACCACTGCTCCACAAACCTGATCCTGGGCTCCTCTTCAAATGTCCTCCAACTTATTTTATTTGTATCTCTTCTTGCACAAGGATGGCTAAAGGGTTGGGACAATGCGAATATGCAATTGGGTAGAGTTTCTTTACTATCTTTCTCCTCCTTCCAAATGGGACCCCTAACCCTTCTTTTATAGGCTAGAAGAAGCTAGGTATTTGGACAAAACCTTGGCCATGCATGGCCGAGAGTTTCAGTTAACTCCCCCAAAGTTGTGTGTTACGTTGACAACTTTCCTTTTTTGTGCTTTTGTCAGTCCACGTGGGTTGTTTTAGGTTAGCTAGTGTGTACACGCGTGCAGTAATGGAGTAGGGCGCGTGGGCCCTTATAAAAGAGGTTTTTTAAAGAGTTGTGTTGGCAGCCAATTCACATTTTTTTTACTGTCTTATAAGCTACCTACACTAGTGTTTTGAAAACCTTAATTTTTCGTCACAATTCTCAAATAAATGACACTTTTATTCTTTGCGCTATTTTCACACTTGCCTTCATTTTTGTTTTCACGATTGTAAGCGTGAAAACTTGGTCTTTCGAAATCGCATTAAAATCATTATTGAATTGTCATTATCATTCTTGTCGATATGCCCATTGCGTTTACATTTTACTTAACATTATACAGTTGGCAAAACCTTTTTGATCTGTACTCATTTGAACACTCTTTGATTGATTATGTAGTTTTGTTTCATGAGTGATTGAGTTTGTGATACATTGGTGATTGGATTTACATGTTCTTTGATTGATCTACTTGATCATTGGTTTCATAAAATACATTGGTGTTATGATTAAAATCTTGGTATGAATCGTTCTATACAACGCATGTCACATAGTCAAACCCTTGGTATTGGTTTCAATTTGTGTGTTTGGTTTTAAAAATATGGCATAACTTTTGATCTCACAAATGGTTTATCCTCTTACCAAAGGTTTCGATTGATTGAATAAAGTGGCACAGTTGTAACACATATGTGTTTTGATTTGAATAGTTGAAAGCGTCGGCGGTTGTACCATGGTAATGACTATTCTGCATGGCAGAAATAGCTCCACCACCTTCACACGATATGTCATTAATGCTTACCCTTATCTCTGTTTCACCTTACCAGTTTTAGGAAAGATTGTGAGCATTCTTCTCCTGCGTATGCTGTGATTTAAACCTTGGTTTGTTCACATCGACCACTGTGTGCTCCTCTCTATGGAATCGGTGGTGTGAATTGAGTCGAACGGTAGTCAAGCCCTGCTAGTGTTTGATAACGCCTGGAAAGATTTACAAGATAATGGTTGGCTCACGTTTGTACAGAGGTTCGAGGGTTTCAATTTATTTGTTGCACAATAGTTCTCCCTTACCTTTGATGGTTGTAGGGACAAAATAGGTGACATTCAACTTGAAATCAGTGAAGAGTTCATCAACTCTGCCATAGGATTAGCAGCCACGGGCCAGCGATGGTTTAAAAACTCTAAAGTTGATGAGGTGCTATGGCCGTTACTGTTCGTCTCACGAAAGGTCATATCCTGTGACAGAGGTATGCCTATTTCCACACTTAAACCAAGGTGGCATGATCTTTTGATAGTGGTTAAACAATTCGTGACCTATGAGGGTCGGTATGGATTGGTTTTTCTTTATCACCTTCGACTGTTAATGAATTTCATGGGTTATCCACTGAACATGCCATTTTATTTCCAGCGTAGTCTTTATAAAATGGCTAAGTGATTTAAATGAGAGAAGGCCAATAGTAGCTTGTTTCACCATGGCCTGATCAGACTCATCATCGTTCATCATTTAAACCTCAACGGTGATAACTGGCAAGCTTTTCTCTTTCGGAATGGTTTTGTTGATTCAAAGTTTGTCCAGATCGATAAGTCTGTGGTTAGTGAAACTAAGGTCGGGCCACCCATGCCTTTTCATGCCCTTCTACCCTCTCCCAAACCCTTGGTCAACCCTAATATTGACCTACCTGACATTATAACAGACAAGGTTGAGGCTGTAAAAAATCTTGTGAGCAAGAAGGTCAAAGGTAACCCTATTGTCGACGAAAAAGGTAAAAAGAATGCTCGACTTATATCGAGACTTGCTAGGAATAAACCTAAACCTAGTGTTGATCAAAAGTCCATAGTCCTCAGTGAAGACTTAGACTCTGATGTCGAGCGCTTCCTAGCTAGTGAATACCCTTATTCCCATGGATTGTGCTCCAAGCCACCCTATGACTTTGTTTCTAATTTTCCCCCGTGCTTGAAGAATAATCATAGCTACCCAGGGATAAAGCTACCTAATGGAACCCTCGGTGAGCTGAACAAACCCTCTACTATCATTTCAAATCCTGATCAAACAGCATGTGTTCAATGTAATGTGTGGCTTGAACGCTACTATGCCGACGTTCCCTTGTTACAGTCGAAAATCAAATCATTGGAAAACCAAGTTATAGAACTATCAAAAGAAAGGGACAAGCTTCAAGCTAATGACAAGAAGCAGAAAACCATTGGTTCCATCGTATTTAGGAATGTCGAATTGGCTACAGCCTTCGTCAATTCCAAACTGTTATGACCAAGTTGTCTGCTCATCGTCCAGGTATGAATTTCGATATCAATTTCGTTCTATGAATTGCTAGGATTAATATAATGAATTGAGTTTGGTTTTCAAATAGCTCTGTCCATTGTTCGAAATGACTCTGTCATAGCCATATCAAAAATGGTTATGTTGTGGATCCTGTACATCGTTTTCATTTTGCTAAAATTAAATGAAGTTATGATTTGGTTACACGATTTGGTCATGCCCAGTTTAGCAATTGATTGGTTTTTCACTGGGTTTGATTTGTTTGTTTGTTGGGTTGAGTTAACGAAATCAATGGTTTTTTCTTTCGCTTGGATTTTGTTTGTATCTAACCTGAACAGGAGGTTTTTACGCTAAAATTAGAACACAGTTCTATTTTGATTTAATATGATGTTGCTGTCATTGGATATCAACGGCTCTGATTCAGTTCTTCTGATTTGATTTGTGAAACGATTTCATAGGATTGAATTGGCTTGATAAATATGATGTAGTCTATTAAATTGGAAAAATGACTCTATTTTGTCAACATTATTGTTTGGATTTGGATTATATATGACCTCTTCAAAAGATCTCTTCACCAAAATCATGGAACTGTGTTGATTCATAACGATTATGTCAAACTCAAACTGTTCGATTCACTTTTGTTTTGTTTGGATTGTTGCGTATCTTCAGTTAGCATGATTGTTTTTTATGAGTTGGATTCGTATAGAAAATAGACTTGATGCTGCTCTGTTGATTTTAATTTTCAAAATGAGTTTTCTAAACACAGATCAACATATGTTATCTCTATTGAATTCATATGAGAAAATTCGGTTAATAGTTCGTTTTGAAATGAATTCAAGTAATGATTTCGTTGAAAGTCAATCGATTTTGTCTGCACCCAATTGGCAATAACAAATGATTGGACGAGTCCCACAGACCCTGTTATCAACTGATTAATTCCATTATGATTTCGTTTGTGATAATTTACATACCATTTTTTATTTGATTCGCTAATAGCATGGATCGTTTGTTATGTTTAATATAGTCTGATCAATTTGAGAAAACGATCATGTTAATTTGGTTTGGATTCGAAGTGATCTTGTGGATAGCTGAAGCAACCTTTTGTATTGATTTCAATCGGTCCATGAATCAATTTCATTGCTGTCGGTTATCCAAATATGATTCTGTATACCCAAATTGGTGATAACATATGGAACAGAGTACATGCATATATGTAATCATTCTATTGATCTTATTCTTGTTTGATCTCAAATTAGTATAAAAAAATCGATTTGAATGATTCGTTTGTCTTTCAAATAGCAATTAGATACTTGTTTGATAGTTTGAATTTAATTCTTTAAAATTCGAATTGATTTTAATACGATTCTGTGTTTGATTTAGACCAGCTACATAATCGTAAGATTCTGTAGCTAGTCTTTATAATTAGATTTTTATCAATTTCATCAGCAAAATATCCTCTTAACTTGTCCATTTTTGTCCTCTTTCAGGTACATTCGAATTGTATTGGGCATGCTGTGGTAGTCTAGGAGATATTTGTGTGATATAGTTTTATTTTTAAGTTGTTAGTTTGAGTTAGAGATAGAAACTTGGGACATTTTCCCAGATTTTTGTAAACAGTTTTGATAACTTCCACAGAGATGTTTTACCCTGTGGGAAGTCTTTAAATACTTCTTATTTTTTGTAATAATGATCATCCTCACTTGTGGGAGAACCAGGCTATGGATTTATGATATAAACTGAGACGAGAGTTGATGTTTTGTAACAGCTTTCGCTTTCAATATATCAAACTTTTGTTTCAAGTTTTATGCATATTAGTTTGTAGTTGATTATAGACTACTTTAGCTATCATAATCTATTGCAGGATGATGTAATTTGATTAATATGCTATACATATCTGATCTCTTTCATTATTATTCAAAGTACAGCAATCACTTTGTTTCAGTTAATGAATCATGGATTTCTCTTCTTCGTTAATTGAATCATTTTGTATAGATCTTTGCATACAGATTTATCTAACTGTGAAGATTTATAAATCATAAGGTTGTTGTAAATTTTTATGTCTTGTTTGTCCTGTAATCATATTTAAAGAGCACTACAACTTTCTGTTTATAAGAATTTCATGGAGAATCCAGTGCGGGTTTCCTCCCTCCGATCAGCTAAGACAATCATTATATACAGGACAAACTTGGAGCATTTCTTCAGGTCAGTTTGTTATTTATTTGGTAGTTAATTTGTTAGTATAATTTAAGTAGTTTAGTTAGATATATGTGTAGTTTAGATTTGTAGTTAGAGTTAGTATCTTAGTTGTTTAGTTTTGATAGTTTATTTTATTTCCTTTTCATAAAATCATAAAAATCAAAAAACAATAGCTCTCGTTGTCTTAGGACATAATACAAATGAGTTTTTCAGGTTTTCATTCAAATCTGTAAATTGTAATTATTGTACATTTTGTGAATAAGATTTATTTCAGTTAGTGGTTAGATATTTAATTTCTTAGAGTTAGTATAGTATTATATAGTAGATTGTATATATAGAATAGTTAGATTTTTTTAGTTTGTTTTAATAGTTATTTTTAGTTAGATTAGTTATTTTAGAGTAGTTTTTCTTTTTGTTTTCTTAGGACCTTAGATCGGCTAATGGAGCCACTAAACCCTTCAGTGTGGGTTATCCCAAATGGATTGGGTTATTAGACAACCCCAAACCGAATCCACTCTCCCAGTTGATGGATGGTCATTTTCGCCCGTCAACAAATGGCGCTAGAAGGAGGGCCTGAAATTAATTAATGGCACGATGTGGTCGTAAGACTCCTCCACCACCTAATCACTCACCTGTAGTGACAAGAAGTCATTCGAATGATAATATTCCCCCTCAAACAGCAACCACATCAACCGATGATCCACAAATCATAGTTGAGCCAGCAACCCCTAATCCTTCAGGTGGTGACATACAAGAGATTGTCCGCCAATCTCTCATAAAAACACATAGTGCCTTAGCCCGTTTGAGGCAACCAAAATGACCATGGGGTCAACCTTTTGATTTCTTTGATATCAGAGAACAATTAGGAGACACTAACCTCACTATGAACCCTACAGATCCAACCCTCAATCCTGCTACAGGAGGATGTGGAATACCTCCTTCACCACCTCCATCATCTCCTTCCTCTTCTGGAGGAGATTCCTCTGACGAAGGAAATTCCCCTTCTTAGCCTTCCACACCCACTACACCAATGGAAAACCATAACAACCCAGCTAGGCCTTGGCTTGACCAGGATGCAGTAGTTGTACCTAAATCTCAGCATCCCTTACCCAAACATCTGGAGAAATGACTTCCCAAGTTTGACCTTGACTCAAAACAGATCGTTGAAGATCACATTAAAAAGTTTATGTTAGCCATAAGACTCCGCAATGTCGAACATGAACACGTTGTCTGTAGGTTGTTCCCCTATACTTTCGAGGGAAATATATCTACATGGTACTTTGCCTAGCAACCCCATACCATCGTGTCTTGGGAAAAGTTTGAGTCATGCTTTTTGGAAAAGTTCGGAGACGGTAAGCCTCCAGAAGTCCTAGTCATCGATATTTCTAACTTAAGAATGAACCCAAAAGAAAAATTTAAAGACTTTAATCAAAGATTCTTAACACTTAAAAACCAAATCCCTGCAGATTCCATGCCCGCCGAGAATCTTATAATAGTATACTACACTAAAGCCTTGCATTAAAGTATAGCTATTTGGGTGAAATGATCTAAGAAAGCCACATTGTTAGAAGCCTTCGAGGAGGCCAACCAGATTGAAAAAGACATACTTATTCATAAAGACTCTACTAGAAATGAAACGGAGACTAGTCCTTCTTCCAAAAAGAAGATCGAAATCCTCCCCAGACCTACTCAAAGTAAAACACAACCTGAAATCTCTGATTTAGAAAACTTAACTAAAGTTGTTCAAAAAATGTCAAATCAAGTTATAGACTTGAAAAGGTCGACCGAAGAAGCTTCCTCAAGAAAAGGGCCTTACAAACCCCCATTCCGGAAACCTTTTCCTACCAACCGACCTAATCCAACCACCGGAGGCCTTAATCTAGAAAGTTTGCAATGCGCCCTTCAAACAATTCTAGAAGCCCAAGATAACTTGATGCCTCCTGAGATTCCTGAGGAGGTAGTTGAACAAGAGACAGTTCAAGAAGAGGAATATTTTCTGAATATTTTTGGACACCTCTCGGATAGAATCTTTCAAGCTAACTTCGAGACAGTGCATCCCTATAATACTAGGAGTAAGATGGCAAACAAACCTTCTTCCGAAAACACTACAACTTCGCCTCCAAAGAAATCTAAACCAACTGAGACTAAATAGAGTCATGTGAACCCCAACTTAGATTATGATGTAGTTGAATATCTTAAAAAGTTGAGAGCTAACATTTTTGTTTATGAGTTATTGAAATTTCCATTTCTGCTACAAAAAATGTTACAGAATATCTCAGAGAATGGCAAAAATGGTAATTCAAGTGGTAACAAGGTTGTGCAGAACAAAGTTCCTCAGAAGACTTCCACTAAAAACAATCATGATCCTCAAGATAAAGGAAGCCTTCCTGTAAATAATGTAGATAAAGTAGCTTTAGAAACTGCGAGTAAAAAGCCACAAACTACCACCCTTAGTACTCGCAAAAATATACCTCCTTTTTTGTTAATGTTCGAAATATTTAATAGAAACGTGCACAATTGTATGGTAGACTCAGGAGCATCATCCAATGTGATTTCATGGTCTGTATGCCAGAAGATTAACATCGAAGTTGAACCCTCCACCTGAAAAATCATACAACTTGATCGGACCAATGTTAAAGTTGTAGGTGAACTAAAGAATGTGCTTATAAGATTACCATCTAACCCCAAGGTTCATCAAGTCATTGATATAATTGTTGTGGATATTCCAGAAGTGTATGGTCTATTTTTAAGCAGGGACTGGTCAGAGCAGTTACACGGTTATTTTGCAACGGATTGGTCTCATCTATGGCTTCCAAAGAATGGCAAGCCAAACAAGATCAAGGTAAATCATGAATTCTACCTTAAGTTCAGGGTTACAGATTTGAATGATCCCAACGAACCATTTACACCTCCTGCGGATTCACCCAAAGTACAAGGAATGGACACCTTTTTCAGCAATTTCATAGCCGAGGCTTCAGCTATTACCAATCCTGAACAACAGTTCGAGATTGTAGCATATGTGCAACCAACAGCTTCTACGCAACGGTCTCATGTACCCGATGGAAATCAAATTTGGTCTCTTTATTTTGACGGGTCAAAGTCCAAAGAAGGAGTTGGCGCGGGCTGCGTCATTATCGATCTGGCAGGTAACAAAACATTAATTGCATGTAGGCTAGAATTTGAATGTACTAACAACACTACAGAATATGAGGCTTTACTGCAAGGTCTCAGAAAAGATTTGGATATGAAGATTCAAAATTTAATCGTCTTTGGCGACTCCGAAATAGTGGTTAGACAGGTAAGAGATTATATCCACTGTATATCCCCGCATCTCAAAAGCTACCAATCTGAGGTATGGAATTTAATGAATAAATTTGTTGCTTTTAATATAAATTCTATTCCTAGATGGTATAATTCTGAAGAATATTTATTAGCTAACGTAGCTTCTAAACTATTTCCTACAGAAGGCTTGTCCCCAGATGCATTATACGTCGAACTGTTGTTCCGGCCATCCATTCCTGACAACATTACGAACTGGAGAGTCTTTGACAACGATCAACAGATTATTAACTTTCTGCACATGGAAGAAACTTTTCAAGGCGCGATGATAGATGAACGCACACACGACGACAATTTGCGCGATTTTATGGTAATACCAGATCCGAGAACTCCTGAATCTTCATCGGACATGGTAAATTCGATCCCTAAATATGTAGTTAGATTAGAGAAATTTTACGATCTTCAAGATAAATTTAAAAAGTCGGTCAACTGTAAAACCAATAGTTCCTCATTATCTTATGAAAAAGTAAACTTAGGAACTAATGATAATCCGCAGTGCATTAATATAGGGGTGGGGTGTTCTCAACAAGAAAAAGTTGCATTTATTAAATTTTTCAAAGAATTTAAAGATATCTTTGCATGGACATATGATGACCTTAAAACTTTCGACCCTAACATCATACAGCATGTCATTCCTATGAAGCCCCAAACCTTACCCTTCCAACAAAAATTGAGAAAAATGCACCCTAAGCTCGAACCGACCATTCAAAAAGAATTGAATAAGCTCCTAAATGCTAAGATTATTTTCCCTGTTAGGCACACTCAATGGGTTTCTAACCTTGTCCCAATCCGGAAGAAAAGTGGGGAAATCCGACTCTGCATTGATTTTCGAAACCTTAATAGAGCGTCTGACAAAGACAACTATCCTGTCCCACCCATGGAACAGATCCTTCAACAGGTATCTAGTTCTGAGAGGCTATCCTTACTGGATGGTTTCTCGGGGTACAACCAAGTCCTGATGTCTCCTCCAGACCAACTTAAAACTACCTTCCGTACCCCGTGGGGCACCTACGCTTATCAAAAAATGCCCTTTGGATTGATTAATGCTGGTGCCACTTTCTAGAGAGCAATGGACATTGATTTCCGAGGCTTAATCAATCAGTCTGTCGTAGTTTACTTAGATTATGTGAATGTATTTTCTAAAAACAAAAACGATCATCTAGCCCACTTACAAGCCGTTCTACAACAATGTCGTAAATACGGCATCTCCTTGAATCCTAAAAAATCCATCTTTGCAGTAGAACAGGGTAAACTCTTAGGATTTATTGTGTCAAGCGAAGGGATCATTATCGATCCCAAAAGGACTCAAGTCCCCCTCCTACATCCAAAAAATCTATGCAGTCTTTCTTAGGCCAAATTAACTTTGTGAGAATATTTGTCCCCAGCTTCTGCGAAATGGTCAGACCTTTGCAGAACCTAATTAAGAAAGACACCCAATATCACTGGGGACCCCTAGAAAATCAAGCTTTTAATGTAATAAAGAAGGCCATAATAGACGCTCCGTCTCTCATGAGCCCCGACTTTTCTCAAGACTTTACACTCTACACTTTTGCTTCTGACCATTCCTATGCCACTGTCATAACCCAAAAGAATGTCGAGAACAATGAAGTACCCATTGCCTTTATGAGCTCTACTTTCAAAGGTGATGAACTTAATTACCCAGCAGTATATCGACAAGCCTATGATGTTTTCAAAGCAGTCAAGCACTTCCGGTCCTATCTTTTAAAGTCAAGGATGAAAGTTATTGTCCCTTACCCAACCGTCAGGAACCTGTTAGTGCATAAGGAACTAGGTGAAAAGAGGGCTAACTGGGTCACCTCCTTGCAGGAGTATGACTTAGAAATCACCCCATCTCAGATAGTGAGAGGCCAAGGGTTATGCAAGTTAGTTGTTGATTCAGCAACAGGACAGCAAGAAGAAAGCGATACGTCAAACCTAGGACAACACGATCAAAATCTAATCTATTGTGCACAAAACCCTGTCAGTCCTTGGTATGATGATATAAGATTTTGTCTTGAACATGGGTCAGCCCCCCATCACCTGGATCCCACTAAAAGAAGAGCATTGAGATTACATTTTGCCTCCTTTCATCTAGTTAATGGTATCATGTTTCGTCAAAGTTTTGACGACGTACTGATGCGTTGTCTTGAAAAAGACAAAGCAGAAAAAGTCTTGCTAGAGTTGCATGCTGGAGAAGCTGGTGGTCATTTTGGTGGTGACACCACTACCCATAAGATTTTAAGAGCCAGTTATTACTAGCCCACACTTTTTAGAGACGCCCATGCCTTGTGTCGTAAGTGTATCATTTGTCAGAAAGCATCAGGGCGGTTAAAAAAACCAGCCTTTCCTTTGCAGCCCGTTTCAGTAAACTCTCCTTTTTAGCAGTGGGTCCTTGATATCATAGGTCCAATCAACCCCTCGTCCTCACAACAGCACAAGTTTATTGTGATAGCCACAGATTACTTTACCCGATGGTCTGAAGCTTCCGCATTAAGAACTCTCAACACCAGTCAGGTAATTTCCTTTCTAAATTCGAATATTATCACTCGTTTTGGTATCCCTGATTGTTTAGTATTCGATAACGCTTCTTACTTTTCCTCTCTTGAGATGAGCAAGTTCACTTTGGAAAAAGGAATTAAATTGAAGTATTTTGCTAGCTATTACCCCCAGGGCAACGGATTGGCAGAATCAACAAATAAGAACTTGATTAAAATCATCAAGAGAACGGTGGTTGAAAATCACAAAAACTGGCACAATGCACTATTAAACGCGTTGTGGGATGATAGGGTAACGCCAAAAGATGTTGTAGGTAACTCCCCCTTTTTTCTCGTTTATGGCAGAGAAGCAATTCTGCCTCCTGACATCCTTCTTCCTTCACTATAGTTGTCGCAGAAAATCCAAGAAGAAGATTGTCCCCCTTTGGAAAACCGAATTAACGCTTTAATGAAGCTAGAATTCTAACGTAATTTAGATCAACATCAACTATTGGTTAAAAGATGGTTCGATTCTAACTCTTCTTCTGATAGGAATTTCGAAGTAGGTGACCTCGTCTTGAAATGGGACAAACATCACGAGGGAAAGGGAGAACACACGAAATTTCAAAACTTATGGTTTGGACCATTTTTAATTGCTAAAAAGTTAGGTCCCAGTTCCTTCCAATTGCAGAATCTTGAAGGACAACTTGACACCTATCCGCTGAATGGCCAAGCCCTGAAAAGATACTTTGCTTGACAACAACCCTTGTATATTATGTACATATTTTGCTTTGTTTTCTTTTTCGTTTGCATTTGTTTTTTATTTCCCCTTTGAGGTTATCAGTTTGAGTTTTTGTGAATACACATACCTGTATACTGAGCTATTCAAACAAAGAAAACAGAAAATTCCTTCACTGAAATAACTGCTAAGAAAATTGTATAAACATCAATGGTATATTTCTGAAATTTATATCTGTGTTGGCAAAAAGTCTGTTGTTTGAAAGAAGTTGACTGATTTCGATCTCTGAGTAAAGCTTGTCATGATCGTCTATTATCTTTTTACACTGTCCCTATTCCTTAAAGGAATGACTCAGAAGATGTCTCCCTGCCTTAAGAAGTTGGTTCTGTAAATGAAACATCTATGGATCTTTGTAAAGGACAGTTCTAAAAAATTCTGATGAGGTCTGAAAAAATGTGTTAAAATATCATAATTTTCAGCCTCACCTCGCTCAACTATATATCTTTGGAAAACAAAACAAAATAAATCATTAATAGAGCTGTGGGAAGTGCTTGTAAACCCATCGGGATGATGAACAGGTCTGCTGGCAGCGAGTAAATGCATGCATGACGCCAAGAAAACTTTTCCAGGGTACTGAACAGGCCCGCTGGCAACGAAGCAATGTCGGGTATATGAAAATTTGCAAATAAGAAACCTCATAAGTGTCCTTTATTCTGATCTGGAACTTCTTGGAAGGATACAGATGTCAGAGTGGGTTAAATGGAAACCCTGTCGAGGCTATGGATGCCTGCTGGCAGCAGTGGCTCTGTCAACAGTATTGGAGATTTTATCTTTAATATCGTGACTCACTGGTCTTAAGACTGTTATCTATTTTCATCTTTTAAAACACTGCTGGAATAGTTGGTTAATGATGATGTTTATACGATTTTCTGGTTGTTATTTTTGAGTTGGAATTGTCTTTGTTGTCCTAATCTAAATTTGTTCTTTTGGTAGAGATAACTGCTTCTACCAGTGTGTTGCCATTGTTGGCAGCCAATTCACATTTTGTTTACTGTCTTATAAGCTGCCTACACCAGTGTTTTGCAAACCTTAATTTTTCGTTGCAATTCTCAAATAAATGACACTTTTATTCTTTGCGCTATTTGCACACTTGCCTTCGTTTTTGTTTTCACGACTGTAAGCATGAAAACTTGGTCTTTTGAAGTCGCATTAAAATCATTATTGAATTGTCGTTATCATTCTTGTCAATATGCCCATTGCGTTTAAATTTTACTTATCATTATACAGTTGGCAAAATCTTTTTGATCTGTACTCATTTGAACACTCTTTGATTGATTATGTAGTTTCGTTTCATGAGTGATTGAGTTTGTGATACATTGGTGATTGGATTTACATGTTCTTTGATTGATCTACTTGATCATTGGTTTCATAAAATACATTGGTGTTATGATTAAACTCTTGGTATGAATCGTTCTATACAATGCATGTCACATAGTCAAACCCTTGGTATTGGTTTCGATTTGTGTGTTTGGTTTTAAAAATATGGCATAAATTTTGATCTCACGAATGGTTTATCCTCTTACCAAAGGCTTCGATTGATTGAATAAAGTGGCATAGTTGTAACACATATGTGTTGTGATTTGAATAGTTGAAAGCGTCGGCGGTTGTACCATGGTAATGAATATTCTTCATGGCAGAAATAGCTCCACCACCTTCGCACGATATGTCATTAATGCTTACCCTTATCTCTGTTTCACCTTACCAGTTTTAGGCAAGCTTGTGAGTGTTCTGCTCCTACGTATGTTGTGATTTAAACCCTGGTTCGTTCACATCGACCATCTTGTGCTCCTCTCTATGGAACCGGTGGTGCGAATTGAGTCGAACGGTAGTCAAGCCTTGCTACTGTTCGATAACGCCCGGAAAGATTTAAAAGATAATGGTTGGCTCACGTTTGTACAAAGGTTCAAGGGTTTCAATTTGTTTGTTGCACAACAGTTCTCCCTTACCTTTGATGGTTCTAGGGACAAAATAGGTGACATTCAGCTTGAAATCAGTGAAGAGTTCATCAGCTCTGCTACAGGATTAGGAGCCACGGGCCAGCGATGGTTTAAAAACTCTAAAGTTGATGAGGTGCCATGGCCGTTACTATTCCTCTCACGAAAGGTCACATCCTGTGACAAAGGTATGCCTATTTCCACACTTAAACCAAGGTGGCATGATCTTTTGATAGTGGTTAAACAATTCGTGACCTGTGAGGGTCGGTATGGATTGGTTTTTCTTTATCACCTTCGATTGTTAATGAATTTCATGGGTTATCCACTGAACATGCCATTTTATTTCCAGCGTAGTCTTTATAAAATGGCTAAGAGGTTTAAATAAGAGAAGGTCGATAGTAGCTTGTTTCACCATGGCCTGATCAAACTCATCGTCGTTCATCATTTAAACCTCCACGGTGATAATTGGCAAGCTTTTCTCTCTCAAAATGGTTTTGTTGATTCAGAGTCTGTCCAGATCGATAAGTCTGTGGTTAGTGAAACTAAGGTCGGGCCATCCGTGCCTTTTCATGCCCTTCTACCCTCTTCCAAACCCTCGGTCAGCCCTGATATCGACCTACCCGACATTATAACAGACAAGGTTGAGGCTATAAAAAAGCCTGTGAGCAAGAAGGTCAAAGGTAACCCTACTATCGAAGGCAAAGGTAAAAAGAATGCTCGACTTATATCAAGACTTGCTAGGAATAAACCTAAACCTAGTGTTGATCAAAAGCCCATAGTCCTCAGTGAAGACTCAGACTCTGAAGTCGAGCACTTCCTAGCTAGTGAATACCCTTATTTCCATGGATTGTGCTCCGAGCCACCCTATGACTTTGTTTCTAATTTGCCCCCATGCTTGAAGAATAATCCTAGCTACCCAGGGATCAAGCTACCTAATGGAACCCTCGGTGATCTGAACAAACCCTCTACTGTCATTTCGAAGCCCGATCAAACAACATGTGTTCAATGTAATGTGTGGCTTGACCACTACTATGCCGACGTTCCCTTGTTACAGTCGAAAATCAAATCATTGGAAAACCAAGTTATAGCATTGTCAAGAGAAAGGGACAAGCTTAAAGATAATGAAAAGAAGATGAAAACCACTAGTTCCATTGTATTTAGGAATGTCGAATCAGCTACAGCCTTCGTCAATTCCAAACTCTTATGACCAAGTTGTCTGCTCATCATCCAGGTATGAATTTCGATATCAATTCCATTCTATGAATTGCTAGGATCAATATAATGAATTGAGTTTGGTTTTCAAATAGCTCTATCCATTGTTCGAAATGACTCTTTCATAGCCATATCAAAAACGGTTATGTTGTGGATCCTGTACATTGTTTTCATTTTGCTAAAATTAAATGAAGTTATGATTTGGTTACATGATTTGGTCATGCCCAGTTTAGCAATTGATTGGTTTTTCACTGGGTTTGATTCGTTTGTTTGTTGGTTTGAGTTAACGAAATCAATGGTTTTTTCTTTCGCTTGGATTTTGTTTGTATCTAACCTGAACAGGAGGTTTTTATGCTAAAATTAGAACAAGTTCTGTTTTGATTTAATATGATGTTGTTGTCATTGGATATCAACGACTCTAATTTAGTTCTTCTAATTTGATTTGTGAAACGATTTCATAGGATTGAATTGGCTTGATAAATATGATGTAGTCTATTAAATTGGAAAAATGACTCTGTTTTGTCAACATTATCGTTTGGATTTGGATTATATCTGACCTGTGTAAAAGATCTCTTCACCGAAATCATGGAACTGTGTTGATTCATAACGATTATGTCAAACTCAAACTGTTCGATTCGCTTTTGTTTTGATCGGATTGTTGCGTATCTTCAGTTAGCACGATTGTTTTTTATGAGTTGGATTCATATAGAAAATAGACTTGATGTTGCTCTATTGATTTTAATTTTCAAAATGAGTTTGTTAAACACAGATCGACATATGTTATCTATGTTGAATTCGTATGAGAAAATTCGGTTAATAGTTCGTTTTGAAATGAATTCAAGTAATGATTTCGTTGAAAGTCAATCAATTTTGTCTGCCCCCAATTGGCAATAAAAAATGATTAGATGAGTCCCACAAACCTTGTTATCAACTGATTAATTCCATTATGATTTCATTTGTGATCATTTACATACCAGTTTTGATTTGATTTGCTAATAGCATGGATCGTTTGTTATGTTTAATATAGTGTGATCAATTTGAGAAAACGATCATGTTAATTTGGTTTGGATTCGAAGTGATCTTGTGGATAGCTGAAGCAAACTTTTGTATTGATTTCAATTGGTCCATGAATCGATTTCATTGTTGTCGGTTATCCAAATATGATTCTGTATACCCGAATTGGTGATAAAATATGGAACAGAGTACATGCATCTCTCTAATCATTCTATTGATCTTAGTCTTGTTTGATCTCAAATTAGTATAACAAATTTGATTTGAATGATTCGTTTGTCTTTCAAATAGCAATTAGATACTTGTTTGATAGTTTGAATTTAATTCTTTAAAATTCGAATTAATTTTAATACGATTCTGTGTTTGATTTAGACCAGCTACAGAATCGTAAGATTCTGTATCTAGTCTTTAGAATTAGATTTTTATCAATTTCATCAGCAAAATATCCTCTTAACTTGTCCCTTTTTGTCCTCTTTCAGGTACATTCGAATTGTATTGGGCATGCTGTGGCAGTCTAGGAGATATTTATGTGATAAAGTTTTATTTTTAAGTTGTTAGTTTGAGTTAGAGATAGAAACTTGGGATATTTTCCCAGATTTTTGTAAACAGTTTTGATAACTTCCACAGGGATGTTTTACCCTGTGGGAAGTCTTTAAATACTTCTTATTTTTTGTAATAATGATCATCCTCACTTGTGGGAGAACCAGGCTATGGATTTATGATACAAACTGAGACGAGAGTCGATGTTTTGTAACAGCTTTCGTTTTCAATATATCAAACTTTTGTTTCAAGTTTTATGCATATCAGTTTGCAGTTGATTATAGACTACTTTAGCTATCATAATCTATTGCAGGATGATGTAATTTGATTAATATGCTATCCATATCTAATCTCTTTCATTATTATTCAAAGTACGAAAATCACTTTGTTTCAGTTAATGAATCACAGATTTCTCTTCTTCGTTAATTGAATTATTTTGTATAGATCTTTGCATACAGATTTATCTAACTGTGAAGATTTATAAATCATAAGGTTGCTGTAAATTTTTATGTCTTGTTTGTCCTGTAATCATATTTAAAGAGCACTACAGTTTTCCGTTTACGAGAAGTTCATGGAGAATCCGATGCGGGTTTCCTCCCTCCGATCAGCTAAGACAATCATTACATACAGGACAAACCTGGAGCGTTTCTTCAGGTCAATTTGTTATTTATTTGGTAGTTAATTTGTTAGTATAATTTAAGTAGTTTAGTTAGATATATGTGTAGTTTAGATTTGTAGTTAGAGTTAGTATCTTAGTTGTTTAGTTTTGATAGTTTATTTTATTTCCTTTTCATAAAATCGTAAAAATCAAAAAACAATAGCTCTCGTTGTCTTAGGACAGAATACAAATGAGTTTTTGAGGTTTTCATTCAAATCTGTAAATTGTAATTATTGTACATTTTGTGAATAAGATTTATTTCAGTTAGTGGTTAGATATTTAATTTCTTAGAGTTAGTATAGTACTATATAGTAGATTGTATATAGAATAGTTAGATTTGTTTAGTTTGTGTTAATAGTTATTTTTAGTTAGATTAGTTATTTTAGAGTAGTTTTTCTTTTTGTTTTCTTAGGACCTTAGATCGGCTAACGGAGCCGCTAAAACCATCAAGGTTGTTTATCCCAAACGGCTTGGGTTATTAGACAACCCCGGACTGGATCCACTCTCCCAGTTGACGGACGGTCATTTTCGCCCGTCAACAAGTTTTTCAGTAGTGCTTTGGCAAAGAAGGGATCTGAGATGGCCTGATGCTAGGTAAGCATGTATGGTGCAAATTAGGGTTATAACAGATGCCCCCTAATGTGTGAGGTCAAAAGAACATCTGATGTCCAAAATACATTACCAATCTTTATTGATGTTTCAAACAAGTGAGCCCAGGGACCAGGAACCAGGAGGCGCCATCTGCGAAATAACAAATGTCTCACCGAGGTGGACATACCCATGCTCGGGATAAAATAGAATCATGGCTACCAATCAAATACACTATAGATCCACATCAAATAACTATATAAAGTGTAGCCGTGAACAAGACACAACGGAGATACATCTCGAAATCAAAAATATATACATATAAAGTATCCATCTTCTAAAAATTAATACGGCCTAATGGCTGGAGATGAGATCTTTAGAGCTCGAGAAACAACTTCAAAAACTATAAAACTCAAGGTAGGAGTGTAATATGAGTGTGAGACTTCACTACCCAGAGGTCTTTGATGACTCGTCAGTCATGGACTAGATAATTTTGATGATTAGACTGAAGGCTTCATTGATTTCAAACAAGGACTTGATTGGACATTCAGGATGGTCGGGTATGAGGGTAAGAGACAGATTTCAAAGGGGATGACTCAGGCTTGGTAGAAACTTCCCTTGGACAACAACACAACAAATGATGAGACTTAGGCAGCATGGCATTAATCATAAGTTTACGAAGCAGGAGGCAACGCAAACTCTCCATATGTTTGGAAGAATAACCAAATGGAAGAGGACACAACTCTATGTAGCGAGAACAGCTTCCTAAGGTCGTATTGCATCCCATAGTTTGACGAACAAAATGACAGATGTGCTTTATCCAAGGGCGACTAATTATGCTGCCAATAAAGAAAATACTTTTCCCTTCCTCTTTTTCGGGTATATTTGAATTTTTTTTGTCTTTTTCAATAATTTTGGAGAAAAGAATAAAGGAATGTTACGTTACAATGGAGGAACGAGTGGTACAAACATACAATTTCAAGGTGCAAGGAAAAGACTGATGTTCAGAATAATGATACTCGGGAAAAATCCTCCAGGGGCCAAGGGTGTTAAGACATAAAAGCAAACTACTACAAGGCTGGCGTATAAGGTATGCAAATGCGGTTAACAAAACACACAATGGTAGCGTCCTTCGATGTAAGTTTAACGAGCCCAGAGAAGGTAACCTCAGTGGTTTTTCATATTTAGAGAGTTTGAAAAAACATAAAAGGAGACTCCATTGGGGTACCTTTTTCAAAGATAGTATAGTCGGTTCGAAAAAGGGGTAAACTAGCACCGACAAGACGTCTATTCAAAACCATTTTAACGAGTGTGATAAGGACAAGATCACTCGGCCATTTTTTCATTTTTAAAGAGTCTGAGAAAAGCTTAACTATGGACTCCGTCAGGAATGTTCTTCTGGACCAGATTAACGAGTGTGAGAGAATAAGGTCACTTGGCAATCTTTTCAATTTTAGGGAGTCTGAAAAGAGCTTAACTATGGACTCTGTGGGGGTTCATTTTTCATAAATTTAGTCCCTCAGGCCCGAAAAAGGGTTAAAATAATACCTGAGAGTACTCTTCTAGAGAAGTGAAGTTCCATAGAGTATACCTTTGTTCGTACAGTTTACTTTCCAGACCGAAAAAGGGGTAAACTACCGTTGGAAAGACGTGACTTCAAATTTCAGTTTAACGACTGTGAAAGGCCACAAGATCGCTCGATAATATTTTCATGTTTAGAGGGTCTGAAAAGGGCTTAAAAGAAGACCTGATATATTTTTTGGGATTCCTGAGGGTGAGGTCAAGAGTGAAGAAGAAGAAAGAAAATGAGGCTCAAACTTGTAATCAGGAAAAACTACAAGGACTCCCAAGCCTACAGTGATTAGAGGCAGAATGGATACCATAATGCAACCAGGATCTACCTAGGGCATCCATGTTCCGGTAAGCTCTACCACCAAGTCGTGACACTTCTAAAGAAACTATGATGTTTCTATGTCACAACTTGGTGGGATCGATCCTATGGTAAAGAAAAATGACAACGAGATACAAAAGTCAGGGTAGAAACCTAACCTATATGTTCAAGTTGATCCTCGGAAAAAAAAAATTCACGGACCGTCAAAAATTACCCAAAAATCAAAAAAATTGTCTCGATAGAATATCATATCCCTCCCATGCAACTCCTGAATCACTCTAAATGGTTTTTGGTTTAAAGAAAATGATAAGGGGGGCCAAAAAAGTGACAAAAAGAGGCCAAAAAGTCTATAAATAGAGGTTGGCAGCTCATTATCACCATTGTTGATTTGGAAATTGACTCTGGAGCCAAAAGACCCCCTTTGTCAAAAGCGGTGATTCTGGGAGCTACAGTGGATGAAACAAACTTTTGTTTGGACCAAGTACAAACTCTCTTATATTGCATTTTAAGTCTTTATTTTTACATTGGGTTTCATTTTTTAGGGGGGTGTCGACCTTTAAAAGGTCGACCCTAGTTCCATGAGGTTTGTCTCAGGACAGGCCGCATGTACATTCGGGCAGAGAAAACTTTGCATGTGTGTACACGTGACTGTCACTATTACAACCCACGTGGACCCCCTTATTGAATGAAAAAGGCTTAAAAATCAAGGGTTAACTCTCCTAAACCTTGGTGTTCTGCAGGATGTATGTCCACTGGAGAGAAAGAGAGCATGAAGAAGTTAGTGAGTTGGTCGGGGAAGACCCCAATGTTGTGGCTGCCTTAATGCAATGTGGGATACTCAAGTTTTTCCTATGTCCTTTTATGCGGGAACAACCTAGGCTACTGAATGCCTTGGTTGACTACTGGCATCTGGATGCAGAGGCATTCATGTTAGAGGGGCAGTCACTGGTGCCCACGACCGAGGACATTTACTTTTTGATTGGCGTCTCTAGGAGAGGGGAACCAGTCAACTTCTGGACTTTTCCTTCAGGGCCGCATAACATAGTGGAATTGATAGGTCTATACTGTGCAGATGATACAGAACGCTTGAGCTTGCAGGTACCCATAGGCAAGATTACTGACTTATCACTACAAGCAATAGTATTTCTTATTGGGTGAATCACTGGTTCTATGGATCTACATCAGGCGTCCCGTGCACAGATGAACTGGGTAGTCCAATGCTTAAATGCACAAATTTTTTATTGGAGTACCACTTTGCTTGAGTGTATGAAGAGGTAGTTGACAGATTGTTGTTTGCGGACATAGAGGAACTTCGGGTTCGGAACCATTTTATGCTCGTTCTTTTTTGAGAGAGTTCCAAGTTTTAGTCCTCGAGTAGTGGTATGAGGACATCAGGCATCTCTATCGGCTATGTGTATATGGGCAGTATTACTGCCATGACAGGGTTTTGGAATTACCAATGAGTCCTTCGACGATGACTTCTTTGCGTGGTTGTCACGACAGATCCCGGTTATAAAGGATTACCTCTATGTCGGGATTGATTTCTCGAGAGACCCTGAGATACCAGTGCCTCCTGGTGAGGAGTGAGGGGAGATGGGTAAGTCTCCACCTTTGTAGTTTTTTTGTGTTAAACATATGTAATTGTTTTGTTGTTTTTGTTATATATATCATTTTTTTGTTATACCAAAGTATTTGACGGATATGTGTTCATTATGTGCAGATGTGGGACCAGTGCGACTGACTGACTATGAGAGGAACAGGCATCGTCCTCGGTCGGGTTCCGCACCTGTCGCCACAGGGGGACCAGCAGTAGCAGGAGATCTTCTAGCCAGGGAGGCTGAGAGGGTATTGACACGAGTCGAGAGGAACTTTACTGCACTCACTCGCACGGTCCCTATGGCAGAGATTGAGGACCTGCCACCATCTATGCAACCTCATGTAGTGGGGGCACCACGGACATGGGCCTGGTTGTTTCGGTGTTTAGCCAACGTTGTGGATTAGTATAACAAGGCCCACAGGCCCTGACTTTAGCTAGACAGTTTACGTGCCACGAGCACTACTTGTATATTTTTTTTGAGGGCAGAAGCCCTGTGACTCGTTATTGGTCATATTTTTGAGGCGCTTGCGTCCATCTATGTACTCTGGTTACTTTATGATATTATATATGGGTTTTTTTTTTTCTTTTGTGTCTTATGGATCATGTGTGCAAAAAAAAAAAAATGTATTTACAGGTTTATGTGAATGTTCTTTCATATGTGTGCAAGATGCCAATCTAAAATTTGATTAGCTAGAGTATCTGTAACTTGGTTTAATCTCCTAGGAACATGAAATTATGTAATATAATCAAGTTTCATTCTAAGAGACGTACCCTAAGGAATCGTCAGTGTAAAGTTGGATCATGAACCCGGTATACTCTTTTTAACTGAGACACAACCAGTTGAGCATCGAGATAGACCCGGAGATGAGAGATACCCAATGAGAAAGCATCACGAATCAACTCAATAACTGCACTATACTCGGTGACATTATTTGTGGTGTCACCTAAGCATATACCTCTGGAAGATAATAACTGGCCTTGAGGTGTAAAGATTACCCAAGCTGCAGAGCCAAGCCTCCAAGTGTGCCGACTAGCACCTTCTGCATACCCAACGAACACCTCGGAATCACTTGACGTCTGCCACAATTGTAAACGCTCTGTAAATTTCCCAGAGGTTGTCAGAAAAGAAGAAATCTATGGGAGGTAACTTTATCCAACCACTTCGAAACTGGGATCTAGCCCTACTAGCTTCAGAGAGGGATCTCTCTATATGATTTAGATATGTTTCAAATTTAAAATACTAGGCTAGGTAAATAAAATATGTTTGTTTTGTTTGTTGTTGTTTTCGTTGGGTTGGCTAAGAGAGATTTACACATCCATTGGGCTATGGGGTCTGTATCATGAAATAAAATCTAAACCAGAAAACAAAGAAACCTTTCACAGGGCGAGAAAATGCAATCATTGGATTCTTTTAGCAACATAAATGAGGAATAGTAGAAAAGGCGACAATGTCAATTACAGCAAAGAAGCAATTAAGAATTTCTTTATTGTAAAATCAGAAGATGAAACACTAAAATATTTTAAAGTCAGAAACAGGGTATACAAAGATAAATCCTGCAACGTTCGTTACTTTCAAAGATTAGATTTAGAAAACAGTGCGATAACTAAGAGAGAATAAAATTTAACTTAGAAAGGAAAACATCACCAATCAGTACACACAAGAATCCTGTGGAAATGCCTCATTGTATTAATGGAAGATCTCTTGAAAAATATTACAGTCTGGTATCTTGCACGGTGTAAAGATCAACCCTCAATACTTTGAAAAATGAAGTATTTATAACCCAAATTACAAATGATCCTATCATTAAAGATCAGGACATGGTAAATCTATTTTTAGCTTAACTGTCTTAATAGACTACAAAAATCTAGGAAACTGTTTGATGATGTGTCGAAGTTTCATGTTGTTTTTTGGGTGAACCATTGGTGAGGCCTCTACACGACCTCATCTGACTGGATAGTTGACTAGGCTAGGACAGCTCATCGACTACTCGATCAGATTGCAAATCTCTTCCCATCGAAGATGACTGGGAACGCTAACTTTGAGTAACCTTTGGTAGACTTCATCCATCTCTGTGTACTTGGAAAAAGTTGGCTTGATGATGAATATGTACCGGATCTCATGCTGTATGCTAATGTCCAACTGTAGAGAATCTAGGAATGCTTTGCCAGTGATACTGACTTGTATTCCTGAAAATTTTGAGCTATCCTTAGCCACATCGGCTAGTCTCTTTTTGTAATCGGGGAGTGTCATCAATTTGTCATTTATCACCTTCAAACCAAGAAGACTCTTCTTCTGTAGAGCCTCGATCTTGAAAAACCTTTGCACCCCTAGGTCCATAGCCTAAACCTTTTCTTCTAGCTGTAGCATCAGTCCTCTCTTGGTCAGGACTCTCTTGACCTCAAGGATGGTATCCATTCTATCCTCAATTCTCAAATCTTCTAGCTCCTCTCTGGTTTTAGAATTGGGGAATTTGATGATTTCATTAGCCTTTGTGGGCATCTCTCCCAGTTATGATCTAATCTTCTTGATGGATTGTTTACTTCTTTGTACCAATTCATTTTTCTCAAACACAATCTATATCATTGACCATATTTCATTCATAGACTTAGTGATGTCTATCCAGACACTTTCTTTGACTTTGGCCAGTGTTTTGCCTACCACTGTTTTCTTTCGAAGCTTTTGTAACTCTTGTTTGAGTTGGTATGACACTTGTTTTTCCTTGGAGTAGCTGGTTTGGTAAGAATATTTGAGTTCCTGGAGGTTCTCAATCTCCTTTTTGAGCCTACTAATCTCTGTTTCCTGCAAATTCATCTCTTCCATAGATTTAGCCAATTCATCAGTATTTTCCAGAGACGTCAGTGGATTTGCTGATGGAATTTCTACTAGTGACGTTGTGCTCACTCCTGAGAGTGGAAATGCACTCAATGGAATGACTTCCATGGGTTTTGACTGCTCTTTCTCTTTCATTAGTTTCTCCAGTTCGGCTTCCATTTCCTTCAATTGTGCATTCTACCCCATGATCAACTTAAGAATCTCATCTTTTTCTCCTTCTGTCTCCACTATTTCCTTTGCCTGAGAGTCTACTGTTGGTGGCAGCTTCAATTGTTTCCTCAGAGACATTATGTCGACATTTTTCTTCTTGATCATCTCTTCGACTGCTTTCACATTTGAGGGATCATATCCGATCTTGAGGACCAGTTCCTCCAATGTCTTAATCCTGTTATCTTTGGCAAAGGATGATATTTTCTCCAATTTCAACTGCATCTGGACATTATTCAGAGACACTTGTAATTTGGAGGCCACAGTGGAAGCATGTGCCAACATGGAGAAAACCATTTCTCCAGTTTGCCTGTGCAGATTCATTTGTTCAGCAGGATGCACGTCCTTAGTCTAGAATTAAAAAGTTTCCCTTTTGTAATCGGTGATTACCTTTGCGTCTGGCACCTGTGCTTGGAGAAATGCCATGTGCATTATTCCCTTCTCAGTGTCGAATGTTGATAGTAGTCTTTGTTGTGCACTCGACGTCTTCTTCTAGAACTGGGCGTATGTGCTGCTGGTCAGAGTTTGATTCTTTTTCTTGATCAAATCGTATTTCTCAAAGATACTCAGCTTCGGTCCTGCCTTGCCTGGCTGGTTGACTGGTGGAGCATCTGTGGGCTTCTTTGGAAATACTGAGGTTATGATCCGCTTGTTGCTTGTACTGAGGAGTGACCAATCAACCTCTAATGTGGAAGTGGATTGCATTCCCTTTTCACCAGCCGTGTCGGGTACCGGACTGGATTTTGGCCTCTTGGTATGTAGTTGAAACTCTTTAGATGATACTTCAGTGATAGGAGGTGACAGATCCTTCCTAGGCCTTTTCTCCTTGGGGGCTTGTGGTGTGGTCATCTATGATACAATGACTGAGAGGTCCTATTGTTCTGTCTCAACCAAAGTATTTGGCTCCCATTCTGTCTGGTTGGAAAATTTTTCTACCTCAGGCCTAGATATGTGAACATAAGGGATATTCTTATTTTTTATCCTCATCTCGAAAATTATCCTGCACAGATCATAGTGCCATGTGAAACTAACAAAAAATTTCATTTCCTTTAGCAGTCTTTCTACTTCCTCCCCGACACATGGACTGTTGCAGATGAAAGACCCAATCTGCCCTTTGATTCTGAGTTGTTGCTTCTTCTTCAAAGACACAAAATGTATATCGTCTGAGTTTATCATCTGCCTTATGTATTCTAGGGAAAAAATTCTAACAAGTAAGTACTTGGGTAGTTTATATGGGGCCAACTCACACCCATAGACTCTGATCTCAGTATGATTTTGGTACAGGTACCAATCACCAGTCTCTGTAAGGTCCGAGAGGTGTAGAATCCTCTGAATTTCATCATTAATTATGGGCTCGGGTCTGTCGTTGAGCATACTCACCACTAGGTGGTAGAACTGCTTGATGAACTGCTTGAAACTGAATTCCATGGAGTTATGTCTGAGCAGAGAATTCCATGTTGTTACTACCTGGGATCTACCATATTTGTCCATCTTCTACATAGAAAAAGAAAATTTGTCCGCTTGGAAGAAAATGAACGGGTATGTCAGTATTGAAAAATACCGTAACATGCCTTCTGTGGCAAAATTTATGAATTGCTCGTGAATGTTGTCCACCAGGAACGTGTTGAATTCAAACTGTGTAGTGGGTTTCTCATCGGTGGACAAAATAGACAGAAATCCCAAAATGGGTTCATCTACCCATTAATCTGAAAAATAACCAAGCAAGGCACATAGTGACATGATGACCTGGTTTCCTTTTATCGAGAACAAGGAGGAAGGATAAGGGGGGTTTGTAGTGGGGAGCTGAGTGGATTGTGGAAGAAAAAGCTCAAAAATCTGAGCTCTTTGAGGAAACAACAGCTTCTGGTAGAGCTCTGTGATGATTTAGAGGTTAAAAGGTGAGGCGGAGTCGCCTTGGGATATTTTCATCATTTGGTCGATGGTTTCTGGTGTGATGAGGAAAAGAATTTCCCTGGACAAGGACACAATGGCTCTTTGCTCGGGGATATAATGGGCTTGGAACTTGAGAGAGAATTCTGGGAAGTGGTGAATCTGGGGGAAAAGATACAAGGGTAGGTTGGACTCCCAGAGCCCAATTTCATCACTCTGGTCCAGGAAGACTTCTTTAAGCCATGATTGTAGGTCTGCGAAGTCGAAATCGCATTTTGTGTCTACGATTAAGTAGTCTTTGTCGACCAGAGGAATCCTGTCGAGGTCGATAGGAGGCGGTAGAAATGGATTCTCCTCACCTTCTGTTCGCTTTGACTTTGGTGCCATTACTGTAATAATACCTGCAAATAAAACAAAAGTTAGCGGGGACGACTGTAGATGTGGGCGACCGACTATAACGGGGTAAATTCTCTGGTGCGATGAGTGGGTAAATGGTGAAAGAATGAAGGGTGAGGGTAGTTTTGAGTAAACGGGTATCTGTTGGGCACGGGAGACAGGCCATCTGGTTAACGGATAAGTTAGCCAGTAATAAATGGCCAACGGGTCATATAGAGTGTGAGATGGCAGGTGACAATGATTGAAGCATACGGTTGAGTGATGTGGCAGTTATTAATTGGGGGAACAAACCATGGTGAAGGGACTTTCCATGAGTGAACGAGGGAGAAGGACTGACCGAGTTACAGGATGTGACTCTTACGGAAAAGGTGGATAATGACGTCACAAGGTGACGAGGTATGTTAGACAGTAATAGGTGGTGGGAAACCGGACCAATGGACTCATGCCATGTATAGATAGGGGGCCCACTAGAGTAAAATTCCATTCCATACCCCCCCCCCACCGTTAAAAGTAGATCAGTCGGGGGGGTCCGAAAAATAACTTGAGTCATTGATTTGCGCACTTTCCTTTCGACTGCAGATCTATGCGTGATCTTTAACACACATTCCAGACCCCCCCCCTTCATTAAAGGCAGAATGGACAGAGGGGTCTGGAATCCAATATAGACCATAGATCTAAGTGTTGAAGCTTCAGCCATCCAGATGTGTGCATATATTATCTTCGATTCTGGACCCCCCCCCCCACCGTTAAAGGTAGAACAGTCAGGGAGGTCCGGAAAGACTTGTCCACCATAGATCTGGGCATAGACATCTAAGTTGTTGATACATGAGCAGTGCATAAATGTGAGCGCAAAAGCATATGTGCCCAGAGAACTTAGGATAAGTGCATATCGTGGGTTTTCCTAAGCTTTCCCATGTTTCTATCACCAAGGGGTTAGAGAACCAACATTTTAAACATCCAAGACATGGTTCAACATTGATCACTGAGTTGGTTTTATTGAAATGAAGCAAACTACCTATGTTCTACACCTATGTTCTAACTTACTATCCTATGACAATTAGCCCAAATTAAACTGTTGGACTAAGAAATTACTCTACCCTAGGGCTATCTGACCAAGATTAGGCAGTCTGGTCAAATTTACTCACTAACTAACCTAGATCACTTGGCTAAGATTAAACAGTTTAGCCAAACCTTTTCACTACTCCTATCAACATCAATTTAAAAAGAACTTGGCCATGCTTGAAAGGTATGGACCAAGTCATTGTTATTGCATGGGGCTCTATTGAATTTCTTTTATGCCCTCTTTTATTCTTTTTCTTTCTTTTTCTTTTTCCTTTCTTTTCTTTTCTTTTCTTTTTCTTTTTCTTTTTCCTTTCTTTTCTCAAATTATTTGCAGGATGAAAAATCATTTGAAAAACAAAAACACTAAAGAGATAACATTTCAGTCACCAGTTGATCCTATAAATTATAGGGTTGTAACAACAATGATGAAAGATAACATCAACGACATGTCCATAACACTAAAAGAAACTAAAAAGTAATAGTACAAAGACTATACATATGTTACAAAAAGTTACCCACAGTGACCTGCCTATGAGTACTACTTCTTGAGGTAGAGCCCATTTCGAGGCTTCGCCAAAGCATTCCCTTCAAAATAAACCAAACGATAAGAACCCTTTTTTAAAACTTCTTTTATGATGAAAGGTCTGAACCACATGGGTTTGAATTTTCCTGCCCCCAGGGGGTCCTTATCTTGGTCATAGACCAGGACAAGGTCACCTTCAGAGAAAATCCGAGGACGAAGGGACCTATCATACTGACACTTGAACTTATGTTTATGAGCCTCATTGGCGAGGGATACATCACGGCGCTGCTCATTGAGCTGCTCAAGGTATACTAACCGTTCTTCAAGTGGAGAAGTGTCTGGCAATAACTGTACTACCAACATTAGAGACAGGATCTGACATTCGATGGACAAGACTGCCTCTAGCCTGTAAATGAGTTGGAAAGGTGAGAAATCGATTGCAATCTTAACAAATGTTCGGTAATCCCATAATGTCGAGTATAACATCAAATGCCAATTTGACTTGTTTGAGTTGATCGTTCCCTGTAGAATGGTCTTAAGAGTTTTTTTCACAGCTTCCACTTCACCATTTGCTTGGGGGTAGTAGGGTGACGAATGTTCCTTCCGTAACCCAAGCTTTGACTTTAACTCGGTCATCATCTAGTTTTGAAAGTGAATTCCCTGGTCAGTGACAATCTCCCTTGGGACACCGAACCTTGCTATTATCTGGTTGAATAAAAAGAGAGTTGCAGTCTCTCCATCATCTTTAAATGTTGGCATTGTTTCAACCCACTTTGTGAAGTAGTCTATAGCTACGATGATATAGCAGTGCCCCCTTGCTGAAGGAGGGTTGCATGTAGTGTAATCAATCCCCCACTTGGTGAAGGGACCAACTATGATGACATGAAACATGGGAGCGGGATGTGCCCTCATCTTCCAAGAGAAGATTTGGCATGGGTGGAACTTCTTGACCGATTTAATACAATCTTTGATAAGTGTCAGCCAAAATTAACATGCTCGTAGAATATTTTGGGTTGTTTCCAACCCAGAAAAATGACCTCCACAAGCTCCGGTATGGAAATCATTAAGTACGATAATTGATTCTTCGTGAGTGAGACATCGGCATAGGATGCAGTCGACACCTCTCCAATACAATGTATCATCAAGTATGAGATAATTCTTAGCCTGATGGCATATGCATCGATGCTCATCACGAGAAGCAGTGGTGCGACACTTCAAAGTTTGGATATAAATAAGTATATCTCTGTACCAGGGATCCGAAGGTGTGATCAAAAACATATCCCCCCTGATAGGTGATTCTTCAGGCACAATGTCACCTGACTCATCCGGAAGTTCCGAAATAAGCTCTACGAAGACCAGTGACTTTTTGGACTTCACTGAAATGAAATCTAAGTCAAACTTCTGGAGGATGACTATCCATCTACTGATATTTTCGCCTATTACCCATCATGTCAACATGTACTAGAATGGATTCATGACAGCAATGATGGTGGTCTTGAGAAATAGAACATAATGACAGAACTATTGAACAACATGAATTGTTGCCAACACAAGTTTTTCGATATGAGAATAATTGAGTTCCAGTCCTACGAGGCCTTAGCTCAGGTAATAGATCACGTATTCTGAGAACATGTCATCTTCCTGAACTAAAACCATGCCAATGGTTGACTCTGCTGCAGCCAGATATAATAAGAAATCTTTGTTATAGTTAGGTGGCTATAATAGAGGGGAAGTTGTGAGGGCATGTTTCAATGCGTCGAAAGAGCATTGAGCAGCATTGTCCCAGTAAAAGGGAACGTATTTCTTCAGTAAGTGCATAAAGACCTTGGTGATCTCAGCATAGTTGGCGATGAATCGTCGTAAAAATTTCGCCTTGCCTTGTAGACTCTGAAGTTGAAGGATTGTGCACGGGGGCGGAAACTGAATTATTGCCTCCACTTTGAGAGGATCGACCATGATCCCTGTCATTGAGACGATGAAACCTAACAAACGTCCTAACGTTACGCAGAAGCTGCACTTCTTTGGATTCAAGCAAATCCAAAAGTAGTGACAACATTCGAAGATAAGTCGGAGGTGTGTGGGATGATCCGTTCTCTTGCAAGATCGAGATGCTAAATCATCTAGATAGGCCTCGACTATATGCTTGAGGTCATGGAAAGAAAAATACATGGCCCTCTGAAAGGTTGCTCCAGCATTTTTAAGACCAAAAGGCATCTTACGATATGCGTGTTAGAAAAACAAGACCGCAGAGAAATCAAATAAAACAAATGCGGAAATAAAACACAAAATATACACAATACAAGAGAGACATAGATTTACGTGGTTCACCCAGTGTGGACTACGTCCACCAGAGAAATTGCTAGGTCCTTTTTTTATTATTATCCAGCAAAATGAAGGGATACAGCCTACAACAAAAGCCGCCATAACTTCCTCTTCTTTCTCTCACAGTATCCTCTCTCAGAATACAATACTCACCAACATACATAGCTGCAATACATTTCCCTCATAAAAGAGGGTTGCATTATAGGGCAAAAACCCCTAACATAATCTCTATCGTTAGATCTGCAACCTTACAATGAACGGTCCAGATTTACAATGAAATTACAATATACTTTTACAAGGCAATTTTTGCTTCAAGGGCTTCGCCCCCGAACCCCCGCTGGGGGGACGCTTGCCCCCAGACCCCCTAGCCGGGGGGATAGCCCCCCGGACCCTGCAAAGGGGGTACCCCACCTCAGCACTCCCCCACGTGGAAGAGAGTACATACTTCTGGGGTGTAAATACTTCATGGGGTATAAACATGGCTGAAAGTAAAAGACCTCTAAATCGGGAAGATAATCAGGCTCCACAACCAACAATCTCCCACTTGGAGACTGATCTCAACAACTCCACCGCTGTTGTATATGCTTGACTTTGAACCTTCTTGGACCTGGAAAATTTCTCATCTTCATCTTCATTCTTGAAGACCAACTGAAACTGAGCAAGAACTTAGTTTCTCCCTGGTTACTCCTTTTGTTAACATGTCTGTAGGATTCTGGCTAGTGTGTATCTTTTCCAGCTTCAGTTGTCCATCTTCTAAGGTGGATCGTATGAAGTGGTACCTCAACTGTATATGCTTAGTATTCAAATGGAAGGTTGAGTTATTTGCAAGGTGAATGGCACTCTGACTGTCACAGTACAACCTGATGTTCTCCTGCTTCTTTCCCAATTCCTCCATAAACCTTTGTAACCAAATCATCTCTCTACTAGCCTTTGTAGCAGCAACATACTCTGCCTCTATTGTTGAAAGTGCAACAACCTTTTGCAATTTTGAAATCCAACTTACTGTTGTTCCACCTATAGTAAAAACATACCCTGTGGTGCTCCTCCTACTATATTTATCACCTACCATATCTGAATCAACATATCCCTATAGAAAAGTGTCTGAACCTCCAAAACATAATGCATGTGTAGTAGTACCTCTCAAATACCTGAGAATCCACTTTACTACCTCCCAATGTTCTTTACCTGGATTGTTCA
>ML796857.1:1295514-1309810 GCA_009831015.1 Picea engelmannii
ATCTAGAAAATGTTTCCTATGGGGTGTGGCATGAAATGAATCTCTTGAATCTACTACCCAAGACTTAGAAATATTATCTACAAAAATAATCAAAGCATCTTGTAACACATCACCTGTTACATTTGCTTCCTGATTTCTCTCCTTCTGTCCATCTCTTTGTCTCTTTGGAGCTCTGCAGTCTTTCTTCAGATGTCCTTTCTTCCCACAATTCTAGCACTCTATCTTTCCAAGTCTGGATTTGGATCTGCCCTTCCTAGAATTCCCATGGTTCCCTGAGCCCTTTCCTCTATCCTTTTATCTTCCCCTATTCTCCATGTTCAATGCATTACCTGATGTCTCACCTGTGCTTTTCCGTCGCATTTCCTCACTAAGGACAACACCAACAACGTCATCAAATTTTAAAGTATTTGAACCAGATATAGAGTTACTTACAGCCATGAACAAGCCATTCTAGATTTCTAGCAATGAGCACAAGATTAGAAGAGCCCTAACCTCATCATCAAAGTCCACTTTTACAGAACTTAGTTGATTAGTAACCGTATTAAATTCATTTAAATGATCTGCAAAAAACCCGCCTTCTGACATCTTCAGATTAAATAATCTCTTCATTACAAATACCCTATTGGACACTGAGGGTTTTTCATACAATTTGCCCAACACGTCCATCAAACCCTTCGTTGTCTTTTCTTTCGAGATATTGAAAGCCACTGACGCTGCCAGGCTCAGCCGTATCGTTCCTAGGGCCTTTCTGTCAAGAATCTCCCATTCTTCGTCCTTCATGGCCACTGGCTTCTTTGCTACTCCACTCAATGGTAGGAATAGATCCTTCTCATATAAAGAATATTCCATCTGCATCTTCCATAACTGGTGGTTTTGGCCATTAAATTTCTTGACCCTAAACTTTCCATCTTCCGACATTGCTCCCACTCAAACCAAGAACCCTCTTTTCCTGCGAGTTACCTTATGCTCTGATACCAGTTGTTAGAAAAACAGGACCGCGGAGCAATAAACTAAAATAAATGCAGAAATAAAACACAAAAGATACACAATACAAGGGAGACACAGATTTACGTGGTTCACCCAGTGTGGGATACGTCCACCATAGAAATTGCCAGGTCCTTTCTTTATTATTATCCAGCAAAATGAAGGGATACAACCTACAGCAAAACCCCTTGTAACTTCCTGTTCTTTCTCTCACAGTCTCCTCTCTCAGAATACAATACTCGCCAACATACATAGCTGCAATACATTTCCCTCATAAAATAGGGTTGCCTTCTAGGGAAAAAAACCCTAACATAATCTCTATCGTTAGATATGCGACCTTATAATGAACGGTCTAGATTTACAATGAAATTACAATATACTTTTACAAGGCAATTTTTTCTTCGGGGGGATAGCCCCCCCGAACCCTGTAGAGGGGGTACCCCCCTCTGCACTACCCCACGTGGAAGAGTGTACATACTTCTGGGGTGTAAATACTTCATGGGGTATAAACACAGCTGAAAGTAAAAGACCTCTAAATGAGGAAGATAATCAGGCTCCACAACCAACAATGCGAATGTACCCCAAGGACAAATGAATTTCGTTTTTTGTTGGTCTTCGGGTTTGATTTGTATTTGATTATATCTCGAAAAACTGTCCATGAAAGAAAAGGCCTCACAACCAGCACATTCATCAATGATCTGGGCAATGAATGGTGTTGGAAAATTATCTTTGGGACATGCCTTTTTCAAATCACGAAAGTCGGTACATACATGAATCATGCCTTGTTTTTTATTGACCGGCACAGGATTTGACACCCATTGGGTCAAATGGATAGGACAGATAAAACCTGACTTTAGTAATTTCTCAAACTCAAACTTAATGGCTGCTGCTTTCCTAGGATTAACTGGACGAAGCTTCTGCCAAACAGGCTTGGCATCAGGATACATTGTGATTTCATGTTCGACTATTTTTGGATTGATACCTGGCATTTCCTCATAAGACCAAGCAAAAACATCGTGGAACTCTTTAAAAAAATCTGTATAGAGTTGAATTTCTCCGAGGGAGCAGTCAGCACTGACGAAAACATTCTCCATGACACCAGGGTTTTGAGAGATATTGATCGGTATGGTTTGAGCGATGGTTTCCATATTACCCTCAGCATAAATTTCGTGTGTAGCTAAGAGATTAATAGGACATGACCGATCTCCCGTCATAGTCACGGTGAATTCTCCTGCTTCGATTTGGCTTAACTCTGGGAGGAAATATGATCTGTGATGAAGATCTTGCCAAGGTTTTTCCGGACTAGTCCTTGCTTTGATTACTGCTTCGTCAAAGGGAAAGACTAAGTCTAATGAATCGGTGTTAGTGAGAGAACCTTGAGCCCAAATAGGCTCTAGAAGTGGATCTAACTCTTGTGCAGGAGTTGGATCAGTGTGAGATGAATCTTGTTGGACTAAAGAGTATGCTACTTCAGCTACAAACAAGGGCATGGACATGCCCGGGTGCCCTGTCCAATCCATCGTGGTCGATGGGGAAGGAAGTATCCACGGATCGCCGAAGTAAGTCATGCAGAATGACGAAACTTGAAAAATCTCAACCTTATGGTGATTAGATATAAACCTGATATTGCCTTGAGGGGGTGGGTAATTGAAGGTACCCATCAAATATGGGCACAAACCAACCCCTACGTTCACTACACCTGGTTGAGGATTATCAATCATCGGGACCGTGGATGCTCCCAATGTAGGGTCAAGTCTAGAGAAATACAATTGATCGATGGTCACAATCCGACCCTTGTGTGGAAACAACAAGACCCAAAAAATTGTAGCAACCAAATCTTGCATGGCATAAGTCCAACTCCTTCCTAACAAGAGATTATAGTCGAGGGGTGCATCGACTACTTCTACCTCGACACACACGGTCTTCCCTCCTAACTACATGGGGAAAGAATGAATGATACCATGTGGTCGAAATGAATGACCGTCGAAAGCAGTGAGGAGAGTAGGTGACGGAGACAAAACAGGTTGGCCAACGACCTTCCAACATGCCAACGACATAACACATGTCAAGGTGCCCTCATCAACCACCATGCGGAAGATATTCCGAGTAAAACTTTTCATGGGATAAACCACTATTATCTTAAACACGACGTGGTAAGGAAGATGAGGTTTTAAGTCAATTGTATCCAGCATGATTGTACCCTGATTACAAGTCTCAGTAGATTCTAAAGCGGTTAATAAGGCTTTCCTCTAGGAAGGGTAGCTTTGGAGGACCTCCAAAGAAGACATCGCACAAGGGGTTTGTGATAAATCTTCCACCATAGAGTAGTTCTGGACGGCCCTTGCATTTGGGTTATGAGAAGATTTTTTTAATGAACCTTTGGGAATGCATGTCATTGTTTCCCCAACGTATTCTCAATCTGTAGAGGAAGAGATGGGAGTTCATCTTATTCACCCTTCTCGGAAGTGCTTGGTTTACTATAGTCATGCGCTCTAGTCGATATAAAAGCATCACCCCTCACCATATATACATTCACGGATGCAGGGTTGTTCGACGACGGAGAGGGTCCTTGGCTTCCCCCTTCCATGCTTGGAGAGGCATGTGTTAGATTTTGCCCATATTGAAATGGATTGGTTAACACAGCAGGTCGTTGCTGTGTCACAAACTTTTGGGCCTCTGCAAGCCAGGGACAAAGGTGGGTCGGGTGGTCCTCCGCACACAAGTTGCATGGATACCTCACCTTCTGTTTCTTAGTATTGCCCCCGCTAGCATTATCAATGGGTTTCTTATCCCCCTTACCCTTATTTCGTTGTTTTTTATTTCCTTCAAGCTGTTGGGTGGCCTTTGGATTAGTCGATTGCACTGTGTGTACATCCGATGTTTTGGTAGGGGGAGAAGCCAAAGTAGTAGTTTGGTTGGCCACAGAGTGTTGTATAGACAATTGTTGCAATTGATTCATTAGTTGCTCAGCGGGATTTCTTTGTGATGAACCAACAATACCATCGGCATGTGGTCTGGCTCTCTGTCTGGTTTTATCAAGTATTGAGCGTGGTGCATCTGGCAAGATATCGTATAATAAACTAGTCTGAGAATAGATTAGCTCAATTTGTTGAGCTCTCATGATGGCGTCTTCTTCAGAAAATACTCCCGACGTCGTGATGTCTTTGGAATATTGTGGGACCAAAGACTTAAGGAACCACTCGAGCAGGAATCCTGGTGGGACTGGTACCTTAATTAAACTCTTTCGACGTCTCCATTCTCTGATGTGATCAGAGATATGGTCCACTTTTGTCTGTGAGAAATTGGCCAGCAATTCTGTACTAGCGTCGTATCTCACCGGTAATTGGAAATGGTTTAGGAAAGCCATAGCCAATTCAATGAAGGAAGAGTATCTTGAGCGGTCAAGCTCAATGTACCATTTCACGGCACTCCCAATGAGAGTGCATTGAAACAATCAGAACTGAATGGAGTCATCTTTCAACGAGTTAGATGAGCACCAAAGATAGAAGGTAGTCACATGACCTTCCGGATCTTCGTTAGGCTTGTCTTTGAACTTTGGGATGTCCGAAGGCAACTTCGTCGGCATAGGAGGCCAATGCGGATCGTGACAAATAGGGTCATTCAACAACCTTGTCAAATATGGCAAATACAAGGTTGCCAGGAAGGGTAGTTTGGGTTGTTGGTGATAACTGGGGAAAAAGGGGCCTGGAGTTTGACTGGCACCAGGTTGCTAGGAAAATTTTGGCTGCTGGCTTGGGTTCTGGTAAAAACCATGGCCATGGCCAGCGTATGGATTTTTCATGTCAAGATACATCATCGACTGATTTCCAAAATAGGACATAGATGGTTGGGCATGCATTACATTCGAAGGACTTTGGGAAGGGTTGCCCCATGTCGGTCCCATGGAGATAGGCATAGTACTATGTCCGGGGTTCCATTGATTACATAAAGAATTACCCCGAATCGGCATTTCGGATGAGGGAACGGATCCCTGCCAATAATTCCAAGGCCCTGATGCAGAAGAAGTTCATGGGTGTGCCCCCTGTGCAGGAATAGTACCCTGCATAGGAATAGATTGTCCGAAACCAGGATTGCCCCGAGACGGGAAAGCATCTGACGAGAAGGCGTTGTTACCAAACACACCGAACAAAGAAAACGATGTAGAACCTACTGGAACATTATGTCAAGGTGGTCCTTGACTCCCCTCTCCAAATAAAATATGGTATGCAAGTGGCTCGAAGGATTTTTTATGCATGCCACTGAGCGAAGGGGACGAAGGAGGTATATGAACTCCCCCATAAGGAAAAGTGTTAAAAGGAGTAGGAGTGCCCCCCATGAGTCCTTGCAGAGGAGCGTTAGAGCTCCTTGCCCACAGACCTAAAGTCTATGAAGTGGAGTAGGAAAGTACAGGACTTGTACATGAACTAGGCATCTCGTATGAGAATGGAGGGCCTATCACACTTGGTGTGAAAGGGGTTGTGGCCGCTGCTAGAGATGGGATCGAACCACTATGCGATGTAGAGTTGGTCGAGACCATGGTGGCTCAGACCGCTGATGGTGGGTTAGGAGGTGGAAACGCTCTTGTGGTGACAACTGTAGTGGGAATTGAAGAATTCCCAGAAGGAGTAATAGCATTTGTTTCCATTGTTGTGTGCGACACTGTCTGGCACTCATAAGGATGAAATGATACGATGGTGGGTGCCGAAAGATCAGTGGTGGAGGTTTCAACCAGACCAAAATATTTCACTCCAAGGTCTAAAATGGTCGATTCCTTTGGATGTTGGTCGGGCACAATTTCTTGTGACCCGGTCACTTCAAAAGACCCTTGTTGGTCTAGATTTCACCTTAGTGGTGGCGGGGGTGGCTCCAGTGTAACCAGCGGCAGGCCAAGAAGACTTCATGACCAGCAGAGCTCGTGATCCTCCACTGTGTTAGAAGATCAAAGACATTCTAGGTCATTTTAATCATTCAAAAGAAACACACACTAAAAAAAGTCCCTATAAGATAATACAGGAAAACACTAAATTAATTGGAAGATCAATTACAACAACCAACACTAGAGCAACTTACTGGTGCAAGTGCAACTCGAAAACGGAATCACCCTCTGGGTATACTCTGCAAAGCGTGGCCCAATGTCTATCCTAGGTATCGCGGTATACCCCCGCAGTCACCTGTGTATGTCCCTAAAAAATATAGGCAACTAGGTTGCCAGCGTGCGAACAGTCACCAGGTGGGTACAGTTGAAAGTCGGGTAGACCATAATGAGCAGGGTATCGAGCCCAAAACCTATCAAGGGTATCGAGAGCAAGTGGTCCAGAAGACAATTGAGGACCTCGAACAGATTCGAGACCCATGAAGCCCCGTGGAAAATGAAAACGATGGAATCCCAAGACAAGCCCTTTATATGTGTTCTCCACTATGATTAGTCCAGCTTTGGAGGGGTTATATTAGCGTCCCGATCGACCTCTTCCCTGTTTCATATTATGCAAAAAAATTGGAACGCAAGTTTCCAAATGCGTGGGTTTTTCTTTGAAATAAGATATTTCACATCCTTTAATAATTTTATGTAATTAAATTGTACAATATCAATATTTAATATTAATATTTTAGTATTGAAAATAATGTTTTTTAGGTAGTGTTAGATAGTTGATAGGGATCACCATTCGTAAAATATCACAAGCTTGAGCCCGCCAACCCTGGATTACATCTGTCAATTTGTATATGGAAGAACTCCGAGTGTTGTTTGAATGACACGGAACAATAGAAATGCAATGTTGAGCGGGCCAACCTGCAAGTCCACCTGTCAATTTGTATATTGCGGAACTCTTGGGTGTTATTTGTAGCTCACGGGACAATAGAGGCCCAATTTTGAGCCCAGCAGCCAGAGAACCCACGATCCAAAGATCGGCTTAAGTATGGAATGCGGGATTAGTACATTCTCTATAAAATCTCATGTCCATACTTTCTAAAAGTAGATATTATGTATTACTCATTTTTTCAAAAAAATTCTTGGTAAGGAAGTTGGCGGATTCACATATTCAAATTTCACTTACTTCTATATCACTAGCCCGACCCACCGACCGTTTCTTTGTTTCATATTGTACAAACCTTCTTGTCTAATTAAATTGTACAATATAAATATTTAATATTAATAATTTAGTATTGAAAATAATGTTTTTATATAATGTTAAATACTTAATAGGGATTACCATCCGTAAACAATCGCACTCTTGAGGCTGCCAGCCCAAGAGTCCGTCTATCAATTTGTATATCATGGAACTCTGAGTGTTGTTTGTATGGCATGAAATAAAAGGAGTGCAATGTTGATCGAGCTAGCCCGCAGGTCCGCTTGCCAATTTGTATATCACGGAATTCTGGATGCTATTTGTAGGCCATGGAACAATAGATGCCCAATTTAGAGCCCGCCAGCCCAAGAACCCGCGATCCAAAAAGTGTCGAAGTATGGAATGTAGGATTCATTCATTCTCTATAACATCTCATGTTCATACTTTATAATACATATTTAGTGTGTGTTACGTGTTTTTCGGAAACTTTCTAGGTGCAGGATTTGGCGGATTTGCGTCTTCAGATTTTGATTGTTACTTTTATATCACCAACCCGACCGACCACTTCCCCGTTTCATATTGAACAAAATTTTTGAATCGTGGGTTCCTGCATAGGTGTTGTGAGGGAAATCCCCTTACGGACTAGCAAATAGGGTTATCTTATGCATGTATATATGACCAAAAGAAATCTACTTTCTACCTTCGTCCCTAGACTTAAACCCCATTTCTTTTTAGCAAATACATGGTTAGACCAACATACCTTGTTTGGATGTTCGATGTTGATCCTTCTTCATGCTTGATCGCTTGTTAGTAGCTCTCCTCCCAAGGCTGACCTGCATACAAAACAAGCAACAAACTACACATGCATTTTACCTACAGACTAATGGGTTAGAGATTCAAACATATATTTATTGTACTATGAAGAACTCATATAGTGGGATGGGAAAAGCATTTCTTTATTATTAACTTTAATGAATCAACTTACAATGTCGAGACCGACCACTTCTCTGTGAACCTGATCCTGGGCTCCTCTTCAAATGTCCTCCAACTTCTTTCCTTTGTATCTCTTCTTGCACAAGGATGGCTAAAGGGTTGGGACAATGGGAATATGCAATTGGGCAGAGTTTCTTTACTATCTTTCTCCTCCTTCCAAATGGGACCCCTAACCCTTCTTTTATAGGCTAGAAGAAGCTACGTATTTGGACAAACCCTCGGCCATGCATGGTTGGGAGTTTCAATTAACTCCCTCAAAGTTGTGTGTTCCGTCGGCAACTTTCCTTTTTTCATGCTTTTGTCAGTCCATGTGGGTTGTTTTAGGTTAGCTACCGTGTACACGCATGCAGTAATGGAGTAGGGCACGTGGGCCCTTATAAAAGAGGTTTTTTAAAGAGTTTTTCAGCAGTGCTTTGGAAAAGAAGGGATCTGAGATGGCCTGATGCCACGTAAGCATGTATGGTGAAAATTAGGGTTATAACAATAGGTGGGTTTAACATTGTGTTTCCATCATTCTGCCACATGCAACTAGCACCTGGACTTCCGTGATTTACAAATTAGCAAACAAAAACGCCTCGTATGATTTCACTTTCTGTTTACTTGGTCCTTTTTCCCAATGTCTCATGCTTTTATATACAGAACACGAAGTTCCGCAATACACAAATTTCCCTCTCGCCGTTGCGATTCCGTTGTTCCCCTACACATAAACAACAGCCGAAATTCCGCGACATACAAATTGACGGCCAATATCTGTCACTGAGATGCAATATGACCATCGGCCCTTCACGTCTCCTAGGTATATCTTCTGCCCTTTTTATTTTGTAACCCGCCTGACCGCTTTCCATACTTGGGCATTTCTTGGAATCGTTTTCGCGGGTTGCCGGGTGCACGAAATGTACAATGCTTCGTCGCAATTCTCCATCACCACTACCTTCGTACTTGTTTCCATATATGAAATAATTAAGCTTTAATTCTAGTAGTTCATCCTGTAGGAACCATTAAGATTGTCATTAATGTCTAGAAGTCCGGAGAAGATTTTTCATTACTAAGAATTAAACCAAGATTTGCGCAAAATTATGTTATCCTTTCCATGTATTCATTTCAAACATGATACAATATGTTTTTGTGCGTCGGTAGGTTTGCGCCTTTAAGAAATTTCTAATTCTTAATCTCTCTTCGTCGTCACCGCAACCTTCGCACTTTTTTCTAAATATGCAATTAGTGAGCTGTAATGGTAACATCTCATTCCACATGAACCCTAGAGATTGTCATTGATAAGCAAAAGGCTCAAGGAGATATTCCATTGATACTCATTAAACCATAATTTGTGTAGGGTTATATTATCCCTCCCCAATTTTCATTTCAAACATCGTCTCGAGAAAACGGAAATTCTCGTTACCTTGTGGCAACAGTTTTTTCCAGATACAGTAAACACATTCAGGCATAATGGCCAGAGGTTCCACTATTCTAGGGCATATTCTTACTACTCATCTCCCTCCGCCCAGAATAAAAAAAAGGAGATGGTTCCTTGGTACACCGAGAGATATATTTCAAGCTAAAGAATTCCAAGGCAACCCTGCCTGCTCAGAGAACCTACCTGGTTGCATTGATGGTTGGCGCAGACATTGATGTCATGGATTCTGAGCAGGAAGAAGATGATCTGATGGGCGATGATATGGCAATGGATGATGGCAATGCAGAGACTCTTCCCACTCCTACACCCAAATTGAAATCAACCATAACGGGAGGAACTTACTGGCTCAGTGATGGAAGTCCTGACAACACCAAAAGGAGTTTCAGAAAAGAAACCGACGTTGAATGCAATAGTCGATTTGTAGCACGAAAGTAGGAATTCTAGAGCTCCAAATTTGTCCATTATGGGCGAAAGAGTTTCACTGTAAAGAAATGATATGTTGATGCTCCCAGAGATATATTTCAAGCCAAAAAATTATTCACTTGCGGGACTACTGTCCTGTTCTCTGGATATACAATTAACATCTTTGGCGATTAGGTCCAGAACTCTCACTGCTGCAAGGCATTTTTCTACTATCATCTCCTTCCACCCGGAATGGACTAATTTGGGCCTCTGAAATTTCACGTGAAACCTGTGTCCCTGAATTTTTCTTGACTATTCAGAGGCGGTTTCTACTTGTTTCCTAAGTTTCAGTTAAGGGCTATTCCATCTGCCCTGCAACATTTTTCGTCTTTTTCCTCACGGGAAGCTTCTGAAAAACTATCAATTTTACCACAAGATGATTCATCGAGGAGAAAACTGCAAGGATCTTGCATACTGCGGATTTTGTGCCTGTGTTTATGGCAGATATGTTCAATGTTTGGGCCCGAAGAAATGGGTCCAATTTCTAAGGATAGATGTACAATACTCGGTGTTTTTCTTCTTTTTTTAAATGGATTTCCTATTAAAAAAAATTTCCTTGGAGTCTTCGTTGTTGATTCTTTTCTGGATTTAACGTCTGTTCTCATTGGCATGGTTCGGTGCTCTCGTAGTTCTTTCATATTGTGTTTACTTAGGTAATTTTTTCTAAGATGGAAAATCTAACAATTATATGACAATGTACTGTGTCACTCCACCGGCCCTTTGTGCAAACCAAAAATGGATTACACACAGTTTCAAACCAACATTCAATTCTATTCATAATGCAGATACAACATAGCAATACCAATGTACAATCTTGCAGCAAAATCGTCATTCTTGTTTCTAGACATGTAATTATTAAGTTTTAATGCTAACAACCCATAATGCAATAAGTTTAATACTGAAGTTAATATGTTATAGTCATGGAAGAATGTATCAAGAATAAATTTATTGTTAAGGTCCTAACCCGCACATAGGTAGATCAATGTATTCAGATGTAATAAAGGTCAATATTAATAAGGCCTTTCAATGAAATAGAATAAGGTGGATGTAAGAAGACCTAATAGAAGCTTCCGCTTCTAGAAGGATCTTCCTCTAGATGCTTCTCTTAATAGACATATTTAGTATAAATAAGGGTCGAGGGTATGAAAACCCTAGCTTGGATATTATTGTAACAGAGCGTTGCTTGACTGGAGGTTGCCCCCTCGAAGAGGCCTATGAACATTACTATCTGAATCAAAGAGCTATTTCTATTTCTATTTCATATATCATTTATGTGTATTGTGAAGATTATGCTTGATATTTTACTGTTATTCTGCCATTTCTAACATTTCATTTATGTTCTGCATATTTTATATATCTGGTATCTTGCAAGTGGTATCAAAGCACTTTCCTTGGCAGAAATTGTGGGTATTTTTTTCCAGGGTAGAGACGTATTCTGGCGTCTTTAAGCCATAGAGATCTGTCATTATGCACATAAACCCGCAATTGAGGGATTCATACACGCAGGAAATACAAGTGGTTCTTAAGCGCACATCTATTGGCCACCCTTGTAACCCTTTTTGGTACCCCTTCGAGTGGTAGCGCATCAGACAACACCTATGTATGGATCGGCCTAGATTTCCTAAAGCCCTCTTTAGATAAACCTATCGGCCATCGGACTACTATAGTGTCACCAAGAACAACACTCGGGAAGATACTCTCTAGTACCTAGGTAGTTGGGTAGTACGGCTAAGGGTACGGTCTATCCTCCTTAGTTAGTGCCCTGAGATAGTGGATCGAGTACTACTGTTGGACCCCACACGTATATCAGAGAGCTATAGCACATGGCAAACCCTTGTCTGTAGAACCCTTGAATACCTAACCCTTGGGGAACATAAACAAATTAAACCGGCAAGATCTATTGCCACACATATGTGTTTGGGTTGCTAAGTAAATACACATTTCTCTCTGGTTTAGAATTTGGGGATTTCAACACTGTAGCATTCTTCAGACCAAAGTATAACCTCGCAGCAAGGAAAAAAAAAAGAAGTCTGGAAATTTTTTCACCATTATTTGAGACCTATTCCGTTAGATTCGTCTCTTCTCCCTTATCACATTCCTCCATATCATTTTTCTGCAAAAATTTCTGACCCCACCCACTCCCTTTTCAGTTCACCCATCCTCATGGCCCATACCCGTAGCCAAGAACTAGAGTCTCGCTTCAACACCTTGCAATCTGGTTTCCTCGAGACCCAACAAGAAGTGCAACAACTCAGTGCTACTATTGCCTCTCATGATGCATCCATGAGTGCCTCTGTAAATGTAGTCATGTAGTCCGCAATGGCAGAAGTCAAACATGAACTGACCACCCAGCTTGAATCTGTCTTTGCATCACTCTGCACCAAACTAAAGATCCCTACCGATGACTCTTTTCCTGATGCACATAAAAATACTGAAGGTGAAACTTCTTCCCATTCCTTTCAACCCCATCACTTTCAACGGGACATACGCCTTCCACGGGTGGATGTAACCAAATTTGATGGCTCAGACCCCACTTGTTGGGTCACCCAGATGGAACATTATTTCTCTCTCTACAACTTTATAGATGACTTGGCCAAACTCTGGTATGGTGTTCTCCATCTAGATCAAGAACACTGGCAATGGTGGCAATGGAGAAAAACTTCCCGTCAAGGGTATATTGCTTGGACCCAATTTGTGGCAGAGCTTTATGAACGCTTTGACACTGACACCAACCATTTGGGCTGTTTGACAAAATTGAAGCAATCAGGCACAATCGAAGACTTCATAGCTGCATTTGAGCGACTGGCTTTCTGAACAGAAGGCATGACTGATGCTTTCTTTCGAGAGTGTTTTATCAGTGGCCTCAAGGATGAGATTCGGGCCCATGTCCTCATGGCTCGACCTACGACTTGGGTGGAGGCTACTAAAAAAGATAAAGAAGAACAACAAATTGTTTCCTCTCAAAACCGTAAGCCTTCCTTTATCCCTCACCCTAAACTAGTAAACCCCACTACTCCCTTCGCCTCATTAAAGATCCAAAAATTGACCAGGGATGAAATGGTTGAATGAAAACTCAAAGGCCTCTGTTATAATTGTGATGACAAATATTTCCCAGGCCACAAATGTAAGGAACAAAATCTTTTTATGGCCATCTCTGAGGATGTTCCAGAAGAGGATGATGGCACTCCCTTTGTGCCCGAGTCACCAGAAGTCACTGACATAAACCCTCCCTCTAACCCTCCCGAAGTGGAACCAATCATTTCCCTAAATGCTCTCACTGGCTTCTCGACCCCCCAAATCCTCAAGTTAATTGGTTACCTCAAGCATTGAAAGGTCATCATTCTGGTTGATAGTGGCAGCACCCACAATTTTATTCATCGTCGCATTGCCCAAGAAACCCATTGCTACATCCATGCTGTCAACAATTTCCAAATCATGATTGCCAATTGTGGTTCTATGAAATGTGGCGGGCACTGTGAAAATGTGTGTCTCCATATAGGTGACTACCAACTAAAATCCCATATGTTTTCTATTGAGATGGGTGGTTGCGATATTGTGTTGGGTGCAGACTAGCTAAGAACTTTGGGTCCCATTCTCATGGATTTTTAGAACTTAACCATGCAATTCGACCAAGGAGGCCACAAATATAAATTCCAAGGCATCACTGCTGGTTCACCTGAGATCATCAGTTCTCATCGCATGGAAAAACTACTCAAAAAAGGTCATTCTGGTGTCATTGCTCAACTCCACGCCATACAAGCCACAAAGACACCCCTCGTACCCCAAGACCTCCAAGCCCTCCTTTCTAAACATCAAGCGATATTTTCCACTCCCCAAGGACTCCCCCCTTCTCTAGGTGTTCATGATCATTCCATTCCCATTGTCCCAGGAAGCCTTCCCCCCAATATCCGTCCATATCGCCACCCCTTTGCACAAAAAAATGAAATTGAAAAAATGGTCCAGGAACTCCTTACTGTCGGCGTCATCCGTCCTAATACAAACCCTTACTCGTCTCCATTCTTCATGGTACTGAAGAAATAAGGTTCTTGGAGAATGTGTCCTGACTTCCGTGCTCTCAAAAAACTGACCATCAAAGACAAATTTCCCATTCCTGTCATTGATGACCTCCTGGATGAATTGAGTGGTGCTCAATTCTTTCCCAAACTTGATCTTCGCTCGAGCTATCACCAAATACGTATGAAGGAGGCTAGCATTCCCAAGATGGCCTTTCGCACTCATGAGGGCCACTATGAGTTTTTGGTCATGCCCTTTGGGTTGTGTAACGCCCCCTCCACCTTCCAGAGCCTCATGAACCATGTCTTCCACCCTTTTCTCCATCATTTTGTCCTAGTTTTCTTTGATGATATCCTCATCTATA
>ML796857.1:1319256-1359622 GCA_009831015.1 Picea engelmannii
TTCCGTCATTTACAATTCGACCCCATTTTCCACAATTTGCTTTCCAACCTCATTGGCAGGGACTACGCTGCCACGCAGCCTTGTTAAAATGGTGGTGTTTGATGGTAGCCAATGGTTATTTATCCTTCCACAATTTTTGGACTGTTGTGTATTTTTTTTTTCCATGTATAAATCAAATCATTTGGCAAGTTACTAATATTTTCACCTTTTTTATTTTTTTCCATGCAAAAATTTATTCTTCGCTTAAAAAATAAAACTTATCCTTTTTAATTTATAAGTTTTATTTTTTAAGTGAAGAATAAAAATTATAAGATTTTGGCCATGAACATATAATTATTTGCATAATTTTTTTAAGAGAGTATTTATTATTCTTCTCACAAGATTTAGTTTGTGCTTCTAACTTTGTGAGTTTTAATGTTCTTTAAAATATTCTTGAGATTGTGCTTGCAACAGAATAATTCTTCTTTCATGGAATTTCTAAATTTTTAATGGCCAAAAGCCTGATTATGGTGAAAGACCTAAAGAAATCAGAGAAAGTGTGAATGAAGTGTGGTCAATGGTTAGGATTAGGAAACAAAGATCTGATACCAAATGTGGTGAACCACCCAATCAAAACACGAGCATCTAAAATATTGAAATATAAAGAAGTCCATTTAGGATAATAATATATATATTGAATAATTGTATGAGAAATATGATAGTACAGTATGATCATGATTACAAATGAGAGTCATATATATACCCAAGAACAGGTGCCCTTTCACTAAGGTGTCTCTTCATAAATTAGTGATTGTTGTTAGCATTTATATTTTATATTTATATATACATATTGATATTTATTATAGTCTTTGCAGCTAAGTTCCAAATCTATACCAAAATTCTATTTGACAATCATGTATGCTACCGGAGTTCCAAACCTATACCAAAGTTCTATTTGACAATCATGTATCCTGCCCTTCTTATTGAGTTCCCTTGAATTGGGCCTATTTTCAACTGTAATAAAGCCCCTTAAGAAAAATTTGTGGCCAAACTCTAGCGGAAACAAAGACCTCCATAAAGTAAGTTGGGGCTTATGTTTCACATACAGAGATAAAGGAGGAATGGTCATTCTTGCACCAAACTTAGGCTTGGGACTTATGTGTAGAATGGATCATTAAAACCATTAAGGGCTAGGAAGTATATAAATGTTTGTTGAGGAATTGTATCACTTTGGGAGCACCTTATGGTTGCAAGGTATAGAGTAATATAAATCTATAGACCCTCATGATTACACTGACCCATATTAAGAATAAATGGATGTTCGTGGTAAAGAGAATTTGGTAGGCCTAAGAGGTCATCAAAGACACACTAGTATTGTAGAGTGAATCTCTTAGGATGGGAATTTTTTCAATTAGAATAACCTATAGTGGTCAGTGGTCACCAATAGTGTTGCAGGACAAAAATCCCTCAATAGAGACTACTTCGTTCTTGAGTAATAGTGTAAAATATATATGTTTCCTTAGATTTTTCTTCGTTCTCGAGTAAGAGTGTAAAATAGATATGTTTCCTTATTTTTTTATGACAATGATAGTGGAGGTTGTGAAAATTAGGAAACTTTGAAGAGATAGTTCAATCTTATCATAACAATACAATTATTCTAGATAAAAGGGCAAAGTCTGATCCTAAATAACCTTTTCCTGAAGTTGGCTCTCCAAATATTATGATGGTACGTCTTTCCCATTTTTCATGGTCTCTTCATCTCTTGATGATCGATGATTTGCCTGATGATCGATGATTTGTCCTATGATACTTTTTGTCCATAATAATTTAAAAAAAAAAAAAATCAAAGCAAACCAATTGGTCTGTAATAATCGGTCCAATCCAAGCAACCAATTTTGTCTATAAATCAATGCATGCCTTGAAATCTAAGTTCACTAGATAGATTTGATAGTTCCTTTAAATCTAAATCAATGCGTTCCTTTATAAAATTCTTTTGTATTTTCTCTATCTTTCTCCAGGATTCACGAGAGATACTACAGCCCCAGACTTCACATCCATAAAGAATAACAGGTGTAACAAGAGTCTCAAAGAGGAGTTTCTTCTTATCACAACTCCAAAGATCAGTTGATTTACAATTGTTTTCAAGCCCATAATAAGCTTTCCATCCCCCAATAATCCTTTTCTCAATGCTATAATTCCAATTGAGCTTGTGGTGAATATCAATTCCAAGATATTTGTATGAAGTCACTTCCTCCAAGTTTTTGTTTTCATATACAAAGGTATCATAAGGGATCTTCTTGCATTTAATAATCATGACCTTAGTCTTATCATTATTAACAGTCATACCCATATTGGAGAAAAAATCCTTGAGGATTCTTAGTTGGTTTTCAAGATCATGGGGACTCCTTGCCATAAGAACGATATCATCAACACAAAGAAGAATATTGGTGACTATACCAATGAGAGTAGGGCTGACACAACCTGCTTTTTCCAAGCAATCTTCTAACTTGTCAATTTATATGCCGAAAAGGGTAGGGGACAAGGGACAACCTTGTTTGACTCCAATATTGCATTTAATCTCTTTTGACCAATTGCCAGTGTTTTTTAAATTAGCAATAACGTTCTCATACATCCTTATTGCAGCAACCCTCAACTCGAGAGACACTTTTATCTCTTCCAACCTATTCCAAAGGTTTTTCCTAGGAACCATGTCAAAAGCTTTTCTAAAGTCAACAAAACAACAAAACAGATTGGTTTTAGTATTGTGGAACTCCTCTGCAATGATCCTAAAGGTAGCAAGATGGTCCACAGTTGAATGATATCTCCTAAACCTGGCCTGGCCTTTAGCTCTTTTACCATGACTTTCTAGCCAAAGAATAATCTTCTTTTCCAAAATAATTCCATAAAGTTTGGCTAAAATCAGGCTAATCATAATGGTCCTATAATTAGAGGGAATGTTTCTATCCCCATTTTTAAAAATAGGAACAATGAGGCTTTGCGTCCATGGTTTAGGGAAGCCCTGCTTGATTGCTAAATTGAAGAGCTTGTGTATGTGAGGGATAAGGATTGAGCCTCCGATTTTAAAATTTCCAGCTTAGCAGCCTTCAATGTCCTTAGCTTTTCCATTTGCAAGCCATTTAACCCCGAACTCTATGCCATCTAAAGAAAAAACTTATTCCTTTGTAGGGACAATAGGAATGGTGTCCATGGCATTAGGGAACTCGTAAAGACTTTTAAGGTAGGAATTCTAGTACCTTAAGGGAATCCTATTATTTTCTTTAGTATTGCGTTTTAGAATTTGGCTCAAGAACTTCTTAGGATCCAGCCTATATAGTTGTGAAAGTTGTTCTTGTCTTTTATTGATATAGTAACTTTTTTTCCTTTTAAATGGGGCTTTGTACATATTGATCTTATCAAGTTTTAAAGACTCATTAGAAGCATCCCTAATGGATTTCCTAGCAATTTTACATTCGTTATCATACCAAGGGTTGGTTGTTCTATTATTCATTTTATAGGACACCTCGAAAGAGAACTTGTTAATATAAGTGGAAAGGGTAGTTGTAAAATTATGATAGAGTTCTTCAATGTTGTCCTTATAAGTTAGGAGATTTAATTTACTATTTAAATCCTTTAAGAAAATGTCAACTTTACTTTTTTCAAAGCGCAAATTCCTTTGATTATCAGAATTCTCTTCAATGGCACTCCTATGCATGGAAAAGTTTAGAGTTAGGGTTAAAGGTTTATGATCAGAGTCAGGCTCATGGTCATTTAAAAGTTCAAAAGTTGTTATTTGGATGGAAATGGGGATATCATATATCACATAATCTACAACACTACTACTTATCCCATGAATACAAGTCATCTAGTTGGAGTTTGGCCACTTCATTACTCCATTGCAAATTATTAGGTCTTGAGAGCTGCAAAGCTTGACCAACTCAATACCAAACAAATTCTCAATTAGGTCTTCAAAGTCCTTTTATAGCTATTAGATAAAACAAGGTCCTCATCTAGCCATAAAGGATTATGGTTGGAGTCATTACTTAAAAGAGTAGTGTGTTTAGTTGCAGTCCTAGCATTAAAGTCTCCTAGAAGGAGGATATTACCTTCATTTTTCAAACTATAAATATCTTGTTCTAAATTATTATAGGGACAATTGTTATCTAGATTGTTTTTCTTATAAAAAGTAGAATTAATAGGTGCAAAATAACAAATTTCTATATACATATTCTTAGCATTGGTGTCTGAAATTTCTATCCAAATGTACTGATTGAGAGGGTCAATATTATGAAGTTGAATGTGAGGAGAAATTATCTTTCTAATAGAACAAGCTATGCCTCCTATCCCTCTATGGTGGAATTTTTTGTTCCATGTCGACCATAAGACAAATCCTTCTATGTTAGGGACCTTAGACTCCTCATGCTCCTAAGTTTCAACTAGATAGATAATATCAATATCACTCGAGATCCAACTTATCATAGGACCTTTACGCCATGGAAAGCCACACCAATTCCAAAAAAGGATCTTGAGTGTCCCAAATTCCCATTTATTATTATCCTTCTGGTCTCTATCCCTAACAATAGCTTTTCGATTTCTAATTATTGCCCATTTTCCTTCTTTCTTTGCTTCTTTTACCTTTTGAACTTCCTTCCTTAATTCAACTTGGTCTTCGGGAATGAGGTCTTCATTTATAAATATTCCTGACCCTTTTTAAGCTCAAAGATTTACTAAGTATGTTATATTTATGGTCATTACAACTTACTTTGACACGGATCAACCTATCTTTGTGATCAATTAGTTTTCCTAGCCTCTTTGCTTCTATGAGGTAAGTTGTATCAATTTTTGATTTATTATTTAATTCTTCTTTTACTATTTCTAGTGTATCCTCCTCTTGTTGTTCTTTTATACCAAAAATTATGAGGTTCAAGGCTCTTTTGTTACGTGCATGGTTCAGTTTGATTAGCTTATTCATTTCCTCTTTGATGGGTTTGATATCCAATTTGTTTTCCATATTACTTAGGGTCAAATTGTTGGTTAGTTTTTCTTCTAGCTCTTTAATCCTATCTCTTAGGTTGTGATTTTCTTCAACCCCTCCTTCTTGGGTTGATTGTTTATGTTTTTCCATTTCTTGAATCATATTCTTCATTGTCTACAATTCACTCTTGAACCCTAAGAATATATCCTCTATTTGAGCTTGAATGGTATCTTTAATTTTTTTATTAATCATTGCCTCTAGCTCTATTTGGAGTTGTATGTCTCTTTCTTCACTCTTTTTTTCTAATGTTTCTAACTCTATTTGGATTTTGGCATCTCTCTCTTCTCTTTTTTTTCTATTGATTCCATATAATCATAAAGGACCTCTAGAGTGATTTTGGGGGGGCTGCAGAGAAGTATTATTCCAGCTCAAAACCGTAGATATATAATGCTAGAAATAAAATATCTCCTTCAAAACAACATTTCAAAACCGCAGAGATATAATTTCAAAACTACAGAGAAGTATTATTCCTGTTCAAAACCATAGAGAAATATTATTCTCGTTCAAAACTGCAGAAAAGTATTATTCTCAGAGAAATATTATTCCCATTCAAAACCACAAAGATATAATTTCAAAACCATGGAGAATTTTAATATGTTTATTGTTTGGAGTAACTATTAGAATTTGGTACATAGATATTTTATAGTTGAATTTATTAAATATTTTTTATTTCTAAACAAATTGTGTTAACTAAATTCAATAAATATAGTTTAATTATGATTAGGAATAAGTGTTTAATATATAAGTCATTACATTAGGGTTTATTAAAATTAATATTAGTTTATCAAATTTTAATAAGGAAAATAAATGTTTTATTTTATTATAGTTTTTTACAATTAAATAATTTGAAAATAAATTTATTGATTAATAATAGAATAAATAAATGTTATATAATGTATTATGGTTTAATATTTTCTTTATATATTTGATAAATATGAACAAAGATTCATACTAATGCAAATTTTGTATAATTATCCAATTATAATTTTTTAATTATCCAATTATAATTTTTTATGGGTATTTTTTTAATTGGCATTACAATCAATTTAGAAATCGAATTAGGTTATTCCAACAATGAAGACATGACCATGAAACTTGGACAAGAATGAAGACATGACCACCTCTTTCACTAAGTGGAGGAAGTTAAGATATCATGATACTTTAATCATTCAATTGTGGACCTTCTTGTTACCTTACCTTTAGGATCATTGCAGAGGAGTTCCACAATACTAAAACCAATCATTTTTGTTGTTTTGTTGACATTAGAAAAGCTTTTGACATGGTTCCTAGGAAAAAGCTTTGGAATAGGTTGGAAGAGATAAAAGTGTCTCTCGAGTTGAGGGTTGGTACAATAAGGATGTATGAGAATGTTATTGCTAAGTTTAAAAACACTGAGGGCTGGTCAAAAGAGATTAACTGCAATATCAGAGTCAAACAAGGTTGTCCCTTGTCCCCTACCCTTTTTGGCATATACATTAACAAGTTAGAAGATTGCTTGGAAAAAGCAGGGTTTTTTGGCCCTACTCTCATTGGTATAGTCATCAATATTCTTCTTTATGCCGATGATATCGTTCTTATGGCAAGGAGTCCCCATGCTCTTGAAAAGCAACTAAGAATCCTGAAGGATTTTTGCTCCAATATGGGTATCACTATTAATACTGATAAAACTAAGGACATGATTATTAAATCCAATAAGATCCTTTCTGATACATTCATATATGACAAAAACAACTTGGAGGAAGTGACTTCATACAAATATCTTGGAATTGATATTCACCACAAACTCAATTGAAATTATGGCATTGAGAAAATGATTATTGGGGGATGGAAAGCTTATTATGGGCTTGAAAACAATTGTAAATCAACTCATTTTTGGAGTTGGGATAAGAAAAAACTTTTCTTTGAGACTCTTGTTACACCTGTTATTCTTTATGGATGTGAAGTTTGGGGTTATAGTATCTCGCATGAATCCTGGAGAAAGATAGAGAAAATACAAAAGAATTTTATAACCTATAATCTCAAAATTAAAGGAAATATGCCCTATCACATCCTCCTCTTAGAAACAAGGTCTCCCCCATTGAGAGCATGGCTATGACTAGATATCTAATGTATAAGAAGAAGTTAAAAAACATGGAAGACAATAGGCTTCCTAAAATTGCTTCAAAATCGAGTCATAACCACCATCGACTCAAGCGAGGATGGCAACTATTGGGGAATCATGGAAGACACCATTTTGCAGAATAAAGATACTATTGAAAAAACATCAAATCAAAATTTGAGAAAATGTGGTGTGATAAAGAGTTAGAGGAAAAAAGAAAATTAAGGTATTATAAGGATGTAATAAACCATAATCTAGAATATTAAAATTATCTATCTGTTTTTCTAAGTGTAAAGAAAAAAATAAGCATTGCTAAGATAAGAACAAATTCTCACGATATCCATAGTGAAACTAGGCGTTGGTCAATTCGTAAAACGGCATGGGATGAAAGAGTGTGTCACCTTTGTGACACTAAGAAGGTTGAAGATGAAAAACACTTTGTTTCTCTTAATGCTTTTCTAGCACAGAAACAAAATTCTAAAGAATCACAAATAAACACTTACCCTCTTAAGGTTCGATAAACCAATTAGATCTTAGTGGAAGTTAATCATCATCATCATCATCAATATCCAATATTTTAAATAAACATTTTATATAGATGTGTAAAAATATTATCATGATATGTATTCAATTAACAAAAATTAAAGTTGTGCCAAATTATTTAAATTGATATGTATTTAATTAACAAAAATTAGAGTTGTACCAAATTATTTAAATTTAATTTAATGATTAAGTTATCTATCATAAACAATAAATTAGAAATTAATTTTTTAAATAAATAAGTTATAAAATAATTATTTTATACATGAAATTTTATTTTATTTTTAATTTTCATATAAAAAATAATTTATTTTAATTTATGATTATAATCAAATTAACTTTTCAATTTAAAATATAACCATCCCTTAATGTTTAATTTAAATATAATCCTCCGCTTCGAATTCAGTTTATTAAATTCAACGGCGCAGAAAAGTATTTCGTCGTTCAGTTTCTTAAATTCAACAGCGCAGAATGATCGGCATTTGCCTCAGAAGTCGTGCTGAATTCCAATACATGCACGCCCAACTTTATTCTAATTTAGAGACTGCTGTCAGCCGCTAATGGGACAAGGAAATGGAGGCCACTGTAAATTATAGAATCATGGATGGGACCATGAAAAATCAACAGCCCACATGGTAACCCATTTAGAGACCTTCCATATTGGAAGTTCCAGCTTTACATATTTGAATATTAGTATTAGATCCACGGAATAATATTACACCTTTACATATTTGAATATTAGTATTATATCCACGAATTGGCACGACTATTAGTAGAATAGAGATGATTTTATTCTTTATATGCCAATGGAAAGTGTGATGAATCAATGCTCATTGACCATCCAAGCATTGGAAGCAAGGGCATTGATGCATTATTGAAAATCTATCCATTCTTTTGACAATTTGTAATATTTTTTGTCCTTCGTAAATGACAAGTGATTTAAAAAATCACATTTTTTTGAAGGTGTTTTTTGAATTACCCTTCTAGGATGGGTTTGAACCCCTTGGAAGGCCTAGGAAGAGTTCAATTTTGATCACTGAAATGGTAAAGCCTCCAAAAGCATTACAATATTTACCCATTCCAACCTCCATGTGGATTCAAATTTCTATGAATTTCATTGTGGGGTTCTCAAAATTAGGTAATAAATCAATGATCATGGTAGATGTTGGTTGTCTTTCTAAATATGCTCACTTTTGTGCCTTACATCAATCATTTAAGGCCTCCATAGTAGCACAAGTATTCATGGATAATATTTTTAACCTCCATGGCATGCCTAAATCACTTGTCACTGATCGTGACTCCACTTTCATTAGAAATTTTTGGCAAGAGTCGTTTCGAATTCAAGGCACCCAATTGAATCTCAGAATAGCGTATAACCACTCAAACAAATGGCCAAAAAAAATAGTCAACAAGTGTTTGGTAGCTTCTTTATGATGTTTTGCATGCATTGGCAAGCCAAATAGGTCTAATGGTTACCCTTGACTGAATGGTGATACAATACCCTCTATCACGGTGCTACAAAAATGACCCCCTTTGAGGCAATCTAGGAAAACAACCCCCATCAATGATCTTGTACTTACCAGGCCTCTATAAGGTTTAGCAAGTGGAAAAAACCCTAACATTTCATGATGATAATATTTTTCCGAGTGTGTAGGTTTTCACAATTTGTCATATGATCCAGATTTTATGAGCAAAACGAAATGAACACATATTATTATTATTATTAACACAGAGACACAATGAGCAATAACAAAGATATAGTAAAACTTGTAAAACTGGCTTCTATTCAATAAAGAAATATGTTGAAACTATAAAATGTAGACTGGAAACAAGCTTGCTAGAATGGTGGTGGATTATCTCTGAGAAGGGATGTGACGATTGCGCTCATTCGCAAGAAGATGAGTACAATGAGGCTCTGAAATCCTTTTTACAATAAACGGGAATACCAAAACCCTAGACATCAAAAAACCTAACCATAGGAGATCAAGTGCCAAAAGTCATGTGGGCCTCGTTGGGGTAAGTTCGTACATCAACTTCTCAGGGTCATAACTTTTGCATACGATCTATGTTTTAGGTGCACGATAGCCCGTTGGAAAGGTCTATTTGAGGAGTAAACATTATGCCATAAAAATTTGACTCTGACTATAATTTGACTATGGCAAGCCCTAAAAACGTTTTTTAGGGCCTCAAAATGACCTTGGAAGTTCAGGATCTGAAAACTAGAAAAAAACTGCCAAGATGAGTCAGTTGGAATAGGTGGGTGGCCACCGATATCTACCTAGATCAATCCTCCACCCTTAGGAAGAAATGGTCTCCATTGTGTTGAGTTTCCCCGTCAGGTGAGGAAATTTCTACTGAATTTGGCCTCGAGTGAGCCACTTGCCTTGGTGCAGGAGCTGCCCTACTTTGACAACCTGATAAAGATGGATCCCCTAATGGAAAGTGCCATTGACCTGTGTGTCCACAATATGATCAGTGGATCGGTGGCCACCCACCTATTCCAACTAGCTCATCATATTACTTCTTTACATTTCTGCATAAAAACTGCATGATAAGTTTTGAAATGTCGAATGTTTCGAGTCAACACTCCAACCATTGTTAGGGACAATTGCAGCATATGATGTTAGAAAATATTGTTGGGGTATGGTTTTAAACGAAATGACGATAATTGGGGTATGTTTTTAAAGGAAATAATAATATGATCATCATTTTCTTTAAAACCATACCCCAACAATCTTTTCTAACATCATAAGATGCAATTGTTCCTAACGATGGGTGGAGTGTCCACTCAAAAAATTCAACGTTTCAAAACTTATCATTTAGCTTTTATTCAAAAATCTCAATAAGCAATGGTATTTTTACCCTAAAGGATAATTTGCTTTTGGTCCAAAACCACATGAAGCAATAGGTCGATCAACATTGCTTTGAATGCCACTTTGAAGAAGGGGATTAGGTTTACCTGAGTCTCCATCCCTATAAGTTGATCTGGATTGGATCATTATATTATTTTCCATCTATATTGATGCTTTCAGAGTGGAAAAAAATGGAAGAATCAACTTGTAGGGTCATTTTAATGGCAGGCCCTAGTGTGGAAAATTGGGGTTTGAAACCTTCTGTAGCAATTTTGAGGTATCAAACGACATTTTTTGGGGTCAAAATGTTTCCAGTTCAACCAGGACCCCTCTACACTATTTTAAAATTTGATACCTTTCCAACAGTGAAAAAATCACATCAATCAAAACTCATATGCAAAAGTTATGCCTCCCGCAAGTTGACCGATCATGTTGACCACCATGGTATGAGAGGATGCCACGTCAACGACCATTACTCATGCATATGGGGATATTCATGTCAGGACTTTCAACAAGATTCTAGAAGGTCCAAAACTTTATCACAATTGAGGGTTGAGGAAGTCAAAATCCTAACCCTAGACGGCTATCGAGCTATGTTAAATACTCGGTTGCTAGGAGGAGAACGAGTTCCATTCTATGTTGTTATATTTTGTTCCATACCAGAGCAGAAAAACTGGGAGTGGGAAAATTAGAGAGAATAAAAGAGGAGATTAATGTTCTATAGTATCCTAACAGGTCACAGGTCTCAAATGACTCCATAGAGAGTGTCCTCTCCTTTGTACTTGCACTATTTCCATACCAGAGAAAAGAGTGTAGAGCAACCTCACCTTCTAGCTAGGTTTTCTATCGTAAGGGTTTCCCAAAGAAAATATTTGTGTTAATTTGTGGATTGTGTGTGATTTTATTTTACTATTCTCTATTTTCCACATTTGATCTATTTCATGCATAAGCAAAAAATCAGTAACTAAATATTTTGGAATCTAAAGGAATTTAACCTTCTTAGTGTAGATTTTAGTTTTGTTTATCAGATATGTTGTGACAAACTGTTCCAATGGAATATCCATGACAATTTATAGATCATATTAGTATCAGAGTAGGTTTCTTTTGGGAATTTGTGGGAAGTTGTTGGATCTATGATTGATTTAAGAAGAAATTCGTAGAACCCTAGCCATGGTCAACAAGTTGGTTCATAACAACCCTTGAGATCCAACAAAGGAGAGATTTTTGAAGCTAGAAGAGAAATTCGTTGACATGTCTCACATATTTCCCTCCTCATGGTGGCTCTAGCAAGCAAGCACGGACCATTTGAAGAAGTTGGATGCTCGAGATTAACGATTGAATCAGACGAGAAGATGAGGGATAACAAAGACCTCGAAAAGGAGTCACATAAAGAACCCGAGAAAGAGCAGTTGAGTTCCATTACCATAAACCCTTCATAGTCCCTATTCAATATGGAAGTGAAAGTGGACATAAATCCATACCAAGGTGAGATTGATGCATTAAAACTGAATCATTGGTTGCAACAACTATAAGTTTATTTCAGTGTTCACCATATAGATGAAGAACAAAAGATATCATTTGCAAGACTGAATTTAGAGGGCCATGCTTTAACCTGGTGGGAAATACATATAGAAACACTTAGGCTAGAGGGTGATCCACTAGTAACTAGGTGGGAGGACTTCAAAACCCTCATAAAGTCCCAATTCTACCTTATCGAGTATGTAGAGGACCAATGGATCTGATGGCACTACTTCGGGCAGAAGCAAGGGAAAAGTGTACATGAGTGCACCACTCAATTTAGAAATATGGTCATCATGCTAAGTATCTCTCCCAAGAGCCTAGATGTACTCCTCAAGTATTAGGGGGGTGTACATAGTGATCTGTGAAATCAAGTGATGATTTTCAAGCCAAGGACAGTGGATGAGGCATGTGTATAGGAAGAATATCTAGAAAACATAGGCCACAAGAAAGGGAAGCCAAGTAGTTCCAAGAAGAAATAGCACCAGAAAGCTTCCAAGGAGGGGAAGAAGAAGTGGAAAGGAGGGAAGGATAAGAAGACAACAACCATTGCACATAAGTGCAAGTATTCTAAAATCCATTTCAACCATTGCAATATTGATGGTCACACCAAGGAAAAGTGTTGGAAACTACATCCAGAGTTGAACCCAAAGAACCACAAGAAGGAAACAAAGAAAAATAATCTTTTGGATATAGAATCGAGCAATTAAGATGAAAGTAGCTTATATGTGGGTGAGACGATTTTATGCACATCTATGTAGAAGGAGGTGAATTTGAGTATCCTTCATCACTAGGAAGAGAAGGAGATGACCAAACTCTTTCACATCAAGATTCATGTCAAGACACATGGAAATTTTTCTTTGATGGTGAGTTTGTTGAGAGATCTAAAATCAAGACACATGCACCAAGTACCTTCTTTCTTGAGTACCATGACTACTGGAGAAGAATAGGGATTGGTACTGGGATGGATAACCCCGAATTCTAGCGATTCTTGAACAACATTCTCAATTTCATTCTTTTGGGTGAAGAGATGATGATAAGGGAGAACAATTGGAGGAAGAAATCCCGAAACTAGATGAATGGAATGAACATGGACACCACAAGAAGGTGGAATCCCCTAGGGGGTTTGAACCACAACTTGGTGTTGGGAGAGGATAGATTGGAGGCCGGGGTGTACAGATGGTGTCTCAACCTCCTTAATGACATGAATTTGGGAAATAATGCCATAATGACCTTTTGTGAGGAGCTTTTCCATTCGATGGGAATTGATGATCTTTGGTGACCCTGTTGTGATGCCTTGGAACTGGTGTTGTTAGCCCTCTTGCTGGAATTTCACGATTAATTTTTGTAAATCCATGGTGATAAGGCTGAAAGTACATAACCATTATGCACCAAGTACAATGTCACAACCACCCATGTCAATAGAAAACATATGAGATTTCAGGTGATATTGACCAATTTGGAGGCACACATTTTTGACAACGCCCTCCCCATTTCATGGAACCCCAATTGGTAATCATGATTTAGAAATTATTTACTGGATGGATATAACAATTGACTTCTTGGGCAATGCGACGATGAATAAAATTATTGGTGTTGCCACCATTAACTAGAATGATGACTTTCCAGTTCTTAATGTAGCTAATTAATTTGATGGTTTGGGGAGCAGAGAAACTTGTGAGTGCATTCAGAGAAATAAGTGGTTCAATTTTCAGTGGTTCAAAGGGTGGAGTAACATCATTTAGTGGAGGTATCTCGAGTACATGAGAAACATCTTCTTCTTCTTCATTAACATCCTCAGACATAGCCATAAAAAGCTTATGTTCCTTACACTCGTGCCTCAAAAAATACTTGTCATCACAATTATAACAAATACCCTTAAGTTTGTGTTCAACCATTCCCCCCAAGTCAGTTTCTAGATCTTTAAGGGAGTGGTAGGAGGGGCGGGAAGGGGGGGGTTAGGGAAAGGAATAAAGGGTGTTTTTCTAGTTTGGGAGGAGATGACTTGTTGTGCTTCCTTGGCCGGTTTTGTATCGTCTAGCTAAGTCTGGGGCGATCCATGAGGACATGGGAACATATTTCATCCTTGAGGCCATTGATAAAGAATTCCTTGAAAATAACATATGTCATGCCCACTGTTTTGAAAGCTAATTGCTCAAAGGTAGCTATAAACTCTTCCATTGGGCCAATTTGTTTCAACTGGGTCAAATGACCTAAATTATGGGTGTCAATGTCAAAGCGGTCACAAAGCTCTACAACAAACTATGACTAGGCCACATACCCTTGGCGTACATTTTTATGCCATTGCCACCATTGCCAACATTCAGTATCCAAATGGAGAACATCATAACAAAGTTTGGACAACTCATCGGTAATTCCATTCAAATAGAAGTAATGTTCCATTTGGGTGACCTAGCCTGTGGGATCTGAGCCATCAAATTTGTTCACATCCACTCTAGGGAGGCGTAGGTCAAACTGAAAGTGATGGGATAGAAAAGTATGGGAATTGAAGGAGGTATCACCTTTGGGGTGCAAAGGTTGTTCAGATGAGGTAAGGTCTTCAGGAATATTCAGCTTGGCATAGAGCTAGGTAGTGAAGGATTCAAGCTGGCTTTCCATTTGGGTAGAGAGGTCATGTTTCAAGGTTTCCATTTTGGCATCTATGGTGGAATGCATTTTGGAATTGATGGTGGTAACATTAGCATTGGTTTTTCTTATTTCTTTTGAGGTCATGGAGAAATCAGATGACAAGGTATTGAAGCGTGATTCAAAGTCTTGGCTAGGTGTGTGAGCCATGATGAAGGGGGGAACAGGAAAGGGGTGGGTGAGACCACACATAAATGGGGTTACAGGTGAAGAGTATCACGATGATCAAGGCGAAGAGGGGAATCCAATGGGGTAGGTCCCAAACAAGGGGGTCGAGACCACAGAGGAAAAAAAAAGTTTAAAAATGATAGGTATTACTTCTATCAAAAAGAAAAGAGGAATCCAATGTGATAGGTCTCAAATAATGGCGCAGCTATGCCCTAGACTTGTTTGTTTTTTCTCTTGAGGATTTATACTCCGATATGAATAATACCACAGTGTCGAAATGCCCAAATTCTTAACAAGAAAAAATGTGTAGTAATTTCGTAATCAGAATGTAGGAGGAAAGGTTGCTCTACAATAGATCTTGTCTTTTCTATTTCCATCCCAAAGGGTAGGGTTTTCATGGTTCCTACATACAAGGGTTTTCCCTATGTTATATCTCTCTGATATATGTGCAGGGTTAAACAATAGTACTTGACCCAATATCTCATGGTACCAACTAAGGAGGCTAGACCATACCCTTAGTCGTACCACCCAATTACCTAGGTACTAGAGAGTATCTTCCTGAGTGTTTTTCTCGATGGAACTATAACCCTCTAGCGACCGATCGATTGATATACAAAGGGTTTTAGGATACCTAGGCCAGTCTGTATACAGCTGTTGTCTAATGCACTACCACTTGAAGGGGTACCAACAAGCGTTACAAGGGTGTCCAACAATGTGAGCTTAATAACCTCTTGTATTTCCTACATGTATGCTTCCCCAACCACGGATTTATGTGCTAAACGACATATCTCTACAATTTTAAGATGCTGGAACATGTCTCTACCTTGAAAAAATAACCCATAATTGTTGCCAAGGAAAGTTCTCTAATACCACTTGTTAGGTACTAGATCTATTATAATAGCAAAAAACATAAATACTAAAGAGTATAACAACGGAACAACACTATATGAAACCACAACACCAAAATAATACCTTTATTTATAGGAAACAACGTTTGCTTGCCTCTTCGAGGGGGAAACCTCTAGCAGAGAAATGCTCTATTTTTTTTTTCATTTGGTTCACGACACCGAAGACCGGTATTCGCTACATCCATGGAACCCCCCCGAAATTCGTGAGAGAACATGTGGAGGAAAATCATTTTCAGAATATTGGGGGCTCAAAAACAAGAGCATTATATATACTCATTAAGGGAATCACATGTCACTTACACGGAATTGAACCTGGGTGGGGAGGGTAACAACCATTCCTCCCAACCACTCAAGCTACATCTAATGGACTAGCAGATCAACGCTCTATTACAATAATTCTGAAGACAAAAACTTCTCATGCCCTCAACTCCTATTTATACTAAATCTATCTACCATAAGCACAATCTAGAGGAATATTTTTCTAGAAGTGGAAGCTTCTATTAGGTCTTCTTACATTTGACTTATTCTTGTTTATTACTAGACCTTATTAATATCAGTCTTTATTACATGGAAAATATATTATTCTACCTATGTGAGGGGTTAGGAAGGTTGGGTCCCTAACACTTAGTTAGGACAATAGGTTTTTACTTATTGTATTAGGGTCATGTCTATTAAGTAATTCCCACAAAGTAGTAGATTATGAAATTGATAAATTTAAGTTGTCCTCATTAAAGAAGTTCCACTAACTAGTGGTTAAGGTCTTATTAATGGAAGTCCAACGGGTGGTTAGGGTTTTGGCCAATTAAAATTTATATGTAGTAGTAGAAGTTCTGTAATGGGTTTCCAAGTGAATATTATTGTAATTGGAGCTCTACTTAGTTGGAGATTTCCCCTCTAAGAGGCAAGTGAAAATTGATTCCAATTCTAAATATTAATAAAATTTTGCTTGTTATTGTTATTTCCATACTTTGGTTCTATTTATTTTCTTTCTACAACTATATTTGTGTCTATGTTGTCCTAAATATTTTGTTTAAGCTATCAAAGAACACGACAAAATTAGAATATTGAAACTTGGGTTCTAGAACTCATAAGAGATCACTTAAACTTATGTTCTCTTGTTTCATTGGACAACCATTAGGTATATAAAAATAAACGGGAGTAGATAATGTGTAATTTGTGAGTAAAACTATTAAGTGAAGATTCAATGGGGATAAGGTATTTGAATTCAAAAAAGACTAGATCATAGTCATAGGTGATTTTCTAAGAATGGACAATTTTGTTATTGAAATTATTTGAAAACATATTTTAAAATCATATAAAATCCATAAAATATAAATCTTATTCTTCTATGTGATTATTTTCAATATTAACCAATGGAATATGTTTATGTATGTGTATGTATGTGAATATTATGATAATTAAAACCAAACTAGGCTTACATAACAAACATTATTTTTATTTTATTTAGTTACCATAATAACAAATTATGTATACCTATCTATATATTACCATCATAATTATCAACTTTATATTGAGATTTTCCATTTATTTTCCTTGTGAATAAATCTCGGTTACAATATTTTGAAAAAAATCTCGAATAGTTGGTGGTTAGGATTTTGTCCAATTAAAAATTATAAATAGTAATATAAGTTATGTACTAGGTTTTCAAGTGAATATTATTATATTTGAAGTTTTGTTCTATTATTTCCATACTTGGTTCTATTGATTTTATTTCTACACTTATATTTATGTATATGTTGCTCTAAATATTTTGTTTAGTTATCAAGGATTTGAAGTTTTGTTCTATTATTTCCATACTTGGTTCTATTGATTTTATTTCTACACTTATATTTATGTATATGTTGCTCTAAATATTTTGTTTAGTTATCAAGGAACACGACAAAATTAGAATATTGAAATTGTAAATATCTTAATCCCATTTAAGTTTGAACTTTTGACTTCCAAGGAAGAAATACATGTTCTTAACCATTATGCCCACTCAAGTTGTACATGGGATTTGTATCAAAAACCATATGTCTACTGACTTTCTTTGATTACCCCACCACACTCAAATTCTAAATCTTTAATAAAGCAAATCCTTTCAAAAAAATATATACCTCAACGAAATTGTTATAAAGAATTCCTAGACTCCAAAGCATAAAAACACTTGATATTCTCCTCCCCAATTAATGAAAACCATGAAAACCCACCTACTCCCACCATCCCTCATTTTGAAAATAAACCTTTTTTAGAAAAACTAATATTTAAAGCTAAGCTCCTAAAACTTTACTTTATATTTAATGTGTTTATTAATATTAATTCTATAAATAATATATTTTCTCTGTATTAATTTGAATCTCATAAACATTATTTTCTTTAATGTAATATTAGCATTTATTTTCGAAATATTTATTCGATGTAATAATTTAATTTTTTTCCAAATACAATAAACAAACTTTAAATGTTATAAATACTATTATTTATTCGATGCTACAATAACACACTTTTTTTTAAAGATGATAAACTAGATGAAAAAAACAAATTATTTAAAATAGAAAATTTAACCTTGTCTCCAATTTTTGAACCCAAGTGAATCAAGAGATATTCACAATTGCGTGTCATAAGTATGTATAATGTGAATTTAGCATGGCGGTGAATTCCTCGTCTAAAGGACTTTTAAGTGATTACCTCGTTGTCCCATTTTCGAAGAAAAATGCTAAAAATTTATGATGAAGGTGTTTAAGTGAATACCTCGTCGTGTCATTTTCGAAGAAAAATGCTTAAAAAAATTACTCGTTGTGTGAAAGGGAAACAAAAAGGTTAACATCATTGTGCCATTTTTCAAAAAAAAACCAAAATTTATGATGAGAAAAGATCCCGTGGTATAATCATAAGGTCGTAAAGATATGCGCATTGGAAAGCATAAACAATTAAAAGCATATGCATTGATGTTCATGAATAAATATGAAATTTATATGTTCAAGTTAGCTGAAAGGTAATAAAAGAACAAAGATTCGAAAATATAACATAAGTGCTAGTTTAAAAGTTCTATTTAGAATGTGGTAAATTAATTATTAAATAGAATGTGGCAAATTAATTATTATGAAAATTTAATTTTACATTGTTTAAATTATGTTTTTAAATGTATAAATTAATTTAATATTTTTAAAAACTTCAAAATATTTGATTAGGTTGAAAGGTGTATACTTATTGATAATGAGCATATTTAATCATCTTTTAATCTAAAATTTTAATCTGATGACTAACAATTGAAGATGTTGGCATACTCTTAGTCGTCCTCCCAAATCAATCAATGCGATTTCCTTTTCATAACTTTCTTGGATTTTTGAATGCATCCGTTAACATGTTTACCTTTTAACATTTACCTAATCATATTAAGAAATTACTGTAACACTATATAATTGACACGTTGCCAACTAAAATCTGGTTAAAACAACTTGTCTGAATATAGAAAAAAAGCATTATGAGTAAACCCTTATACGAGTACTCGAAAACTCTCGTGCCAGCCGCCAGGTTAGACGAGAAGTACAAGCGTTAAACATATTAGATAGGTATCACAAGCTCAATTTCATAAAGAGAAAATGCAATGCAAACATGTAAGTCAAAATATTCCGAATCACTTTGTGGAGATGCTGACAAGTGGCCGACATATCGTTAGGGCTGTAGACGTTGGTTTCCGAGTCCCAACTACTTTATAAATTATCTTTTGTTCTCATCTTAACATCCAGTATCAATCTTTGCTACGGGATCAATCCTTTGAAACTTTAAGTATTATTTTTCTAACCCTTTTATTATCTCTTCCACTAAATGATAATAGAGTTTTATTAACCCTTCTCCTTCATATGAAATATTAAAAGTACTTTCAATAGTATTTTGCAATTTATTGGAACTTAAAGAACTTTTAATTAACTTGAACTCTTAAAATCATCAATTTTATATCTTTTATAATATTAACTTGAACTCTTAAAAGCATCGATTTTATATCTTTTATAATATTAACTTGAACTCTTAAAAGCATCAATTGTATATCTTTTATAATATACTACTTTATATAGAGGCGCATTGCTAGGGTTTAGGGTTTTAGAGATTGGCTCTCTGTTTTTTTTTCGTCGCTTTTGGTGGGGCAAGCCATGATTCCAAATGAGGGAGGGTCACGAGGCACTTCCTACAGTCAAGTGGTTGCGCAAGAGCATACAGGCGGGGGCTTCTGTCGACCCTCCTTTGAACCACCACCAAACCAACGCTCGCAAATATTCTTTGAAGGCATAACAAAAGGAAAATAAATGGAGATTGACAATGGACCAGTTCAAACGAAAACAAATCGTCCATGGGAACCTAGGAATTGCATCCCTTAGGCACCATCAACACCGAAATTTGTGATCAACACGCCTAGAATTGAGGAACAGAAGCAATACATGAGGGACTATGTGTTGGTGGGTAAATTCCTAGGCCTCTGGCCCTCAGAACGTGAGCTCGTTAAATGGATACACCACTGGTGGAAACCCAAAGGACACTATGACCTACATCTTGGCTCAAAGGGCTTCTTCATCATCATATTCCATAACCTAGAAGATAGAAACTGTATATTCGATGGAGGACAATATTTTTTCAACTCAGCTGGCCTCTTTCTGTGATTTTGGACAGATAAATTTAGCCCGGAAAAAGAAGACTTTGCACATGTTCTAGTATGGAGTCGTTTATATTCCTTGCCACAAGAGTTCTAGTTAGAAGAGATATCGGCGGGCATAGGAAACACCATTGGGGATTATGTCAAATCCTCTGAAGCAACCAAGAAGAGAAGGTATACATCCTATGCTCGTATTTTTGTCTACCTCAATATCTCAAAGACCCTCCTAGGCTCCATCTCCCTTGAATATCATGATGAAGAATGGTCTCAAACTATTGATTATGACAACATACCCTTTCGGTGTAGAAAATTCCATGAACATGGGAATGTCTTCGGGGACTGTCCTTTGAACGCTATTAGCAAGGTCGATAACCCTAAAGTAATAAAATCAAGAGACCGCTTCACCCATGTGGCTAGAAGGCCACACCAAACCACCAGGAAAAAGGTGCCAATTTCTAACAAGGAACCACCCTCCAACAATTCCTTTGATGTCCTTCAACAAATTTTCAAAGATATGGATGAGCCACATATACCTCCTTAAGAAACTACAACTCACGACAACACAAAAGGCACAACAACAAGCACCCCAGTTTTGGATCAACTCCATCCATATTCCCCCCCCCAAGTCAAGGATGGAGACGCATATGACCCTGAAGAAGGAGATACTGAAATGTACCTAGATGAAAACAACCTCGTGGGAATAGACTGGAAGCATTTAGAACATGCTTATCGCAAGAAGGAGTTGTATATTATCCCTCTCGACCAACTGTGCAAAGTCCATAAGGTATTCCTCAACTCCTCAGCAGGTTATGCAGCCATATCTAGCTCGGGCTTTGGCATCTAGGGAATCCCACAAAAAGAACAGTGCAAGCCTCAGAAGGAGGAAAAGAAAATAGGAAGAAAATCAACCCAAAATCTTATACAGGAAATCAACCATTTCATGGTAAACTCAGGTCAGATACATCTCATCTCTGATAACTTTCCCCCTCTCCCCTCCCCATCCTCATCATGAAGCTTATCTCTTGGAATATACGGGGTCTCAACGGTCGTAGCAAGCAAAGGATTCTACGTGATTGTATCATAGAAAAACAACTAGACATTCTTTTACTTCAAGAAACAAAATATGCAGGAGCAGAAATGACCCAAATCCTCTCCAAATGTTGGAAAAAAGGGAAAATGATGACCATCGACTCCATAGGTGCGGCTGGCAGTTTGGCCATTCTCTGGAACCCTAGCTCTGTGGTTTTGGAGATTTTCTTAACCACTAAATGGACAATATCGGTATAATATAGGCTTATCGGATCCAATAAGCCAAGGTACATTACAAATGTATATGGCCCAGCCACTTAGGAGGATAAGCTAAACTTTATTCAAGATATGGAATGGTTGGCCACCCTCACTACTAATCATAGATGGATATTGGGCGGTGACTTCAATATGGTCTGCAACTTAGATAAGAAAAGAGGGGGAATTTGAAGACTTGAGGCGGAATGTGCGCACTTTCAAGCATTAATTGACAAGCTATGTCTCATAGATATGGAAACTCAAAACGACATCTTTACCTGGTTGAACTGACGTTGAGGGTCCCAAAATGTGGTGTGCCAACTAGATCGCTTCCTCGTATTAGAATCCATCTTGATGGATGGACTCTCATTGGAAGACAATATCTTGGACACCTATGCATCTGATCACTGGCCAATCCATCTTGATGGATGGACTCTCATTGGAAGACAATATCTTGGACACCTATGCATCTGATCACTGGCCAATCCATCTCTCTTTGGAAATTTTAGGCAGCCCAAGGCGCAAGCCTTTCAGATTCAAGCGATTTTAACTCACTCATCCAGAGTTCCAAGCCTTGGCCCCAACTTGGTGGAAGGTGTTGGGCTCTAAAGATGTCCTAAAAACAACCTTAGTCTGACATTAATTTATCAACCGAGGATTCGTCTTTTCTTTCAAGAGTGTCAACAAATTTTATGCAGATAGTTGTAGAGGTTTAAATCATGTAGATAATTCAGTTACAACAAATCTGAGTCTGTCTAAATTATTGCAATAATCAAGTTCTTCACACATTAATTAAAAAATATGAAACTAATAACTATATCAACAGGAATATGTTCTGAGCAAACACACACTATAAATCAATTCATCAATCAATTGCTAAATTCGTTCATCAATCTAAGAGACAACAATTTAGTCTACGAAACACTTAATGAATCAATCTCTCAATGATTAATTAATCTACTCGAAAGCAACATCGATCTACTATATATTTAAGGAGGAAAAACAAATGTGAATTAAACGAAAGGAACAACAAATGCGAATTTAAATGAAAGGAACTCACAAGCGATAAATTGACAACAAATGGAAATGGAACAATAATCGATAATCTCCAAATGGAACAACTACTCTCTGCAAATGGAACAACATAACCAATTCATAAAAGAATCAACACATTAACGAGTCTATCTTGACTGTTGAAAGGAAATATCGAATCACAAAACTATAACATAATTGATAATATTACAGATGAGATAGTAGCTCCTGTCGATTGGGCCCACAGTCTTCAGAAGATACTTCTACAAAAAACTCAGTACGTAGAAATGATCAAAACACTTGAAGATTTCATTAATTCCATAACTGGTAAGTCATTTACAATGGTATTGTTGTACAGAGTGTTAACAATTTAAGAGATCTGAATTCTTGGGTATCTCTCTATCGTTCACTATTCTCTATATATTACAATCAGATAAGTAAATTAAGCTATCCTTTGAACCGTTTTGTGCCTGATTTATTCAACCTTCAATGGCATGTGCATCTTCATGATCTTCTTAATTATCTTTAGTTAATAACAATTGTCAATTTCTGCATAAAATCAAAACAATTCAAGCCAAAGTTCAGAAAATATCTAATATCATTTAATATTATTTCCTAAGAGTTTTTTAACCATTTTCTTCCCTAATTACTTCAAATTAATAGAAAAGTCAACAAAGAATATATCACAAACAAAAGTAACAAGGATAATATTTATACCTTTTTCTCAACCCAACATACCCCCCCAGCTTACCTTTTTGCATTTCCTCATGCAACAAGAGAGTTTATATGCAAAGCAGTGATATTGAAGGGTGGACGGGTCTCTTCTCTAGGTCTTCAAAACCCATGCTTACCTTTAAGCTCTTCAAAAGAAACATCTTCCCTTTTCTTACGAATTTCATAAACACTCTGATAACCCTATGGAGGATACCAAATAATGGGGGGACTGTACCTGCATCCAATCCAGGAAGGCCATTCTTCCATGATCATTTTGGCATGCCTCTCTAAACTAAGAGAAGTTGTTTGAAAATTCATGAAACCAAATTATTCCCTGTTCTTGACTTGATTTGAAGAGACACTCCATCTTAATTTGGCAGCAGAAAGAGTTTCTTCCTTAATTTCTCCAAAATATTGTAACCCTAAATGTACAACATGTCTATGGATGGGAACTAAAGATTCCACAACCTTCTCCCTCTTCATGAATTCTCTATGTTGCATAATGATATCAAAGGTTTTAGGAGGTTCCCCTCTGATCCATAGGTCTAGTCCATTCTCCCTTTTCATGAAGACATTATGTGCTTTGGCCCACCTAAGTTGATTTTTGGAAAAAGACAAAAAGGCCTGAAACTGGATATCCCCAGTGAATGGATTGGGGTTCTCTTCTCTGTTTTCTTCTAGAATGAAATTGTGAAGATATAGTTCACACAAAAATTATTGTACTCCATCCTCTTGTTCTTTAAAACATGAAACAAAATTAGAGACAGTGGTGAACTCAGAAGGTGTGCCTTCCCTAATAGATTTTACTTTTAATAACAGATAACGTTCTAATAGAAATAGGGCATAATTAGTAGCAGGGGCCATGCAAGCTAATATATCATAATAAATAGAGAAAACATGTTTGATTTTCTCCAAAGCTCCATCAAGATGGCCCTTACCTTCTTCACCTTTTCTTTAGCTCTGTTGAGCTCAGCAAAGGTTTCATTCTTAGTTGTTGACATGGCTTGGAGTTGTCTGACAACTTTTTGATGTTTTGTCACCGTCACCATTTCACTTCGACATTAGGTCAGGGTTTGTTGGGATTGTTCTAGTTCTGCTTCCAACCTTATAATAATGGCATCCTATTCAAGGGAATGAAATACTTCTTCAGTTTGAGCAATTGTTTCTATTATTGTTGGAACCTCTGTCTGAGTTTCTATTTCAACTAATTCCAAAGGAGCATGGAATTTTGTTTGTGTTTCAACAGAATTAGTGTGAATTGCCCTTCTAGGAAGTGGATTTCTTCCCCGTACTCTGGCCTTCTTAGATTTCTTCTTCTTATGGGCTTTGTCAGATTGTTCCAGCTGCTTCTTAAGTTGTCTAATTGTTTCTTTCAATCCACCAAATTTTTGTTTTAATACCTTTATTTTCTTGACCCTCTTCTTCAATGTCTTGTTTTCATGTTCCAATTTTCTGATTCTGTTATTGCCTTTTTCTGTTGTTTCTTTCTGTTTAAGGGGAATTTCAAGGTATTCCCCACCTTGATCAATTGGTAATTGATTATCTGTATCTTATGGGTGCTCTTGTAGTTCTAAATGACTGTTCACCTCAAACTAAGGTTCTGATTGTTCTTCTCCCTCAGGAGATGGCATCTCCATATCAGGAATATCAAAGACAGGGTTTGAATGAGAAGAAGTTGGATCTTGGATTTATTTTGTCCTGTCTGTATCTTCAGTAAGTGATATCCATAAATTTCCCAACACTTGGGCCATATCCTCTTCATAACTTCCAAATAAATCATCCTATTGTCCTACAGGGATTTCATGTGATGGTTGTTCTAATTGTACAGTTTTCTGAGTGCTTTCAGGTTGTTTTGTTTCATTATTCTTTCTTCTTTTTACAGAGGAGGTTTCAGGAACATAAATTTTTCTCTGTCTTTTCCTCTTTGATGTTCCTTCCTACATGCTCTAAGTTTCTGCCAACTGAATAATGTCAATAATGTCTTTTTCTATTTCAGGTTGGGGGGATGGTATTTGGGCATTATCTCCCTCTGTCTGGGCTGCCTCAATTACTTGTGGAGGAATTTCATGGTGGACTTCAGGTTGCTCAATTTGAAGGGGTATATTGAGCTCAATTAAGTCCCCCCATGTTATTTGTGTGTGATTTAAGGACCTGTCTACTATCAATTTTACTAACCTGTGATGACTGATTACATTAGCAGGGTCTTTGGATTTTTGGGTTCTTTCGGTGACTTCATCCAGCATGGTATTAAAAAATAATGGTAGATTTATCACAAACCATTGTTTTAATACTGCCAACAACTTGAGGTGGTGAGGTCTCACCTCATCGTATCATCAGTCACATGTGATATATCTCTGCACCACGCCTGCTAGCTCCCTCCAGGGTTCACTAAGAAAAATGGGGTTGAGGCCTTTTCCTTTCTTGTCGAATTCTTCCCCTGGTTCTGCGAAGGACTCCACAGCTTCCTTGAGTGATGTGTATTTACCAATCCACTATGTTCCTTCGTTTGGAAGGCCCGTTACCTAGGCTATAATGGCATCGGTAACTGGTATTTGTATGCCTCAAATTACTGAGACTCCCCCCTATAAATTCTGGAAGAATGCTAACACAACATTTATATCAAATACCTACAGTCTATTAAAGTATTGCATCCACCTTAGACGGTGTAGAATTTCCCATGCTTGGTCAGTTACTTGCAGAAATGTAGGCTTGCGGTGAATGCGTCGGCCACCCATATCTTTTGTAAACAAGTTAGCACAACTATCGTTCCCAACTGCAAAACTAGCTAGGCCAGCATGTGAAAGAAAATTACTAGAAATGGTAAAAATTACAGAACAACAATGGTATATAGAAATACGGATTTTCCCATTATCTGTAATCATTATGGATTATCTATAATCATGCATAATTTCCACCCCCCGATGAATGAGAAGGTCAACCTCGATTGTCGGTATGTGTGAACATAATGATGACGGCCAGTCAAGTGAGTGATAATTATTACGTTGTCTTCATTGGGAGAATGACCATTAATAACTTTCAAAGCATTTTAATGTCAATCATGAATGATGATCACACCTTTTGTGGAAAGTACAAGTTCAAATTCCCATATTCAATATGTTAAGGAAGAATATTTCGGGTAGTCCTAATTTGTTCACGTTTTATAAATATGCCACATGTCATAATTTTGTTACTTTCCCTGGTGTTGAATATAGACAGAATGATAGACTCCTTTTTTTAAGAAAGGAAGTCTATGAACATAATAAAAACTTAGCGTACTAAAATAAACTTCAATACCATAAGCAGAGCCACTGCTTCCAGCAGGCGTCCATAGCCTCGATAGGGTTTCCTTTTAACCCATAGATGAGCCAGTCTCCTCAATAAATAGTTTGAATAGTCTTTTCCCAAAAAGGCCACTATCTTGGTTTGGTAGCCAGATAACAACAATGCCACTCACTAGATCGTAACAAAGTGAACAAGATGGCTCGTGATGAGACCTCTTGTCCTTTGACCTTAAATGCCAAAGGCCATTGCCTTGGTGTGGTATCCATAGTGGGAATGTCACTTATGTTAATCTCTTATGATCGTGGTAGGTTGGCTCATGATGAGACCCCATATCCTTTTTGGGAGAAGGTTATTTTCTTTATATATATATATATAATTATTATTATTATTATTATTATTATTATTATTATTTTTAAGGCTTTATTGAGGGAGGCTCATCTACTCCTTAAGCGTTTGGGATGGCGTAAGAAGTGTAAGAATGCCAAGTAAAAATGTTCCTTAGACTCCTTATTATGATGTGAAGGAAATTTATCATTCAAGTATATGTATATATATAGGGAAAAGAAATGAATTACGGTGGTTAAGGATTATGAACAATATTAAGATAATTCGGAAAAATCAATCCATAAACAATTTGATAAGGTATGCTAGATAGTCCTCACAAAGAAACTGACAAATCGTTACCATGATGATTAGAAGTGATGTTGTTGAAAATTAGTTAGTGAAGTTCGTACCCAAAGGAGTGGCTAAACATATCAGAATCATGTGTTGTTGGTGGAGACAAAAATCGTTACTTTCAAAGGAAAGGACCACCAATAGGAACAACCGCAAAAAGGAACAGCAGTTGTTTCTTTCGAATGAATAGGGCTACCCAAAAAAAGGAACAACAATCGTGACAAAGGGAACGACAGCTGTTATGTTCGAATGAACGACACTACCCACAAAGGGAACATCAATCACAACAAAGGGAACGACAGTTCTTATATTTGAATGAACGACACTACCCACAAAGGGAAGGACAATCACAACAAAGGGAACGTCATTTGTTACGTTCGAATGAACAACACTACCCACAAAGGGAACAACAATCGCAACAAAGGGAACGACAACTGTTACGTTCGAATGAATGGCACTACCCGCAAAGGGAATGACAATCGCAACAAAGGGAACGATGAATGTTACGTTCGGGGAAGATGACGATGATGTTCAAATTTAACCATCTAATTAAGTAATTAGATACCTCCCGCAAACAATTTTGTTTTAGCGAATCTAGGATTGATTAGTCATCAACTAAATTTAATTTTACAGGTATTTTTATTCAATGATCGAAGGAATACAATATATTGTATGGTTTGTGGTGTCATGCATTAATTTTCTATTTACTACAGTCGCGCATTTTTTTAGTGTAGTCACCCGACTTTTTGTTGCGGAACGTGATATATTCATCTCCTGTATAAAACAAGGTTTATATTCGATGGATTTTTCAAAGTGAGACAAGAGAAATTTGCAATTTTTGAATAAGGAACAAAAAAGAGTGCTAATTATATTTCATTACAGTCATATTTTCTAGTTTTTATTCTCCAAATCTTTTTATAGTGACTTTCCTAGAAAATAAAAACCTAAAACTCGATCAAATCTTTAAAGAAAAATATAACAATATGTACAGTGCTGGAAAGACAACAATTTCATGGAGCTGAAGCTGTTGGGTTACCTTCCCAACCAGCTAAAATATTAACAGTAGGATAATTACTTACTTCTTCGCAAAATGATTCTTTTGAAAGCGGATGGTGATAGAGTCGTAGCCGATGTCCATTTACCAGAAAAGGAGAACCAAACCCGTTGATGGTAATAAAATGATAGTGCCATTATCATGGAATTCCTTGATTTCATATGGTCCCAACCACCTTGTCTGCAATTTCTTAGGGAAATCCTAAATATGGAATCATAGAGAAGTGCCCAATAACCTTTCTGGAAGGATTTTTTTTTTATATGCTTATCATTCCAATTGGCTCTCTATTGTTGAATAACAGTTGTGCGCTGAAGGGAAAAAAAACGTGCTTCATCTAACTCATTGAGCTTTTGTAAACATTGCATGTGTGCTTCCATAAGATCCAGTCCAATATCCTGGTCCATTCTTAGAGTCTTGATCTCAAATTCAATTGAAAAGATAGGCTCTTTTCCAAAGACTACGTGATAAGGAGAGTAGTTAGTAGTGTTATGCCATGTTGTGTGATAGGCCCATAAGGCATTTGGAAGCGCGACTGCCCAATTTTGACGGTTTATTGAAACTGTTTTTGTCAAGATTGCCTCCAAGACTTTATCGGTATTCTCCACTTTTTTGTTTGCTTGTTGGTGGTATGGGGAGGTAATCCTATGTTTAATGTGATAATTACTCAAAGTGTCCGAGATTTTATGTGCTATAAATTGCGACCCTCCATCCATGATTACTTCCCTGGGTAATCCATAGCATACAAATAGTTCAAATGGAAACCTAATTATTTCTTCCTCAATTATGTTTAACAAGGCCATTACTTCTACCCACTTGGTCATATAGTCTGTTGCAACTAGTATATAAGATTTTTGGTTTGATTTTGGGTTAAAGGGGACAACAAAATCCAGTTCCCATCTCTAGAAAGGTTCCATAACCACTTGTGGTTGTAGGGGAATTTCATCATCTTGGTCTGGTCGACCCATCCTTTAACAGTTGTCAAAGGCCTGGACATACTTCTTTGCATCTCTGAATATTGAGGGCCAATAATATCCCATCTATAAAACCTTATGCCTAGTTCTGTGGTCTGCAAAATGTCCACCACATGGCTCATCGTGACACGCCTTCAAGACATCGTGAATTTCATCGTCTCTGATACATCTTCAGATCTGAAGATCAAACCCTATGTGGAAAATATATCCACCAATCCAGGTGAACCATGCACTATGTTGAACGATTAATTTTCTTTCTCTTGATGGCAGGTGTAGTGGTAATTTCCTAGCTTCCAGATAATTCATCACATTGGTGTACCAAGGCATCTTAATAGTCATAGAGAACAAGTGTTCATCTAGAAATTGGTCTTGAAATGTCAAAGAGTTATCTGTTTTGGGTACACGAGATAAGAAATATCCAACAAGATTCTCTCTTCTCGGTTGATCCTTAATGGTGATGTTGAATTCCTACAATAGAAACAACTACCGAGTAACCCATCCATTAGTAATTGGTTTGTTGGCTAAATATCTAATAGCAGAGTGATCAATATACATAATTACTGGATAGCATGTTATATAGTGGTGAAATTTATTAATAACATGTATAATGGCTAAAAATTATTTTTATGTTATTGTGTAATTCAATTCGGCAGGAGTAAGATTTTTTCTAATAAAATAAATAGCATAAGGTTTCTTGTTTTCTTCCTGTCTGAGGACAACACCTATAGTGATATCTGATGCATCTGAAGAGATGTGAAATGGTAATTTCTAGTTTGGTCCTCTCAGCACCGGTGTTGTTGAAACTAACCTTTTAAGCTCTGTAAATGCAACATCACACTTATTAGACCACTGAAATTCCACATTACCAGTTAAAGCATGTAAAGGTGCATCTATTCTTGAAAATTTTTCTATGAATCTGCGATAATATCTTGCACATCCAAGGAAACTACGTACCTCGGTTTATGTACGAGGTGTAGGCAAATTAAGGATTACCTCTATTTTTGTTGGGTCTACCTTGATTCCATCTACATAAACATAGTGTCCTAGTACCACACCTTCATTCATCATCATATGACATTTATCATGACTCAAACATAGCCTAGTAGCAATGCATCGTTCTAGTACCTTCTCTAAATTACTTAAAGCTTGATCAAAGTCAGTGACATAAGGGGTAAAACCGTCCATGTAAACTTCAAGTCCTTCATTAATTAAATCAAAAAATTTGCTTAAAATAACTCTATGCAATGTAGTTGGAGCATTACACAATCCAAAGGGAAATACATGATATACGAAGGTACCCCAGGGACATGTAAATGTAGTTTTATCCTGGTCTTCCGGAGCAATCTAAATATGATTATAACCGCTAAAGCCATCTAGGAAGGAGAAAAATTGCTTCCCTGCTAAAGTATCAAGGACCTGATAATTAAAAGGTAGGGGAAAATGGTCCTTCTAGGTAGCTTTATTGAGTTCTTTGTAGTCTACACAGATTCTCCACTTACCATTCTTCTTAGGGATGATTACTAGAGGAGAGACCCATTGGTTGTCTGAAATAGGATATATGAAATCTACATCCAACAGTTTATGTAAGTCTTATTTGACAATGTCCCTGAGATGAGGGTTTAATCTTTGTTGGGGTTGTCAGATGGGTCAAGCATATTTTTCAATATAGATATGATGTGTACATAGTTGGAGATCAATGCCCTTCATGTCGCGATACTCCCAAGAAAAATCTTGTTGGTATTTAGAAAGGATCTTAATCAATTTTTGTTGTTGTTGCTCATTCAAATTGGCATTAATATTCATAAATATTCCTGACGTGATTTCAACTATAATGCTTTTGTGGACATCAGTAGTGGGAATCTGTTTCTCCATCAATTCTTCCAAAGGATCTCCCTGTGCTTCATTATCTAAAACAACTTTCAGCATTTGGCATGTTGGGTTTCTTATAACAATTGGGTTGTTAATGAAGCTACTAATCACATCATCTTCCAGTTGGTTTTTGAGCCCAAGATATTCTTCTAGAGTGAGAGGAGATCATAGGTTTTCTTCTGGATATATAGGTAGTTACAACTGCTGATGTATGACAAGCAGAATTGGTTTAGATGGAGGATACAAGATAAGGTTCTTTATAGCACTTCCTCTAGCAATTGTCATGTTTCATGTGCAACATCCTATGTATGCATCTATTATTTATAGCCATGGTCGTCCCAATATTAACGAGTGTCCATCTAGTCTACTTCTTGGGTTGATAACTAGGAAATCAGTTGGGTACTCCCAAGAGTCGACCGAGATTGCTATGTCTTGTAATGTGCCGACTGGTTTAACCACCGATCTATCAACTAGTTATAACATAGTTGGAGTAGGTTCGAAGGAGGTGATACCTAGGACATTACAAGTCTCGGTGGTCAGAATACTGATTGCTACCCCCAAATCCACCAGTGTATTTGGGAAAAAACAACCATGTATCTGAACCGTTACCATAGGATTCCCTAGGTCTATGTATTTGACTGGATCCTTCTTGCCTAGAATAAGATCGGACAAATTTCATACTGTTAGCGTCGGAAGTCACTCCTGGATTGCTTGCAGGAGCAGAGCCCGACACCCATCAGTTTAATGTCACGATTTGTTTATAAAGGGATGATCGAATGGAGATAAAGGCTCGAGGAGATATCACCCTAACTCAGAGACTGGGTCTAGCATGTATGGGACCAAGGAGGTCTTGACCTAACTTCAGCCAGTGGGTTGATTAAAAGATGAGCAGGTGGAAGACTTGGTAAGGAAGGTGAACAAACAACTTTGGGCAACAGGCTTTCAACGGTTTGCAGAAGAAATACCCTGAATACAAGATCCTCTTGGTTCAGGGTCTCATGAAACTGAAAAAGGGACTTGACTGGATCCTCCAATTCCAAGTCACTCAGCGCTGAGAAAATCACAAGAACTGATTAGAAACAACGTAACTATTACAGTTATCCATTACAACATCATCCTATAACAGCTACAACTTGACTGGATCCTCCAATTCCGAGCTGCTCTAACACAGTATAACAAAGATGTAAAGAAACTGGCATTCATAAGGCAAGAAGTCTCAGAAGTCCATGCATAACTAGCATAATAGTGCTTCATTAAAACTTTACAACTGGGATCTCTGCTCAACCATCGATGCTTACAAAAATGGAAAAAACGCCTACATATACTCAAAACAAAACACAACAGTGAAAATGAGATACTGCGTTAATAACATTGCGTCTGCATGTCTTCTGACAGTCTACGCATGCAGATTGGACGATCGTGCACCTATGACAGATGCCATCTTAACTGCGCGTGGCTCCAGTAAGGGGAGTAGCTGAGCCATTAAGTGTTGAGCTAGCATGTTCATACTTCCTTCGGCTAGTTGAGGACTCGGGCATGGCTTCTCTGAAAAGAAATGAGTACACAGGACTGTATCGAGCAGTTCACTTGCCAGACCCTACATTCTTCACATTTAATGAATGATGAGAGGCTTCAACCACCCTTTTTCGCCTTCATTTACTCCAAGTGAAAACCAGGACCAAGGTCAGATCAAATGGCACTTGGAGGTCGCAGAAATTCCTTCTGTGAATCATGCATGGCGTCTTCGGCCCTTCCTGAACAACTTGTTCCTTCACAAGTGACCATGAGCTGTGACCGCGCACTTATCCCCAAAGCGCTTTCGGCGTTCGCGAACGAAAGGAGTTAATCCTTGCTTCTTGAAATCGCGATGAGCAAAACGCCGAGATGGATTTAATATGGCGCCACGCGCCCTCTGGATCTAACAGTTCTAAATTCTCCCAACAATGTTGTGGGCCCCAGGTCCTGAACGCTCTCGTCATCTCGTGCATTGGGAAAAGATGGAGCTGCTTCTTGCGTTTTGAAGTTGCGATGGGGGAAACACCGAGATGGCTCAATTGAGCGCCATGCATCCTTCAAATATGATGGTCCTAACTTCACCCGACGCTGCAGTGGGCCCCAGGTCCTGAACGCTCTCGTCATCTCGTGTCTGGGGATATGATGGAGCTGTTTTTTGCGTGTTGGAGTTGCGATGAGCAAGGTGCCGAGATGGCTCTACTTGCTGCCAGGTGTCCCCTCTAGACGGACGGGTGAAAACACTTCAGAAATGTTGTGGGCCCGAGTCCTAAATGCTTTCGGTGCTTCGCGTCTCGCGGCTGGGAGGAGGTTGGTCCTCGGTCTTCAAAGTTGCGAAGGGCGAGGAAGTGATGGAGCCCGATCGTGCGCCACGTACTTCTTCGGGGTGGACGACTGAGATCTTTTTGGTGATATATAAGCTCTATCCATTGCGGTAATCCTGGCGCAACTCTGCTAACCATGATTATCCGCCGATCATTGATTTGCTCTATACATGGATCCTGCCCATTGACGACATACTTTGCCTGCTTGCTTGATTGGAAGTCGAAAAATGAGATTTTTCCATGCTGCGCTCAGGCGCTTCTCGTGTAACTTGCAGACCCGAATGCTGTTGAGACCAGGACAAGAATTATCACTAACATTAGGCTCCTTTGGGGATAGAGTTGTCCCTGTGATGCTCTAAGAACACTTTCGCAGATTCGGTGCCTTGTTGTTGGGCTATGGAGTCAGGCTCAAAACATCCCGCTGTTGAAAATACAAGCTGAAAAATAAAAGCAACAAAATAAAGCTACGTGCTCAAAGGAGCTTATTTATATACAGTCCTAATGCTAATAAAATATTTTACATGGGCTAGGTGAAAGAAAACTTCCACCATAGCCATCCAAGTAGCTTCCTGGATAGAAGCTCCTTCCTTCTGTCAATGATCATCAGCAGATGGTGTAGCCGTGACAGCAGAACAGTTACACTCATCAACTCCTCCTTACAGGCTGGAGTTGAGATGAAATAGGGCGGCTCCAAGTCATAGGGTAAATGCCACTCCATGTACTTGCAGACAGGGTCATTGAATGAGTGGCCATTTACAAGGAATTGGCGACATACAACCTCTTCTACTACACAGTTGTTCACACGCGGCAGAATGTCTCTGATAACCACAGGCGGGTGAATAACTGAAGTAGGCTCGCTGATCTCGGGTGGTGGCTGCTCACTGAATGGCTCTAAACAAAGGGCAGACTGCCCCTCTGGTTCTTTTTCCTCTTCTTGTTGGCTCTCCTCCAGGTCCGATTCATATTCATCATAAATGGGGACCATGGGGTGATTCTGCTTGCTGACTGGCTCTTTAGTATGTTTATAGTGATCGAATGTAGGACAAGCGTGCTTCTCATCATCACTATAATATTCATCAAAAAGGGGCTGACCCTTATCTCTATGATCCTCCTCCAGAATGGTGATCCCGTAAAAAATATCCGTTTTAGGGTCAGTGGGACCCGCTGCTTCTGGTTGCTCATACATAATCTTCTTCTCTTTAATCTCAAGTAAAAATATATCATGAGAAACTCCCTGGAGAAAAAGAGAGGAAACCTCTTCCATAATAATGTCTTGTTTACAAACGGTAAGGTCTCCATCCTTAGAAACAGGGTTGCTAGGAATATCTGCCTAAACCCGACATTTAGGTGAGCCATCTACCACAGACCACATTTGCTCTATAAGCTCACAACTTCCACTAGAGGCATGTTGATTGTTATGAACATCTAAAAGAATAGAGGCATCTGATATGATGTCAGATGCTTCCGTTCTAGAGCTAACACAATTAATATCATTCAACACCTCTATTTTTTCATAGAAAATGCTTTCCTCCACAGTAAAGGCTTTATCATGGATCTAGTCTTCGGGGCCAACAGAGGCTTCATGAAGCGAACAAAACTCTTCACAACAGTTTTCAAACAAGTGAATATCTGGATAGTAGTATTTACAAAATGAATTGAAAGCTGTATGAAAACCTGCTAAAGAGCGGATGCTTGCAGCGGGAAGAGATCGACACCATTCGAGAGAAGCTCCCTTCAATGAATACCTGAAGAACTTAATCTGGACATCCTCATGTGTGATATTGTGTCGATGGATAGCCTCATGGAAGTCCATTAAATGCTCAGCTGGTTCTTCCCAATCTGATGCATGAAATTCAGGGAGGAAATCTTCCCATTGGTCTCTATCAGGAAGTGCATTAGGAAAACCGAGTATCTGAGAGAAGTCACAGAAAGAAAACCTTTGAGCCAAAATTTTCTCCATATCGAACCAGTGGAGTTGCCAATCGATCCTCAAATCATGGAGTCGCCAGGTGAAAGATGCGCAGCTTCAAATATGCCCGGTCCTTGTTCACCATCAAAGGCCAGATCCTAAAGTTGTCGTTACCCCAGGAAGCTTCTCAGGCTGAGAAAGCAGCCGCTGAAACCTTCTCGAGAAAGCTCCTCTGGGTTAGCTTTCAGGTGTGCTAAGAGTAGTCACAGCTGAAACAGTGATGTGGAAACAATCGAGTCTCCACAGTGGAGTCGCCAGGTGCACAGTAGCAATCTTTAAGGGCTCTGATGTCTGATGCAACTTCAGAATCAGATGCTCAATGTTGTTTTGCCTAAGGAAAATCTTCAACTTCATCCCTGGCAACGACGCCATAAATGTTAGCATCGGAAGTCACTCCTGGATTGCTTGCAGGAGCAGAGCCCGAAACCCATCAGTTTAATGTCATGATTTGTTTATAAAGGGATGATTGAATGGAGATAAAGGATCGAGGAGATATCACCCTAACTCAGAGATTGGGTCTAGCATGTATGGGACCAAGGAGGTCTTGACCTAACTTCAACCAGTGGGTTGATTAAAAGATGAGCAGGTGGAATACTTGGTAAGGAAGGTGAACAAACAACTTTGGGCAACAGGCTTTCAGCGTTTTGCAGAAGAAAGACCCTGAATACAAGATCCTCTTGGTTCAAGGTCTCAGGAAACTGAAAAAGGGACTTGACTGGATCCTCCAATTCCAAGTCACTCAGCACTGAGAAAATCACAATAACTGATCGGAGACAACGTAACTATTACAGTGATCCATTACAACATCATCCTATAACAGCTGCAACTCGACTAGATCCTCCAATTCCGAGCTGCTCTAACACAATATAACAAAGATGTAAAGAAACTGGCATTCATAAGGCAAGAAGTCTCAGAAGTCCATGCATAACTAGCATAACAATGCTTCATTAAAACTTTACAACCGGGAGCTCTGCTCAACCATCGATGCTTACAAAAATGGAAAAAACGCCTACATATACTCAAAACAAAACACAACAGTGAAAACGAGATACTGCGTTAATAACATTGCGTCTGCATGTCTTCTGACAATCTGTGCATGTAGACTGGACGATCGTGTGCCTATGACAGACGCCATATTAACTGCGCGTGGCTCCAGCAAGGGGAGTAGTTGAGCCATTAAGTGTCGAGCTAGCGTGTTCAGACTTCCTTCGGCTAGTCGAGGACTCTGGCATGGCTTCTCTGAAAAGAAATGAGTACACAGGACTCTCTCGAGCAGTCCGCTTTCCAAGCCCTACATTCTTCGCATTTAATGAATGATGAGAGGCTTCAACCACCCTTTTTCGCCTTCATTTACTCCAAGCGAAAACCAGGACCTAGGTCGGATCAAATAGCACTTGAAGGTCGTGACAATTCCTTCTGTGAATCATGCATGGCATCTTTGGCCCTTCCTGAACATATTTTTCCTTCACAAGTGACCATGGGCTGTGATCGCGCGCTTATCCCCAAAGCACTTTCGGCGTTCGCGAATAGAAGGAGTTAATCCTTGCTTCTTGAAATTGCGATGAGAGAAACACCGAGATGACTTTAATCTGGCGCCACGTGCCCTCTGGATCTGACGATTACGAATTCTCCCGATAATGTTGTGGGCCCCAGGTCCTGAACGCTCTCGTCATCTCGTGCATCGGGAAAAGATGGAGCTGCTTCTTGCGTTTTGAAGTTGCGATGGGCGAAACACTGAGATGGATCAATTGAGCGCCATGCGTCCTTCAAATCTGACGGTCCTAACTTCACCCAACATTGCAGTGGGCCCTAGGTCCTGAACGCTCTCGTCATCTCGTGTCTCGGGATATGATGGAGCTATTTTTTGCGCGTTGGAGTTGCGATGAGAGAGGCGCTGAGATGGCTCTACTTGCTGCCAGGTGTCCCCTCTGGACGGATGGGTGAAAACACTTCAACGATTCTGTGGGCCCGAGTCCTGAATTCTTTCGGTGCTTCGTGTCTCGCGGCTGGGAGGAGGCTGGTCCTCGGTCTTCAAAGTTGCGAAGGGCGAGGAAGCGATGGAGCCCGATCGTGCGCCACGTACTTCTCCGGGGTGGATGGATGAGATCTTTTTAGTGATATATAAGCGCTATCCACTGCACTAATCCTGGCGCAACTCTGCTAACTGCGATTACCCGCCGATCGTTGATCTTCTCTATACATGGATCCTGGTCGTTGATGACATACTTTGCCCGCTTGCTTGATTGGAAGTTGAAAAACGAGATTTTTCCATGCTGCACTCAGGCGCTTCTCGTGTAACTTGCAGACCCGAATGCTCTCGAGCCCAGGATAAGAATTATCGCTAACACCTACCACATGGACAGTTGATGGATTCTTAGTTTTCCTTCCGGGCATCTTCCCACATAATTCTTTAATTGTTTTTTCATAAATAGGAATATCTTGTAAATCTTGTAGGAGTGGAATTTTAACACATAGATTATTTAGTTCTCCAACGATATCAAAGTTAGGATATACGACTAGTTTTTCTATCATTAGCCTCTCGAGAAATGGGGGAGGATAAATTATGTCTTTATCGGGATTTTGTTGATCGACTATGTTTTCCCCCTATTTTGTTTCTTATGTTATGACCACGGTCGATGATTTTATTGCTGGTTTTCTATCATTCTCATTTTCATGTTCTTGATGAATATCACTTTCCTTAGGAGAAGTTACATGCCCTGATATCAACCAGAGTTTGTTGCACCCTACAGAGTTTGTTTCACCCTCCAAATTCTTGACAATTTGCACGAGTTGGATTGGTCTGTTATTAGGATTCAGGTTGGGTTGAGCTGGTAATTGAGGGTGCATTTGAGGTTGGGGATTTTGGGGCAATTGAAGTGGATATTGTAAAGTGGGTTGAGCTTGAGGATCCATTCCCTTAGGTTGATTGGTCAGTCCCATGGGGCGCTGCCAGTTTTGAGTCCAATTGGGGGCTTGGGCAGCTGTGCTAGCCCACTCTGAAGGATAGGGGTTATTATTTGAATTCTGCCAAAATGGGGTAGGGTATTGCAAGTTAGGCCAAGTAGGATTATCAACTGGTTGATTTGGCCAGGGTGCTGTAGGATATTGTTGGGACTACCAAGTGGGGTTAGCAAATGGTTGGCCCTACCAGGGGTTTCCAGAATTATGTTGTTGATTATATTGTCCAGAAAAGAAAGAAGAAGGATCTTGTAGCGTACCTGGGGGACAAGTCTGCCATTGGTGATGCTAGGACATCAGATATACTGGTTTTGTTTCTTATTCTAATTCTTTAAAGACAACCTTTAATCCTGGAAGCAATGGAAATTGATCTGTTGCATGGTCTTTGGCACAGATAACGCAGGTCCGAACCATGTCTAAGGGGCACTCCCTTGAACCACATTTCCTCCTGCACCGTGGACATAATATAGCCAATGATTTTTCTACTTCTGCTTGTTTCTGTTTAACCTGTAGAACATCCAATTGTGTATTCAGAGTACCCAAAATGTCCATTTTAAAATTTTCTAAAAGATTACGAATATTTGTTCGGGTGACACTCACACTAGTAGTGTTGATTCTTATGGTGATACATACATTGTTTATTGGTTCGGTGAGTGCTTCTTCTTTGTTGGTTCGTCGGTTGCTGCTTGTTGTTGTTTCATTCGCGATTCGACCTGTGCTTTTGCATTTCATCATTTCAAAGTAAGTTTTGATGCCATAGTTTCATTTTGTATTCTTTGTTTGTTGTTCAGTTCTTGCAGTTTGCAAGTAAGAATGTTTTCTTATTTCTAGTGGCATGGTCATCGTATGTTTTTGGTTCCTTCTGTGCTTTGGTTGCAGTTTCATAATTGTTGGAGATACATATGTTGTTTACTGGTTCGGTGGTTCTTGCTTGTTCGTTGGTTCGTGGGTTTCTAGTTGTGCTTGTTTGGCTCGGGTTTACACTTTGGGGCCCTGGGGGTGCAGTTTGGCCTATTCGTGCTTTCTCGTTGGTTTGGTGCTTGCTGTTTTCTTTTGTTTGATTCAGCCTTGCAGGGTTGGGGTCCAACATCAGTGGTTGGAGGTGTTTTTTTTGGATTCTTATTATTTTTGGGGCACTTTACAGTGTTCATCCCCTGCACCCACGAGTCAACATGCAGTTGTGTTATTTTCCCTGTCTACCGAGGTCGATATATGTTCTACTATAAGATTTTGCTGGTGCTTCAGTGCTGGCATGAAAGAAAATAGTTGCATGCACTTTTTTTCGAGAATTACATGTGAAATTGTTAGAATAAAGCATATGCAGGCTGCATTTATAAACCATGTATGGTCAGATCTGCCCATATGAAATTACGTGTTCTTTGTCCTCTACAAAAACTAGTGTGCGCATGATATAATTTATGTTGTACTTGAGATATGATATGTACAACAAAGATTCTGCAAAATTGTATTTCGATGTCTGGAAGCATGTCTGGGTGGTTTGCCACGGAAAACCAAAATCTTGTATCGTGGGCACAACAGTCTGTGTAGAGGATAAAGAACATGTATTTCCATTAGTGGAAGCATATCTAGATAATTTTCCATGGAAAACCATAAATCGTTTATCTACAGCTGTTGTAGGAAAATCTGCCTGCGAACAAGTAGATCGACCTCTAAGGCTTGACCTTAACCTTAGACAGAAAAGTGCTTATCATGGACACTGAATTTCTTTCGAATCTATCTAAGCCTAATGCATGAGAAGGAAGAATAATAGAAGTACCTTTTAACCGACGTTTGTCCCTGCACGCTCCGAGTTGCGCTCCAATCCTTTGCTTC